>JAJJWW010000790.1:0-11295 GCA_023531295.1 Papaver armeniacum | reverse complement strand
CCCATGAAAGCCTATCCGGAGATACCTTGGATTTCCAACTATATATATATAAGGTTATACCGGTTGGACGCCCGAGGTCTCTCTTCCAAGGAGTCACTGTATTTACCAAGGCGCGAGGCTACCGCTGAGTCAAGAGCGGGGAGTACAGTCCTTACCACTCTGGACAAGCCTGCACATGCCGCACTTGCCCGAAGAAAACTCATTTAGGTGCAACCTCATAACCATAAACCATATAGGTATAAGGGATAAGAGGGTCAAAACAATCAAGTTGTTGTTAAGACCGGATGGGGAGGAGCTAGTCTTGTATGGCCGATGTACGCCTCCTTGAAGGGGCAACCGGGGAGAAGATAAGGGTGGCACCCTCCATTAGGGAGTCATAAGTGTCAAAAAGACGCAAATGTCATGAGGCTTTATTTTCGCAAGAGAATTTAGGCTTGTCATATTTGTGCAAATGATCCCTGCAGAGGCAATAATACTAACGCGAGGGTAAGACGAGATCAATGGGTTTTTACATGAAAGTGTAAGAGCGTCCTGCGATTTCGTCGCAAAGACGACAATGTCGCGGGATTTTATGATCGCAAGAACATTTAAACCTGTCATATTGTCGCAAATATAATATCCTGCAGAGGCAAAAAATACTTAAGAAATGATAAGACAAGATCAAGGGGTCATTACATGAAAATGTAAAGATGTCCTGCGATCATGTCGCAATGAGGGGTAGCAAAATAAGACCTTACTTAGAAGGCAAAATAAGACCACACAAATAATGATAAGGCAAGATCACTGGTCATTACGTGAAAATGTAAAGACGCCCCGAGATCTTGTCGCAATAACAACATTCAAGAAAGATATTTAAACATTTTGAATATAGGCAATCGAGATTTTTCCATCGCGAAAGATTACAACAAAAGATTTAATGGAAAATAAAGGGATTACTTGATAAGGTGGCTAAATGAGTTCTTATAATAAAACAAAAGAGAAACTAATTCATCCAACAATCGGACTTAATCTATTACAATTAAAAAAGAAAAGTTCAACAAGATTACAAAGAAGCTTAATTCTCTATATCAATATTCTCACCAAGGAGATGGTAAAGATTCTTCAACAATCTTGTCACCTTCACCCTCGCCTTGAAGGGTTTTCATCGTAGATCTTCTCGCAAGGATCCTTATTGATAACTTCATTATTAGCGAGGTCTTGGCAGTTTCATAATCATAATCAATGTCAAGAATTGGGTACTTCATCATCTTCAACTTCCAATGGTTCAACATAGACAGGGATCAAGAGATTTGAAAGTAAAATATTATTCGAAGAACTTCTCGCTTTGGGAGGAAATTGCGGGAAGTGCTTTGTTGATTTCTACTGGATATCTTTAAGATGATTAAGGTAGTTAAACCTCCTTCTGCTCGGTCGCGAGATTGGGCAAGGAAGAAACTAGCGCCAGCATTTTCCTTTACGAATTTAGCATGCGCCGCTTCCAAAGTAGATAGAGAAGAGTGAAGATTTTTCTTTATTCGCAAGAGTAAAGGAAGATATTAAAATTATGAGATGGAAAGTGGTATATAATGGAAAAGAAAAATTAGAAAAGAAAATAATGGAAAAGGCAAACAAATCTTATGACTACCTTCCTTCGCGAGACAAGATATTGAGTAAGGGCCAAGCAATTATTCCCCAAGTTTTCCATGGCATTATCAAACCATCACCGACAAGACCTTTTAACCGCGACCGCAAACTCTTTTCGTTAGAAATCAATAACTTATTTTGATTCGAACGAAGAATGGGATTCTTTTAACTTGGTATAATCATCCTTGAGTTGGTTGGTTTTCACACTTAGATTTATTCTATTTTGAATAAGTTTATCTCTTTCTGGTAGCATCTTCAAGTTTATTTTTCAAAAGAAAGAGATAGACTGCTTTGCTCATTCAATGCTTTTTTACAAGCATCAAGTTGTTGCGAGGATATTGCCACCTTATCCAATAAAGCTCGCTTCTCTTGAGATAAAGTTACATTTTCATCTGATAAGGTTTCCAACTCCAAATTAGATTTATTCAAAGAATATGAGAGACGCGACACTTCATTACTTAATAATTCTTGGTTTTGAACTAAGCGAGATGTTTTCTTGAGAAAGATTATTTATTTGATGCATAGAAAATGTATGAAGATTATCTAAACGATTATACTGCTCCATCCGTGCCTCTTTCCGTTCGAGTCTCTTCCACAATAGATTCCAAATGATATATCTCCATCTTACGTTTCTGGTGCAAAATTGAGAGGCTTAACCAAGTTTAAAAAAAAAAGTGGGGGGGGAGGAGAGATACCTTTAATTCTTCATTTTTCTTGCGAAAGGTTATCGCGTCCAACAAAGTATTATGAAGATTATTCTTCAAAGTCTTAATTTTTGTTCTAAGGATACTACGATATCGTATCGGAACCAAAGTATTTACCTAAAGATTCGAAAACGCTAGATCTGGTGGGATCAAGTGAGGCTTTTTAACATCATTCATGGTATCTCGATAAAATTTTAAAAGCTATATCCATCCCTTTCCAAATTTTCTTTGCTAAGAGAGATAGATTTTGAGGAAGAAGAAATGGTAGAGGAAGAAGGAAAAGTTGAGTCACCATGGTTATAAGATCGCCGGGGAGAAACCCGATCAATAGGTGGGGTTGAGGTAAAAGTAAGAGTGGGAAGAGGCATGTCCTGAAGAATTTCATTAAAGGTAAAATTGTGGATTGATTTATCCTCGCGATGATATCGTAGGGAATGGTACATTATCTTGAGAAGAAAAAATGGGTTTATCTTGCGAAGAAGTCGGCGCAGAGGAGATTTGCCTTGTGAAGATACCTAGGGAAAGTAGAATGCTTGAATCCCAAAAGAAACAATAGGAGCAAGAAGGAAGAAGCATGGTTTATTATGGCGAGACCTTTTGGGAGATCTATCATCATTCTTATCATCCTGCGAATAATAAATCAATCGAGAAACAGAGGCAATAAAATTGCTATTAAAGGAGTAAATATTTCTAAAAATACCTTACTACTCATGCAGTCGCTTTTTGGAAGCCGAGAGACTTCAAATGCCGAAGAAGATTTTGGTTGCGAACCAAAAGAGTAATGTTAGGATTCACTACTGTATATTTAGAATCGGGTTTATTCTGCTGAAACAAAATAGCGAAAGAAATATCAAAAGAAGAATGTAATCAAGATGAAGTAATTTCAAAAAAGGAAGATCAATCAAGAGAACAAATAAAATCAATGAAATTAACTAACCTGATGCCATGAAAACGATAACAGTAAAGATAATAAAAAGAAGATGATGAAGATGAACAAAGCAGGAAATAATTACATTTATGAGGAAGATAGAGAAGAAGAGAAGGAATGTTTCTCACGGGTAGTTTTTCCTTTAAATAGAAGAAAGAGTGACCTGGACAACATTAAATATACCGGTAAAAGAGTAATTTTTGACACGTGTAAACGTGTCCTAAGATTCAAGGAATCAAATTGAAATAGATTTACGTGGGAAATTGAAGATATATTACTTTTTATTCACTTCGCAAAGCTTCGGAACTTCGCAAAAGAATAGAGGCAAGTACGTACTTTTTAAGTCCAGTATTCTTTCACTCGTTCCTCATCAACAAATGTCAAAGAACACCACGGTAACAAATTTTTCCTTAAATATCGCTCTCCAAGCAATATTCAAGGAAAAAAAGAGGCAAGATGTAGGATCGTAATATCACAACTCCAATACTTGCGAGATTAATAAACGAATGCGTCGCGAAGGAGTCGCGTGGAGGTAAATAAATGACGAATGGATGACGACATACCAAAACATGAGAAAGTGTGAAGACTTGGCGAGATTAAGGGGTGTCGCAAGGATGACATATTACACACTCGTGAGGATTCGCGAGTCATTTCCGAAAATAAAGGACAGCTTAGCTGTCATCCACTATGTAATACCCTATATAAAGGGTCGAGTAAGTCTGTTGTAGGAGAGGTCTTTTTGAATTATTAAGCAAGTCATTAGGAGAGAGAAAATCAAGGGTGATTGTGATTTCTTTAGCTCTGTTCTACATTTCTTTGTAAACCTCTCAAGAAAATAATTAATAAAACACATTATTATTCATCTTCAAATGGATTGATTAAGCAAATTCGAGTGAGGTGTGTAGTGTAGGATTTCCTGCAACTACAATTATTATTATCCATCCTCGATTCAGATTGTATCGATTGAATATTGATTAACATAAACGAAGTATAAGAACTAATTCATACCAAGATTGTAAGAGAAAATTATCAACAATCATTGAAATTATTTGTTGAAATCACCTGAATTAATGAAGTATCTGCTCACAAATCAAAAAAAAAAAAAAGAAAAAAAAAATTCTCCGAGTCGTCGCCGAGTTGCAGAGCAAAAATTCTCCGATCCTCTAGTCACACTATTTTGTTTTTTCATAAATTAATCTAGGTCCTCTATCTAGGTCTTTCCAGAAGAAGGGAAAACGAAAAGGAGATTTAACAAAATGTTGGGGACTGACGGTCCACTGATCATGACGATCAGTTTCATAGTCTAAGACCTGTGACTACCGGGATCACATGTGCTCATCATTCATCATAAAAGGAATGTTATAACCAGGACATACAATCATGGTCATTACATCATCCCCTCTTGAGATCAACCTCAGTTATGGTCCTGTGACCAGGGTTTCAGAAGTGATGTTTCTACGACAAATAGAAGCAAAGATGATACCGCAAGTGTCAGGCTCATGTATCAATCGAGGGGTTCAGATTTCAAGTGAATCAATAATATGGAAATTCTTCATCAAGCATCCAAGACAACAATCAAATGGTCCAGACACCAAAGAAGACGTTTTACGACAAGTCCATCTGAAGTCGGTTTATGCTGCCCTGTATGAAACGATGAACTGTGAGCAATTAGAAAAGGATCAAGACATGGGTCATATTCCATTCTCCTCGTATGGATGTTATTTACAACATATCCAAAATTCAAGTCAATTGGATGAACGAGCGAAGATCCTTGGGTCAAACATTGGACATCGTCACTGCTGAAAAATCTCTGAAATTCTCCTGTAACTTTTGGTTTCGTCGATTTGAGCCCCTAAATGAGCTCGGAATTCAAAAAGCTTCTTTGAAACTAATAGGAATTTTCTGGGCATACAAATTTTGGAGAATGTCATCAAAAACGGATATCGTATGAAGATTCTACAACGTTTTTAAGAAGACCCTAATTCCTGTAATTTTCTGATGACGAATCATGCAGAAATTCCTCATTCATTCACATGGATTCTCATCCATGCAACCATAAAGTATCAAATTGATGTTACTATGAAGATGATACAAGATGAAGACTTGTTTGGGTCATCCGCTAACCATTTGGGGTGTTAGAGCAACAACAACAGCAAGTCCACTGCAGTTGGTGATACACAATTGGTGCTCTGAAGACCAACAACTTGGTCGGACTAGGATCTCCTCTTTCGAACAACGTCCGTGTTGTACACGGGTCAACATGGTCCTTCAATCATCATCCAAATCAGCTTGCCTCAGCAATTTATGCTCTCCGGACGATGCCAAGTCATTATGCAATAGCCTCCACATCTGACTATTGCTTCTTCAACGATCATTCGACATGATTGGAGCATTATTGGATCGAAAATCCTGGTAATATCTGACAACTGAGCCTATTTATTCATTTTTCTTATGTCAGTAAAATCACCATCTATGAGCATATTGGAGAACTTGACTGTCCCACACTAAGCAGGGGACTTAATGTTGATGGTGGATTTTTGACGAAGGTCATATTCGTAAAATCACATTGGAGATTATGTATCTCTAATCGGTATCGGAATCATAAGAAATTTGTATCTTCACAAAGGGTGAATCGCAGTTCTGTAATATCATGATAGTAATAATATATGACGGCAATATTAGGGTTTCTGAGGCAAAACTTTTAATATTCCATATATTTCATGATTAAAGCTGAAAGACTCAACACATTTTTATTGAATTCGGAATTAATCTCTGGTGTCTGAATTAACCCAGAATAATATATGATGCTGATCACATCATATCTAAATGCTCCCAGACATATTGCATGCTAGTATAGAGCAACGAATTAATTAAATCTAGTCGAAGTATTCATCGGATTGAATTCCTAGAAATTAGACACTAATTAAACCCTAAATATTCACCTACTCATGATCCATGGTTTTTCTCGGTCGAGTTCCATGGAAAGTAATGGATATTTACCTTTCGCGCATTTGGGGCACCCCGAGTATGCCCCAAGCAAGAGGCACAAATGTATTTAGTAATAATGCTCGCAGGAGCATCCAAAAACATGGAAGAACAAGGATATGAAAGTTGGATCAAACAAGGAAAAGGAAGAGATAATAAAATAATATAAAAAAGGGTTTTTGGCGGGACCGGCCAACATGGCCCGTCACCATAGCCAGCCGACATGGCCGGTCCCCCTCCTTTTTATTTTCTTTGTATTATTAGGGTTTGCTCTTTCAAGGATTTCTCTTTTGATCAAAACTCCTGAAACTTCCACATATTCATGAATCATGTGGTTAGCAAAGCAAGTGGTCCCACAACCATCATGACTTGTCTTTCTACCACCATGAGAAATATTAAAATAATATTATTTTAATATTTTTAATAGTGGTCCTTCCACCACTACTAAGAGTTTCAGTTAAACTCAAATTATTCATATAAGGATGAAATAATGCTCGATGGACCATTTAAAAAAAAAAAAACCAAAATTCTCAGGATTGGTCCGCGGAGAGCATGGAGACACGGACATGCCACCATGACCGGTCATGGTCGGCCTTTTGGCTTGTAAAACCCGGTCCCACTTCTTTTGATGAGTTTTGACCTAATTAATCATCCAGAGTCCATATTTGGTTCGAACTCCTTCCTGCAACTGGGAATAGTCATCCACACACCATCAGATGGTCCCACGACCACCAAGTGTGGGTTCTATATCCCTTGGTCAGTCCCTCTCTCAATGACTAGGTTATGCTACCTATTGCTCAGTCAAGCACAATTTAATAATAATAAACAACAATTAATCATCCTTTTACCAACTGCTCTGCAAAGGAGTTTGGTAAATGCTCAGTCTAGCATTCAAATACTATATGGTCGGTCCATCAATAGTAGAGGCGGTTCCTCTCTAATTCGTTGGTTGACTCTCAGTCGATCATCCATTGATCAAAATTAGGGTTTTGAACTGAATGCTCCATCTAGCATAATTCTGAACATGTTCAAACACAAATATTTTGACATTGATTCAGCAATCAATATTTTAATTAATTATTTAACTAATATTTGGTCAATAATTTTAATTAATATTTTATTTGATCTTGCTACCAATTATTCATGGATCTATCACATTTGCTTCGACTAAAGCAATACTTACTTTAATCATCAATGCTCCATCCGGCAATACCCTAATTGTTTATGTTAGAGCATTGCTCGGTCGAACTCGCAAGCGTTGCTATCTCAAGCTTGTTTGTCAAGTTTAGTTTCCAAAACTATAAGCCTTGATTTCTAGTCTACTTATAGCTAAGTCTCGGATTAGGATAGTAAGTGTAGTTGAGCATTAGACTTCACGGCGTTCATCGACTGAAGACGGAGAACTACTAAGGGGAGCTTGTGGAACTTTATCAACAAAAGGTATGTGAAGACTTGAACTCATCTATCACTCAAAAGTCTATCTATTTTATCTCCTATTTGATACAAAAGTCGTATAGCTATATATACTTCAATTATACACATTTGATATTTCGAAATGAAGTTTATCCCGCTACGTATTTCTCGAAATACGTGTTGGTAAGCTTCACAACCAAGTTCATCTTATATTCTTAACTTGAAAGTCAAAAGATGATCATGTGTAAATCGCCTGTAACATCTTACATGATTTGTGTGAGACACCATTTGATGTAGACTCTAATTTTTCGTATTGATCATTTGATCACTTGAAAATTGCTTTGAAGTTAATAGTTTGTGTGAGACAGCTATTGTCGTCTTCTAAGAATGTTTCAATGGTTGAAATGAGAGTTTAGAACAATTGGATATAAGCACAGTATTCGTACTTGCATATGTGTAATCTAAGTACGGGAACCATGGTATGCATACATGTATGCGTACTGATTGGTTTAGTAGAGGTCCGGGAACTAAGTACGCCTACTGGCGTGAGGTTCAAGTTCCGGGACTTTACTGAATTTGGTGGTATGCGTACAAGTTCACGTACTGGCAAACCCAAACTTCGTTCGGCCACTTAGGTATGCGTACACGTTTGCATACTTGAGTTGGTTATGCTATAAAATCTGTTTGTTCATGAACTAATATATTTTATATAATAAGGAATGTGATATTTTGCAAACAGTGGTTATAATGTTCATGAATTGATTCAAGTGAATCAAAATCTATTTTGCTTCAATTGTGTCTTGTATACTTCTATGAGAATATAAACAATTGAACAATCATTTGAACTAGTTATGGTTAAGATGAATATGGTTGATATGAAAGTGTTCATATGGCTAAATTCGGTTAACTATTGTTGAGCCAACAAAGGTGTACACGTTTACGTACGGTTACCCATATCTAAATGAAGTCACTTTTCATTTGTGTGTAACAAGCTAAGTTCGATCTAACAGTTGAAAGATATTAGCTTGAGTTTAATCAGATTTTCATCTAACGGTGAATATTGAATGCTTTGTTACCAAGGTAACATTGATTGCAAAACCTAATTTGAGGACTATATAAAGGAGAACTCTAGCAACTGGGAAACCTAATCCCCACACCTCATGTGTGATACTAGTTGCGACTAAAGTCGATTTCCCTTTAACCTTAGGTTTTTTCCAAAACCCTTTAGGTTAACGACTTGATGACTTCATTGGGATTGTGACCGCACTCAAACTATTTTCTCTCGTGGCTGCGTGTTCTGATCTTGTTGTTTTCTATCATGATTGAGTACTATGTTCTCTAAGATTGGCTCGAGATTTAATCTCCTATATAAAAGATATAAAGTAGTCACAAACATCTTCTTCCCATCGCTTGTGAACAAAACTCATAGGTATATCTGTGGGAGATAGATTTATCTATATAATATATTTTTCTTTGTGAGATAGATTGGTTTATCAATTCTTCGACTTTGGGTCATAGCAACTCTTAGTTGTGGGTGAGATCAGCTAAGGGAATCAAGTGCGTAGAATCCGGCGTGGTTCCAGAGGCGTAAGGAACGCGACCGCACCTTGATCAAAGGTGTGAGATTGGTTAGGGCTCAACTACATTCCAAATTCGGGTTAACTTGGAGTAGGCTGAGTGTATGTAGCGGACTTAATACAAAGGTGTGGTGTTCAAATCGACTAGGTCCCTAGGTTTTTCGCATTTGCGGTTTTCTCATTAACAAAATTTCTGGTGTCTGTGTTATTTCTTTTCCGCATTATATTTTTTTATATAATTGAAATATCACGAGTTGTGCGTAAGTTCAATCAATTGTGAATCCAACCTTTGGTTTTTGATTAATTGATTGACACTTGGATATTGGTTTTTGATACCGTCCAAGTTATTTCTTATATTCAATCGGGATCGCAAATTACTATTTGTTTGATTGCTGATTGAATTAGAAAATAGAGATATAACTCTTTGATATACTTTTCTTAAGATTGAGTCTGACTGTCTAGTTGATTCTCTTGAAAGTATATTGGAGTTAGTCCATACAGATTGCTAAGCGAAATATTAGGTGTGGTTGTTGTACCCCCGCATTTTCAATTGGTATCAGAGTAGGCAAACACATCTAAGACCTCATATAATCTAAACCAACTTCGTATAATTGATACCAAGCAACTAAACGTATAGTTCTCCTAGTTCCGTCTTTATCCCTGCGCCTTCAACTTGCAATAATTCACGTACTTGGAACAATTCCTTTGGTTCATATTCCAAACAGTAAAGGAACAACAAATATGTTCGGTAACAACTCTTTTCAAACAAGTGATATGAGTTTGAAAAAAGGCTCTTCCGTTTATCCCAATAAACTCTTTTGTCGGGTTCTTAGATCAATCTATCAACAATACCAAAGTGTAGATGGGGAAAAACGATTCGCTGGTTTTTACAGAATTGAAAAGATGATCGCGCAGAGGAGACTCCTTGAACCGAGCGAAATGCTTAACCTCACACAGATTCATTGCAAGAAGGGAGTGCTTTAAGTTCGAGAGATCACTCAGAAGTATCCTACCTAAACCAAGAAAATGGCCGCTCAGAGGTAAATTCATCACAAGAGAGGGATGGGTCGGGCTTCTTATAGGAAGGAAGTTGAGAAATGTGTGAGATCAATGGTGATCGAAGATTGTAGGTGTGTTGTTATTCAAAATAAGATAAGTTTTGAATGATTGAACTTTACACGTTGAGAGCTGGATTGTTAATCTCGTGTTGTCCGTTTGACGTGAGATTATCCTTGTTTCAATCATGATTCAAAGATTTATTTATATTGTCGAAATTGAAAACACCATGATCTCATGAAGTGACAGATGATGGTATCAAAGAATGGGGAAGTGGAAATCGTGTTAAAACCCAGGTTGCTAGACTTGCTTGATTTTCCATCCACTACTTTGTTAACTCCTTCAGACTGATTGCGACTTGCTCACATTCTCATCGTGTGTATGAACACACGTGCCGTGACCGCCGCATCAAAACCCTAGTGAATATCCCCCCATGTAACATTATTGATGTCTCATGTGATTGTGGAGTCTGCAAGGCAGACGTGTATTTAGTTAGTCATGGATTCTTGACTTCATGACTTCATGGGCGATGAGTCCTTGTTTTGTTGAGTCACGAACGTGATTTGAAAATGTTCGAGACTCGTTAATTGAACATGTCTCGTTGAGAGACAGATATAATGCGTGAATAAGCTAACACGAGCAAATATTGCTCATTCGATGAATTGTTGAATATTGATAGTTGAACCGGTATTCCTTGGTTTGAGCAATTATTGCTCATCCGGAAAGCAAATATTGTCATTCGATGAATTATTGTAGCATGACCAAATAAGATAATCGCAATTGAACCGGAGTATGATAAATAAAATGTTGATCACGGGATCAACATAAAATTATTAGCGTTTGAATCGGAATTATGAACCTTGACTCAAAACCCTAATTTGATCAATCGATGATTAACACGATGGTTTATTGAAAATTAACCACGGAGCGAAGGAGGGAAATGGCTACATGGGATTATGGATCAACCATGTAGCGCCCAGATGCTCACGTGAGCAAATATCAAGGTCTC
>JAJJWW010000789.1:0-46676 GCA_023531295.1 Papaver armeniacum | reverse complement strand
TCGTTGTCTTGTAAAATTTTCCTTTCAGCTTTGTCGGGCATTTTTTGTCACAAATTATGCATGTTGCCATTCTACATTTCTTACATCACGTTTGTGCCCCGTGTCCTGTGTCCTCGCCGATTTCGCCATCTCTTTGGATCATCGATCCCAAATATCTCAAGGAGTTCTTCCTCGGTACATGATGCATGACTAATGTGTTATGTCCAGCGTTGGTTTAGTATCCTTTGAAATCGCACTTGGTACTGTTCTTGGTACTACCGAGCCTTAAGCTCTAGAGTTCGTCGCCACCACTCTAGTTTTTCTTCTTGACGGACATGAAATCGCCAATAAGCGCCATGTCATCTTCAAAGAGAATACACCACGGGACATCACCTTTGAGTGTCCCTCGTAAATTGATCTCGCAACTAGAGCAAAGATATGGGGACTCGGGGCTGATCCTCAGTGTAGACTTATCTTGATTGGAAATTCGTTCGCAACTCCATCGAACTTCTGGACACCAGTTACCACCCCCTCATACAAATCCTTGATTAAGGTTACGTACTTGGTCAACTTCACATTTGTTACCAGCACTTCATCTGCAATCAACTTCTATTGTTCAACGGCGCACACCATACTGACTGAATCAATGGAGAAGACAACTTTTGTCAGGAGGATATAAAATATTAAGTAACTAACTACTTCTGCAACCTATTTCAAGAAAATCATACAGTGAGACCACAAATGAATCCACAATATTTTACAAAAATCTCTACATGTAGAAGAGAGTATGAAGGTGGGAAAACCAATCACTGAAGAAGAGGCATGGATGACTATCAAGCAATTCAAAAATAACAAGTCTCCAGGACCTGATGGTTATAACATGGAGTTCTATAAGATTGCATGGGAGGTGATCAAAGTGGATTTCATGGCAGTTCTAAGAGAGTTTGAATCTGACATGAAATTAGATTGGAGAACAAATGTTTCTTTCATAATTTTGATTCCTTAAATAGAGCAAGTTGGTTTTCCTAAGGATTTTAGACCAATCAGCTTAGTCAGCAGCATATACAAAATTGTTTCTAAGATTCTCGCTCAAAGATTCAAGAAGGTGCTACCAAAACTAATCTCAGAGAATCAAGGGGCTTTCATTATAGAAAATAAAATTTTAGATGGCATTCTAATAGCAGGTGAGTTAATTGATTCAAGATTTAAATCAAAGAAACCTGGAATATTATGTAAGCTAAATATTCAAAAAACTTTTGACAATGTTAGCTGGCACACCATTAGTCATGTAATGCAATGTTATGTCTTCGGAGATAAATGGATCAAATGGATGGAATTGTGTGTGTGTTCTGCACAACACTCAGTGTTGGTGAATGGAATCTCAACTTCAATATTAAAGCCTCATAAAGGATTAAGATAAGGAGATTCATTATCTCCTTTTATCTTCATTCTTGTAGTTGAAATCTTCACAAAAATCATGAAGAATGCAGTACAACTAAATATGATTTCTGGATTTTCAATAAACTCAATTCAGATCTCTCATCTCCAATATGCTGATGACACTTTGGTCTTCTTGAATGCCTCACAAGAAGAAGCTGAAAACCTAGTGATCATTCTACAAATTTTTGAAGCAATCAATGGCCTGAAGTCGAATTTTCCAAAAATGCTCAGTCATAAGTATTGGTGCAGACAATATGGTAGAAGACATTGCTGAAATCTTGAAGTGTAAAGTGGAGACTCTTCCTCTAAAATATTTAGGAATGCCGATGGGAGCTAAGGCTAGAACCCGCATACATTTGGGATGATGTCATTGAAAAGTTCCAAAAAGTTAGCTCTTTGGAAAAGGAAGTTCTTTTCAAAAGCAGGGAAGAATTGTTCTTATTAAAGCAACACCATCAACTCTGTCATTAGAGCTAGCAAACCAGCCAAAAACCCGCAAGTTGACCCGGCCCGACCGTAAAAACTGCGCCCGTCCCGGCCGGGTCCTAAACAAGACGGACGCGGGTTGGAGAAATAGCGGCTTGTGAGAAAAACGGTTAGCCTGTCCCGTCCCAAAACCCGCGGGTTAACCCGGTCAACCCGTTTGTTCCTAATAATTTCCACCGTATGATTATAACATTTAATCTCGTTCGTTCGTTTATGATATAAAACTAAAAAAAAAAACCTAGAAGATTTCATTTTCTTTCTTCTCCACTCTGCTCTCTGCGCCTCCTAGCACCACCTCCATCTTCTTTTTCTTTGTTCTCTCGCGTTTGTTCTTCTTTTGCATGTGTCAATTGAGGCTTACCAATAATGGATTTAAGCTCAAGTAACTGATATGATTTACTTCTTCATTTTTATTTTTATTCTCGTTTTTGGGTTGAGTTTTAGCCGGCCAACCGATGTGGGTTCGAGTTGGAGATTGGAAGTGAAAGTGCGTGATTAAGGGTGGGTTTTAAAAGTAGAATATGAAGAATAAGATTATCATACTAATAGTTAGTGTTAATTTCAAAGGAAGAACTGGAATTGAGAAATTAGGGCTTCAATTAAATTTGAGGTTTTATGAAATTGAGAAGAGGATTGAGTTAATGATAGAAGAAGAAGACTAGGGTTGTGATTCAATTTAAGTTATTGGGTTAAGATGTATTGAATTCCTACAATAAATTTTGTCGCAATACTCTTCACCGTTTATGATTCATCTTGTTTTTTTTTTTTATACATATGCACTAGTTTCTTTTTTATACTAATTACTAATGACTAGTATATGTGATCCTTTAAATGCAAAATTAGTTTAGTTTTGCAATTTTGAGTTTTTGAATCGAAATATCAAATGAATTAGATGAATGTTAGGTTAGGCACTTAAGTTGTAGGGAAGGAGCTTTAGATGGCCTAAATGTGGCCTAAATAGCCTGGGAATCGATATCCGGCGAGTTGACTCAACGAAACCAGCCAACCCGTGAGCCCCCGTGAACCCGCAAGCTTTACCCGGACGGCGCGGGTTGGAGAAATGACCATCCGTGAAGAATTTCAACCCGCAAGCTTAGGCCTGTATTAACCCGCAACCCGCGGGTTGGTCACAAGCCAGCCCCGACCCGCCCGTTTGCCAGCTCTATCTGTCATTATATAGTGGAAAATGGCTTTTAACCACTTCCCTCGGGCTTTACAAAAACTACAGTTGGTGGGTCAGTAGTTATGTATAGTGTCGTGACTCACAGTAGTTTTACTGGGGAAAAAAACGCAAAACATAAACCTGTTTCAAACGCAGTAGTTTTATAGAGGGGTATTTTTGTAAAAAATCGGCGATTCAAGAACTACTGTGAGAGTGAGAGTTTTCTATGAAAAGAGAAAAATAAACCAAACCTTATCTCTTTATCTTTCATCTCTGCTTTTCACTTCTCTCTCTTAACTCATTCTCTGGTTCGCTTAATTTTTTTCTTCATCATCACAATTTGTTGCTTGTGAATCAAAAATTTAGTATTAGGTTTTGCGTCATCTTCTTCTCTATCATAACAACATCATCTCTTGATGATTTGTTTTGAATCGATAAAGAAAAGGTGATGAAGATCATCAACAACAACTAAAAACAAAGATTCATCTACAAAAACTGAATCGAAAGGTAAGTATCATCTCCAAAAACTGAATCGAAAGGTAAGTTCCAAGCTTTTAGGTTCGTTATTTATCAAACGATTAACTTATTCATCTCCAAATTGAAATTTCATATGAAAAAAAAATAATCGATGTTAGTAAACCTAAAAGCTTGGATTTCATCTGTTGCGATGCCAACTCCTTAGTTTACTAGTTTCCTTAATTATTCCAGTTTAGCTAGTTGAGTAGTTTCCTGATTTAGGTAGAGTTCTTTTACTATTAAACTCGTGAGTTCTTTTCCTTGCTAGCCAAGTTTACAAAGTTATAAATACTCTTCTTTAGCTCTGTAATAGTCATTCAATCAATACAAAACTCAGTTACATTATTGTTTACACAGCAGAGGTGGCTAATCCCCATAAAAAAAGGATTTTATCTTAGGGTTCTTATATTTTGTTACAGTGTTTTAGTTTAGAACCCTAACATCTGGTTCAGAGCAGGTTTTTTCTATCCATAGATTTTAGCAAAAAAAAAAAAAAAAAAAAATCATGACAGTTGTGGAGTTAAATGAGGAAGTTAAGGGTCTCAAGGATGAAATCCATACTTTTCTAGAAACTTTAACTAAACAAATATCCTGGAAGATATGGAAAATGCTAAGATTAAAGAAGGGGGCTGACCGAGCCAATCGTACGCAAGATCGTAAAGATGATATTCTTGCTTTGGCAGAAGTTTTCCGCGACATTCTGAAAGAGACGTTTGGGAAAGACAAGCATACTGGTGGTCCTATTTTTCAACATAATAACCAGAATAATGGAAATAACCAGAATAATGGTGGAGATGACACTACCATTCGTGCATGATCAATGAATTTGAAGTTTCCCACGTTTGAAGGAATCGATCCTGAAGGCTGGATTTTTCAGGCTGATCAATATTTTAGCTTACATGGAGTTATTGACGCTTTTAAAATTCCAATTGCTGCTACTCATCTCAAGGGTGATGCTAATTCTTGTTATCGTTGGATAAAGAAGACAATCACTACACCAACTTGGGAAAAATTTTGTTCTTTGCTACATACCAGATTTGCTGATCATAAGTTCATAAACCCTCATATTGCCTTAACTAAGTTATCACACAGGTATTGTTCGAGAACTTATTTTTGATTTTGAAAAGCTATTAAATTTTGTGGATGACATTCCAACTCAATACCTTGTTGATCTATTTATTGTTGCGTTACGCGTTGATATTGGCACTAGTGTGAGTTTGTTTGAACCAAAATCCTTATCTGAGGCTTTCAAAAAAGATATACAACAGGAGGATAATATAATTGCAGCTTCTTCTCTTTCAAAACCTTTTCATCCAAACCAAATTCGACTAGCGATAACTCCAAACTCACGACCAAGGAAAAGCGCATTGCCTCCTGGAGCTAAGACGTTAACTTGGGAAGAACAAAAAGAAAGGAGAGACAAGGGTCTTTGTTTCAACTGTGATGATTATTACAAGCCTGGACATCTATGTGTTAAACCTAGATTATTGATCTTAGACATGGCTCCAAGTATTACTACTAGTGATGACCAACAATTCGATGAAGAAATTCAACCTGCACCTCCTGACAATTCTGCCTTGCAGCACGAAGAATAACTTAAAATTTCCCTACACTCCTTGAGGGGTTCTACTTTTCCAAATATACCTTGCGAATTCAAGGTTAGATCAAGGCTAAGCCACTCACTATCCTAATCGATTCTGGAGCTACTCATAATTTTCTTCATCCAGCAGTTGCAAAACAATGTGGCTACAGAGTTGAATCACCTTCTTCCTTATGTGTGACAATAGGTGATAGGGGAAATTAGATACTGTGGTTCTTGCTTAAATGTACCAGTTAAGATACACAACTATATTTTTCTGTTTGACTTTCATCTCCTTGATATCGGTGGATGTGATGCAGTATTGGGTGTTCAATGGTTGCGTACTCTGGGAAAATATCTTGAATTTTACACTACGCTTAACAATGCAGTTCACAATCAATGAAGAAGATATCTTTTTGCGTGGAAATAATTTTTCTTCTGTAATGATTATAGATGCTTCTCCCATGCAACGTATATTGAGTACAAAAACTTATGTTCTTCAACTATCTTCAGTTGATACTTTTATTAATCCAACTTCAGTTATGCCGCCTTAGATTCGACAACTATTGTCTGAATATGAAGATATTTTTAAGATTCCAAATGTTCTTCCACCAGAACGTTTGCATGATCATCGTATTCCACTACTTCCTGGTTCTCCTCCAGTTAATGTCCGGCCATATCATTATCCACATTTTCAGAAGGATGAAATAGAAAAAATTGTAAAGGAATTACAACATGCTGGTTTCATTAGACCCAGTTCTAGTCCCTATTCTTCTCCCATTTTACTGGTTCACAAAAAAAATGGTTCTTGGAGGATGTGTGTGGATTATCGAGCCTTAAACAAGCTGACTATCAAAGATAGATTTCCCATTCCAATGGTGGATGAATTGTTGGATGAATTACATGGAAAAACCGTTTTTTCAAAGCTGGATTTTCATTTCGGTTATCACCAACTTAGAGTGCATGAGCCTGACATTCCGAAGACGGCTTTTCGAACTCATGATGGTCATTACGAATTTCTTGTAATGCCATTTGGTCTTTCAAACGCACCTGCCACTTTTCAGAGCTTCATGCATCATATTTTCAGGCCTTACTTACGCAGGTTCTTGCTTGTTTTCTTTGATGATATCTTAATTTATAGTGAGAATCTTGATGATCATATCAAACACTTATCCTTAGTGTTTGACATTATACGCACTAATCAGTTGTTTGTCAAAGACTCAAAGTGTGCATTTGCTCAAAGTTCAATTGGATATTTGGGGCATATAATTTCTTCTCAAGGTGTGTCAGTCGAGAATGACAAGATACAATGCATTACATCATGGCCAATTCCTATCACATTAAAGGCATTACGAGGTTTTTTGGGTTTGGCTGGCTATTATAGGAAGTTTGTTAAGGATTTTGGAAAAATAAGTGCCCCATTAACTCAACTACTGAAGAAAGATTCTTTTGTTTGGAATGAAAAAGCTACCACAGCCTTCAAACAACTCCAACAAGCTCTTACTACAACACCAGTTTTAATACTTCCAGATTTCTCCAAAGAGTTTGTGTTGGAATGTGATGCCTATGGGAATGTATTAGGTGTTGTTCTTATGCAGTCCAATCGGCCAATTGCATATTACAGTAAACCTTTATCTGGTAAAAATTTAAATCTCTCTATCTATGATAAAGAGATGCTCTCTGTTGTTTCAGCTGTTCAAAAGTGGCATCCTTATTTACTTGGAAGACATTTCAAGATTTATACGGATCATCGAAGCTTAAAATATTTTTTGGATCAAAAGCTATCTTCTATGGAGAAACAGAAGTGGTTATCCAAATTATTGGGATATGATTATGAGATAATTTTTCGCCATGGAAAAGAAAATGTTGTTGTTGATGCTCTATCACGTCTTCATGGATGTTTTTCTCTCATTTCCGCGCCGATTTTTTCGGGTCTTGCTGACATCATTAAAGAGTCTCATGATAACCCAGAATTGAGTACTCTTATTCAACAATTAAGTACAGATGCTTCTTGTAAACCACATTATTCTTATGAGAATGGAGTTTTACGTTACAAGAGTCGCATAGGTTGTTCCATCATCTTCTATATGGTGAAATAAACTACTGGAAGAGTTTCATTCAAATCCTGTTGGAGGACATTCTGGATTTCTTCGTACCTACAAGCGTCTACAACAAAGTTTTTATTGGAAAGGTATGAAACAAAGAGTTAAATTTTTTTATCTCTCATTGTGATATTTTCCAGCGTAACAAATTTGAAGTAGTAGCTTCTCCAGGATTGTTGAACCCTTTACCAATTCCGGCTGATATTTGGTTAGACATTTAAATGGATTTTGTTGATGGATTTCCACCCTCAAATCAAAAGACTTCTATTCTGGTAGTCATTGATAGATTATCTAAATATGCACACTTTATTGCCCTTTCTCATCTGTATTCTGCCAGCTCTGTTGCTGAAATCTTTGTACGAGAAAATTTTCGTCTGTATGGCATACCAAGAAGTAGTGTCAGTGATCGTGATCCCAAATTCATGAGAAATTTTTGGGAGGCATATTTTGCTTTGCAAGATACCAAATTATGTCGTAGTTCTGCATATCATCCACAATCGGATGGACAAATAGAAGTTACTAATCGAACACTGGAATGTTATTTAAGGTGTTTCGCTGGAACAAAACCTAGTGAATGGTCAAAATGGTTAACATGGGCAGAATGGTGGTATAACACAAGTTTTCATTCTACAATTCAGATGACTCCATACCAAGTGGTTTATAGTCATTCACCACTAACAATTGCATCTTATTTACCAGGTTCTACATCTGTCAACGCTGTTGATTCTATTTTACGAGCAAGAGATCATACTTTGAAGCTTTTGAAGTCGCATTTGCAAGATGCTCAGTTAAGAATGAAGAATTATGCTGATACCAAATGTACTGAACGAGAATTTCAAGTCTACGATTTGGTTTTTCTTCGTTTACAACCATATAGACAGAACACAGTTACCACTAAAGCTTATTCTAAGCTTTCTCCTAATTTTTATGGCCCATATCGAGTTCTCAAAAAGATTGGTCCTGTGGCCTATAAATTGGACTTACCTACTAGAAGTCGTATTCACCATGTGTTTCATGTTTCACATATGAAACTGAAACTTGGCTCTTCAGACATTGTAGATGCGAATTTACCCATTACTATGGATTATGACAAGTGGGAACCGTATAAAGTTTTGGATCGTAAGATCTTCAAGCGAGGTAATAATGCAGGCACTATATGGTTGGTACAATGGAAAGATCATCCAATGGAAGAAGCAACTTGGGAAGATGCTGATGCACTACTCTTGCGTTTTCCAGATTTCGTTGCTTGAGGACAAGCAATTTTTCCAGCGCGGTGGGATGTTGCGATGCCAATTCCTTAGTTTACTAGTTTCCTTAATTATTCCTGTTTAGCTAGTTGAGTAGTTTCCTGATTTAGGTAGAGTTCTTTTATTATTAAACTCGTGAGTTCTTTTCCTTGCTAGCCAAGTTTACAGAGTTATAAATACTCTTCTTTATCTCTGTAATAGTCATTCAATCAATACAAAACTTAATTACATTATTGTTTACACAGAAGAGGTGGCTAATCCCCATAAAAAAAGGATTTTATCTTAGGGTTCTTGTATTCTGTTACAGTGTTTTGGTTTAGAACCCTAACATCATCTCAGTTTTCTTTTCTGATTCGTTATCAGTTTGTGCATTTGTTGATACTTTTAGTTTATTTGTTTGTTTTCTTAGTTTTGTTTTACTGATTGTGTATATTCTCTTTTTATTCAGGCACGAAAGAAGTACAAAGCTCCACCACCATCTTCAAATCCAGCTAAATCTAATGGTGGTAAACAAAAAATAAAGATCAATTCATGATTAAATCTATATTGGGTTCTTCTTTTATCTTGAATTTAGGTTTTTATAATTTTTATTGAGTTATTATTTTTTGTGATTTCTACAGAAATGGAACAAAGGAAATAAAAAGGAGAAGGTTCACAACATGCTCATGTTTGATAAAGCTAGAAATTATTCTGTGATTTTCTTTTGTAAATCATTACTTCAGCTTGTTTGATAAATATGGGTTTTCTTATGGCACTAGATTAGGATTCTGGTGCTGGAATTTTGTGTTTTTACAGCTTTGATTGAAAGTTTTTTTTTGTTGAGTTGGTTTCTTTTTGTGTTGCATCAATTATTGCAATCTTTAATTCATCGATTTTCGCTTTCCGATTGTTTCGCGGCTGACATATTCACCATTTCTTGGTTTGTTTTATGATTGGTAGAAGTAAAGTTAGTTGAAGAACAAAAGATCATGCTGAAGATGGATGTCCCCTGTGAGTCTCGAGTCAAATATGTGCTTTTGATGCATTTCTTTCTTACAGTTTTGAAAATTTGTGTAATGGGATTGTTGATACAGGACATAAATTTGGAAAAGGATGCATTGGCATTAATGGGTCATATAGATTTGAGAAATGCTCATGCTTTTGGTCATTCCATGGGTAAGCAAAGCTTTTCTATCCTATTTTAGTTTCCTAGTTTGATTTGGAGGGTTTAATAATAGGGATTCTTCTTAAATTTGGTTCATGTTGTATGTTTTCATCAGGGTACATGAAAGCATGCAAATTCGTTGTGATGGCACTACCTGAAAGGTTAGTGTACCTGATTAGAATAAGCTTCTAATGTTCGCAACTAGTCCTTTAGATTTTGAAAAAAGTATTCTCTGTAAAGAGATGTAGTAATATGATTCAAAGCGGCAAAGACATCTACTTTAGTTTGGTTAATTGGAAATGTCACCCCCGGGTGATTATTTATCATTAGCCATGTTGTAGTGTCGAGAGGATACAGATTAATATTGAAATTATTTTGCTTCTGCAGATTGACAACATATGCTACCAATTGTACTCTGCTATTTGAAAGCAAAGACTCTGAAACAAAGGGAAGCCAATGGCTTGGACACTCACTAAGGTGAGTGAATATGGTTCATTAAGTTCAGAATTTTAAAAAGATAAATTTGTTGCAAAATTTCTAAAACAAGTTATAACATGATTTATACTTCAAAACATAGGAAGACTGTTATATGGGCCAAGCCATCAACTAATAGTTCTTAATCTAAGAGATCCCTAGAACTCACCCCACCCCCAGCCCTCTTTTGTGCAGCTCTTATGATGATTCTGGATGAATCTTGGAATGGTTGCATGTATAAGGTTGATGTATTTAATTTTCTTCTCATGCCTGGTAAAATAATTTGTCGTTTTGACTTGTTATTCACTAGTTCGGTTTGTTGTTTTGTCGTTTCCACTAGTTCGGAAATGTTTTAGTTGCCTGGAATTAATGTGGTCATGTGTACCAAGCTAATTTTAGGTGGGTATTGCTCATGGGTGATATTCATTTTCTTAACTTATTTTCCATCTAAAGGTGCGCCTTGCGAAAACTTGTGAATTTCTCATGGTTATAAGCAATAACATTTTCCAATGCCACTTGTATAGGTAGTATTAGATTTTATAATATGCGCTGAGATTTTGATTGAGGTGTAAGACTTTCAATTGCTAAATTTGGAATATTTTCGATAACATTTATGGATTTGTGAAATGCATGTTCGGTAGAATGTCAACGAACATTTATAATTACTACGCGGACAGTCTTTTTGGAGGCTAGTTTCAGCGCGTATAAGTGTGGTTTTAGCTAATAGTTTCTTCTCCAGAAATGTCTGCTATAGTGTCCTTTAGGGTTTGTTAAAATGGAACGTTGTTTGGACTTATAGTTTCGAAGATAGAGTATGGAACATACAAAAATCAAGTCAATTTTAAATTGAAAGACCTTTGCCTATTTTTCCATCGATTTTGTGTCATTTAGACTCCGAATTTGATATGAGTTTCTTCTAAGAATCTGTAGAGGGTTGTTTGTTCATTCCAAAATGATATAATATGTTTAATTTGCAGACTTGTAGAATTGATTTTCACTTCCTTATTGTTTCGTAGTAGTATTAATATTGGGAACTATATTTTAAGAGATCTCATTCAATATATATACATCTAGAGAAGATGCCATGAACTGTGCGGTAAGTGCACTAGTTTATGTGGTCTCCGTTTTGAGAACTGAAACTATATGATATGGATTTGGTTTGATTACTATTTAAATGGAAAGGAAAACTATAAATGTGAACTATGGATTTAGTGTACTTAGTATATAGCATTTTGAATTGTCAGTGAACTATATATCGTTTTGTCGATACTATAAAAAGGCGTCTTTGAATCAAATTAACAATCGTAGTTGGCTGTAGTAATGTGGGTGTTCGAATTTGAACTTGGAAAATTTGTAGCTTTTGCATCCATAAATAATGTTGAATTAGCAAAATAGCCTTACAACCTGAATGCTAGTTGGATTACGAGATATATATTGACAGACGCCTTGCGAGTCCTAAACAAAATGATGATCGACTGACTGCTAGTATAATTTTGCTTTCGGATTTTGAATTTTGGTTCTTGTAATATTCGTCGTTGTAATCGATAACCTTCCTAATAATTTTCAGGTGGTAAAATTCCAAGAGGGAGCAGGTAGAATTAACGTTTGATCATATATATGGGAATGGATGCATCTATGGACCTCCCTACCAGTGTCAACTGGCAAGTCTGCTCGGTAAGGATCTCAATTGGTAAAGTTTGTGGATTTCCTCCTAAGACTTCTACGAATTTACTGTGTATTTCAGGATATCAATTTCTACATGAGATTTGGAAGGGATATTTTACATATGAAAATTAGTTGCAATCATATGTGTAGTTCAGAAAACATGTTTTCTTCAAATGTCAATTTGAGTGGATACTTGTATGTGTTTAGGTGGTTCTTGTGTCGAGCAGATTCCTTTTCTCATTTCCTCTTTTTTGTTGTTAATTGATGTAGTCTTGAGGTGTTTTTGTTTATAGCTTAGGGCTAAAGCAATGGACCTGATTTGAGCTAGGTTGTCATAAAATGAAGGCACGGACGGTGAAACTTTATGGTTTGTTAAGATTGTAATAGGAAATTGTTCAAGGTTTTCCAACTTTGTCTCCAAATTTTTCAGACTTGGAACTTGCAGTATTCGAAAGTTAAAATTGTAAATTGAATACACTTTTTAATACAAATTGAGTTCTAAAGTCATTATTCAACTTTTAGTTATTCAGTTGAATCAGCTTTGGATTCAGCTGAATCAATATCAATTTTTTTAATAATACATCACCAGTAAAACCACTGTGTCCATCAGTATGTTTCGGTATACTGCTGAAGAAAGTGGTTTTTTTAAAGAATTCAACATTTGCCAGAAACAGTCGTTTTGAGAAAAAACACTTCTAGATTCCAACTGATGGACGCAGTCGTATTTAGTGATATTAATTCTTTTCCTGACAGTGTTTTAACTTCCATTTTCCACTAGTGATATTGCATGTACATATTTCATTTTCCTGTAAAGGTGGAAAAGAAGCTCAACCAAATAATGAGGAAGTTTCTATGGGGTGCAACTTTAGATAAAAGGAAATTCAATTGGATTTCTTGGGAGAGAGCATGCATACATAAAGAAGCTGGAGGACTGGGCATCAGAAATCTAAGACTCACCAAAGCTCTTCTTGCTAAATGGTCTTGGAGGTTCTCAAAAGAGAAGAAACAACTTTGGAGAAGAATAATACAGGAAAAAATGCACACAAAATCTGAAGCTATATGGGCTAAACATGATAGTAAACCACAAGGAAGGGGAATGTGGAAGAACATTCAGAAAAAAAAGAAAGAGAAGTAATTGAGCAATTGTCCACAATCAAAATCAGTAAAGGAAATGCAGTGTCTTTTTGGGAAGATATTTGGGCTGGAACTCAAACTTTGAAAATACGATTTCCTATACAAACTAGCTTCAGCAAAAAAATGCTTCTGTCAGGGATATGATCAAAAATAATACTTGGGATATAAAGCTTTGGAGAAATCTTAATCAACCAGAAATGTCTCAGATGCTCCAGATGTTTGAGGTTCTAGGAACTCCACCAACTCTTGAAGATGAAGAAGAAGATGAACCGATATGCACCGCATCCTGGAGGTTCACACCAAAACTTGTTATAAATGGCTCATGCAACAACTTCCCGCTACACTAAATGATGTTCCTTTCTCTTGTATTTGGATTGATCAGGTGCCTCCTAAAGTGCAATTTTTTATGTGGACTGATATTCAAAATTCCATTGCAACTACATATAATCTAATGAGGAGGGGATGCCAGATTCGGGATGTGTAATGCGCTCTCTCGTAATGCATATTCTCAAAACAAGAAACCACCTGCTACTACAGTGTGTATATTCACACAAAGTATGGAGTTACTTCTTAGGAGGCTACAACATCAAATGGTTTCAATCGGACACTCTGAAAATGCAACTACAAGCCTGGAAAAATAGAAGATGAAGAAACAAGGGAAGAAAGGTATGGCCTTTGTTGATTTTTGCAATCTCTTGGAAAATATAGAATGAAAGGAATAACAGGGTTATGACAAGGCAAGGACACAAGAATGAAGGAGAAATAATCTTGGAGATTAAACCGCTCATATATGTTTGAGGAGATAAACTAAAGATTTTTCAAATTCTCTACTTTCCATGACTTAATCACTCATTGGGCCAAGAGATAATTTGCATCCATGTAAATATTTTGGGGCTCAATTTACTGGTATTTTTACCATTTTCTTAATACATCAACCATTTTAAGTCAAATAAAAAAAAAAGTTATTGGGGATTTGTGTATTTTGCTGGGATGGGTTTCAATTTAATCTAGGCGAACTTATGCTTTTACTTATCTGCATATTTTTCTCATGATTAAATTAGGGGCGGTTATTAGATTAGGGTTAATTTTAATTAGGATAAGGGGCAAATTAGTAATCTCATGATTTTAGGACATCCCTTAACATTGTAGGGTAGGTGGCTTAATAAGACCATGGTCCCCCAAAAAATCCATGGTCCCTAAAAAATGGTTCTTGATTTTAGGACATCCCTTAACATTATAGGGTAGGTGGCTTAATAAGACCATGGTCCCCAGAAAAAAAAACCATGGTCCCTAAAAAATGGTTCTTAATTTACGTCCATTACCTAAACCATTAAAAACAAATTTTATAATGAGCCCAGAATTTGTTTTACAACAAATTGATACCATACCTCACAACTCATCATTGTGAGAGACAACAACAAAGTATAAAACTTTTTATATGCCCTCTCTCCTGGTCAATGAAGGCCGCTGCGTTGACAAAGTCAAGATGTTCTTGAACACTTCACTTCGACTTAGCCTGAGTATTGTCTTGTAAGGATTCTTGGATTTCTCTGATTTCTGTGTTGAAATCATTCTCTTTCTTTTCAAAATCTCTTACAACAATCCACTAAGTTCACATCACTGAGTGTTTTTTGAAGTTTATTTGATTTACTAATCAACAATCGTCCAGCTAAAACCATTTGAGAAACACACCTCGATCCTCATCCGCGTTTCACTCTTTGTTCATCTCTTCCAATGAATCGCCGCCCACCGGCCTCAACATCCAATGCATGTCCACCAGCTAAAAGTGAAATGCAATCATCGCTCCCACCACGCGAACCACCAAAACCTGCAAAAGAAAAGATATTACACAAAACAAATCAATTCCCGAGGATGTTCGTTCAAAACAAAGCGAATGTCTCTGGAAATTCTCCTTTGCCATCATCCACTCAAATCCTTTTCAATCTAGAACACCCGACTTTATCAAACCCTACTTCAATCCCCAACCCAGAGCAGTATCAAAAACAAAAAGAAAACAAACACCGGATCGCTTTTACACCAAAAGACAATCAAAAAGAGGAGGAGAATCAATCACAGGATCATTCCCAGAATCAAAAGGAAAAGTTTAACACTTTAGAGGAAAAAGGAAAACAAACCACCATAAACCTTAAACCTGGAAGCAATCCTGCAACTCAACACTTTACAGGCCACTTCATAAAAGAAGACACTTCACTTTTCCAACTCACTGCAAGAATGGAAGCACTCATGCAAGAACATGAAGGAAGAAGTATTGCGGTCACAGTTTTGGCAGGACAAATCTCCTTCTCCGGTCCCAAACAGACGGTTACAAAACATTGGAGCTCTCTGAAGATTAAGAAGTTCGAAACTTGGCCAAATACGGATAATAAGATCATCCAATGCACCTTTGAGCATACAAGGGAAAAGCAGCAACTGCTACGAACCAAAACCTGTATTATGTCAAACCAGGTAGTCCTCATCGAAGATTGGAGCAAATACCTTAAAAATCCTACTGAATGTTTTAAAACTGCAATGTTTTGGATCCATCTATTAGGGTTGCCTACATTCTTCGAAGACGACTCCATAGTCAAAGAACTTCTTAGTGATACCGGAGAAGTGGTGGAAGTCGACCTAACCTACAAACCAGTAAGAGGAAGAGTGGAAATGGATCTCTCCGAACCTTTCATGCCAGGTATCCTCTTAAACGACTCTGCTAGAACTTGGGTTCAGTTCGCATATGAGCATTTGCCTACTCTTTGTTATCGTTGTGGTTTGATTGGACATATATCGGACGAATGCCATATCTTTATCAACACGGAGCATGCTCTACAAGATACGGATCATCCTCTTTTCCCATACCACCGTCTGAGTTGTAAGATGAGAGCAGCTCGACCAAGACCTCAATACTCCTACCTCACTGCTACAGCTGCTCGACCAACATCAGGTTCATCTTCTACCACACCAACATCAAAACCAACCCATCCATCACAAATAACAACACCACCATCACAACCAACAAGCCCTTATCATCAACAACCTCCACCATCAACACCCCAGCAACCACCACCACCTCAAACCACAACCGCTCCAAAAACAACCGTTTCCAAACCGGTCCCGATTCGCCTCAATACACCATCTCTACAACAAAGTTTCTCTTGGACCCCCCCCCCCTCCCTCCCCCACAAATCGTGCTGCAACCAAGGCAAACTGCTGGCAAGAGTACAACTTTATCTGACAGCGGAAAATACGCAACATCATCTTCTGACATCAGAAACTTTGTTGATAATCTGTCAAAGCTGCAAAACAACACAGGAATACCAAAACAAGGTTCGAGTTTCGGATCCGGTTTTAAGATATTTGGTGTCGGATCCAATACTAGCTCGGAAGTTGGATCTGGATCCGGGCAAATCACTGGCTCTGACAACATACCCAACCCAGTTCTTGGCGGACCGATCCATTTTGGTGTACCCATTCGGGGAACAACGGAGCTACACCGAGATGACCGACAGAGTTTTTACAACAAACTTCAGGGCCCACATGGCGGTAACCAGAACCAGGTTCATGATGACTCTTACAACATGACCCACAGACAATCTCAACAGCAGAAAGGTGATGCTCAATCAAACCAACTGCACAATTACTTTAATCCTCTTTATGCTCAGACATTGAATATAGCGCTCGACATTCCGCATACAATTGTCAGCATGGTTATCACTAAAGTAGATGGGATCCCTCATGTGAAAGTCACACATAATCAGATACAAATACCAGAGCAAAATCCAGAAACCCACCCACCACAATCATCACAATCAACTCAAACATCAGAACCAACTCTCCAGCTTCGTACTTACAAGAGACGAGGACAACATCCAAGGAAGAGTCTCCCAAAACATCTAAACCTCCCTCCAACTCCGGATTATGCAGCTCAACCACCACCTTCAAAGGCAAGAAAATACCTCTCCTTGGCTACCTTACAACCAAATTCAACAAGAAACCTAGCTGATCGATATGAAGTCCCTACTACTAGAAGCAGAAAAGCAGCATCAGAGGCAATAGCAGACCAACAAAGAAATACCGAGGACACAGGAGAAAAAACATTCTAAGCAACAAGATGAAGATTGCACGCAGCATCAAACCTCTCCGGCTTGGCAACTATCTCTGGATGAAGAAGAGAATGAGGCCAACGCTTCTAGCAGCAGTAAGCGAGTATCTGGCAAGAGCCAGAGCTCGCACAAGCAATGAGTTACGTGGCTTGGAACTGTCGAGGAATGCATGATACCTTGACAGTTCAAAAACTATGTGAATTCAATAGGATTCACAAACTTAGTTTAATTTTCTTGTCTGAAACTCTTTCTGATGCTATGTATATGTCAACTTTGACGTCTAGGATAGGTTTAGATGATTGTTTTGCCATATCTTGTAACGAACGAAAAGGTGGAGTTTGCCGAATGTGGTCAAATCACCTACAAGTCCAGATAATCCTAGCTAATCAAAGTGTCATCCATGCCTACATCACTCCCCAACTCCCACAACAACCTTGGTACTTTACAGGTATCTATGGCTCTCCACAACCTCAGGCGAGATGGGATTTTTGGAGAGACTTCAACAACATTATACCTCATCACTACCAACCGTGGCTGTTGCTGGGAGATTTCAATGAAGTCCTGAGTCAGGATGAAAAAAAGGGAGGCAGACTTGTCACCCATGACCAAGCAAAACTGTTCAAAGAAGTGATCAACTCTAATGGTCTCATCGATCTAGGATACTCGTATACCTTATACCTGGTCAAATAAACAACATGGAGAAGATCTTATTTTAGAACGTCTTGACCGTGGGCTCTGCAATCAAGAATGGCTTCAACTGCATCCAAATGCTATACTCCAACATCTGCCACGAATCGGATCAGATCATGCGCCAATCCTGTTGAAAGAAAAGGTCATTCCAAGGCCACCCCAAAAACCATTTCGTATTGAACATCTTTGGCTTCTTCATCCCCAAATACAAGAAGTTTTGATTACAGCTTGGAACCAATGCTCGAATCCATCTCCACCAACAAACCTACTCCTCAGAATCAACAACACGGCAGAAACCCTACAACAATGGAGTAAAACCACCTTTGGCCACTTACCGAATATGATAAAAGAAGAAGAGAAAAAAATTCAACAAGCACAAGCTCAAACTGCAATTTCCTCAGGCACAAATCTTTCTTATTGGCAGCATCAGGAACAACAGGCTCGAAACAACCATCTCAACCTACTTCACGGCCAAGAAATCTACTGGAAACAAAGGGCTAGAATCCAATGGCTGAAAGAAGGAGATCTCAATACCACCTTTTTTCACACTCAGGCAACCATTCACAAGAGAATAAACTTCATCAGGCAAATCCAAGATTCTGATGGACGATGGATAGATACACCAAGAACAATGGGCCAAATTTTGTTGACCATTTCACCCACCAATATTGTGCCCCGGATACAAGGATCGACATGAATCTTTTCGACTGCATCAAGCCAAGACTAACAGAAGCCCATATGAATGGACTCACAATTCCTGTCTCAACGGCAGAAATTAAACAGGCTTTAGATTCCATCGGAGCAGATAAGGCACCGGGCCCGGATGGCTTCACAAGTAAGTTTTTTGGTCTTCTGTGGGAAACTACGGGACCACAAATTGTCAATATGGTCCGTCATTTTTCCAGCAAAACTACCTACAAAACCCAATTAATCACACCCACATCACCCTACTTCCCAAAATCCAAAACCCAACCACCCCAAACCACTTTCGCCCAATCGGGTTATGTAATGTAGTTTATAAGATCATTTCAAAAATTCTGGTAAACCGATTAAGGCCCATCCTAGATTTCATCATCAGCCCTTTCCAAAGTGCTTTCATCCCCAAACGGTCCATTCATGATAACATTGCTATAGCAGCCGAATTATTTCATGTGATTAGAACAGCTCTCCACCAAATAAACACCCTAAAAATAGCTCTCAAGTCGGATATTAGAAAGGCATATGATTCTTTAGACGGAATTTCATTAACCAAGCTTTAAAGAAGCCGGGTTTCCCAAACATTTATCAAATGGGTGATGACTTGCATCACCACAATTGTCATACTCGGTCAAGGTAAATGGCGTACATACGGGGCACATCCAACCAACAAGAGGAATACGTCGGGGAGACCCACCGTCACCATACATTTTCATCATCTCAGCGTAAATTCTATCCACTAACCTAGAGCACCCCGCAACAACAAAAGAAAATGAAAGGTTTAAAACCATCGGCAAAAAGGTAAACCCATCCATCATCTATTGTATGCCGATGATCTCGCTTATCTCCCGTATTGCGAACCTCAAACATGCATGAACATCAAGGCGCTACCCGCACCTACTCAACTTCTAAGCGGGGCAAATTATCAACAATGATAAATCGCACATCATTCACCACCCCGGCTGCTCATGTGAGATGAGATAAATGCATTGGAAAACTCGCTTCGATTTCAACAACGTCAGATCCACCGACGTACCTGGGAATTCGTTTCAAAAAAGGGAGGGTTACAACCAACATGTTCACAGATCTGCTGAACAGAATGGAGCATAAAGCTAGAGGCTGGATCACCAAGTGCGTTAATCAGGCGGGAAGGTTGCTGTTAATCAAAACATCACTCCAACCAACGGCTAACCATGTCATGCAAACGCAGATGTTACCAGCAGGCGTCCTCGAAAAAAATGGACCAAACGATGCGAAATTTTTTTGGGGCCACAACAACCGAGAAAGGAAACTACATCCAATAGGGTGGAAAAGATTGGCAAAACCAAAACATGTAGGGGGAACTGGAATCAGACCTAGTGATAGACGCATTTATGTGTCTATTTTAGTCTCAATTCTCTGTAATGTTAGTACTCGATTTTGCGCTTATTTTGGTATTTTATGTCTTTGTAGGTGTTTTTGGAGAAATAAGCTTTTGCGGGAAAATTGGCTCGAAAAGTGGTATTTGCGCTCGTGGGAGAAAACTACTATTCGGACCCCTCATTTGGATAAGGGGCACCTCATTGCTAAGGGGCACCACATTGCTAAAGGAGCCCAGCGCTGGATAAGGGCCACCCTCATCTTTATCGTTCAAAAAATGGAAATTGGCGGGAAAAATGGATGCTCGTCTGCCAGTTTCCCTGGATCGTGTTTGGTGAGATTTTAACGGGATTCTCTTGCTGGATTGGACTGTATAGGCCTGTTAGAGCTAAACAGGCTTTGTAATGGGCGCTGTTTCGAATAAAAACGAAGATTCTTACAAGACAGGGTAGAGATGGAAGTTACGTGTATACTCTCGATTGTAATGGGCGTGGATTATGTCTTGGCTGAGATTAAACAGGGAGGATTTCCTTGCCGACTTGAAGATATATACGGAAAGATTTTGGAAAGAACAAGGATAAAGCAGACGCGTCAACAAAGAGATATGGGTAGCTTGGAGAAAAAGAACAAAACCCGTGACTTTGGGTAAAAGAAAGGATAGATATTTTAGGGATTCTCTGGAGTTATACGTATAAAAGGGTTGTTAGGAATCACAGCAAGGTCGGGGGAGACTTTGGGAGAAGTTGGGAGAGCCAACAGAGGGCTCAGGAGCGAAGAACAATAATTGCAGAGAAGTTCTCTGCTGCTGCTGAAGAAGAAAGGGACGAAGAACATTCAACTGACAAAGACAGTCGCGAAACAATATCGTAATATCACGACAGAGGAAGCAGTCTAAATCGGGCAGTCTTATTTTCTACAGCAGTTTACCTATATCGTTTCTGTAACAGTGTTGTAACAGTGTTGTAACAGCTGCTTGTAACGCTTATACAGCGTTGCAAACTGTCTGAGTCATTAGTTTTCTCTTGTTTTTCACCTATTTGAGCTATGAACACCTATTTTGAGCACGTGAATAATATGAGGAGCTAAACCCCAACACTGGGACAATGGAGGAAGCCATTCTTTACGCATGTGGTAATTCTAATTAATTCTTTTATGACTTTTGCACTATTCTAAATTGATTTATGATTTTTCTTGATTATTTGTGATTTTGTCATTGGTGTATGCTTAGTCTAAGAACTTTTGATGCATCATGCTTATGATTTACATCTAATACTTTATAAAATCTATTTTTGGCAAAGAAAGAGTCAATATCTTGTAACCTATAATCGTCTAGAATTAATAGTTGAACCACATGAATATATGAATTGGTGAAATCCTGAGTCTCAGTCTCTCGATATTTTGTGACAATCTTGTGTACATATTTTCTTTGTTTTTAGTATTTTCTTAAATCGAGTCTTTACAAGTCTGAGAGGACGACATCTTACTACCACTTTACTACAACTTTTCAAAACCACATCACCTAGCAAACAGCACAACCAGGCGTCATTGCTGAAGAAAGTTTGGCAAGTTCAAACAGATGATAAATCAATATGGGCCACCATGAGCAGGGACAAATATCTACATGGGCATAAACTTCTAGCCCAGCCAATTCAAAAAGCAAAGACTTCAGCAAGCCCGCTATGGAAAGGATTAACTAACCAAGCTTCTTTTTGCGAACACGCTTCAAAAAAAATTGAGAATGGCCAACATACTTCAATCCTCCAAAACCGGATACCCCACCTACCAAAACACCTCATTCACCCACCATACCCAAACATCCCGGTATCAACTTTCATACATAATGAAACGAATACTTGGAACCTTCAACACTTACACAACATGTTTAACCCAACCACGGTACATCACATCAGCAGCATCCACCTACCAAGAAATCCAAATCAAGACACCATTATTTGGCCACATTCACAAAATGGGAATTACTCTTGCAAATTAGGATACAACCTCCTCATCACCCAACAAAGAACCAAATCCCATCAACAACCAAATACCCCACCGAAACCAAATCCCACAAGATAACCAAACTCAAATCATTGCATCTTCAGCAACTCACAACCACACTATACATGTAACCACAACTACCACCACTTCACCAAAAGATTTCAACATAATTTGGAATCTGAACTGTCCACCAAAAATCAGGCTTTTCATATGGAAAACTACTCTTGAAGGCCTGCCAACCTTCAATACCCTAAAAATAGAAAAATCACCCATACCAACACTTGCCCCCAATGTAACAGATGCCCTGTGAAACAAGACATCACATATTCTATTTCAATGCGGCGTAGCGTCGCAAGTATGGAACCTCATCACCAACCAAATTTCACAGATCACGCGACCAAAACACAAAGAAACCGTTAACCCTTTAAACCAAAAACCCACCTCAATCCAAACAAGACTAGGAGACAACATTCCACATTCAACAAAGACCATCTACGGCTTTACGATGTGGCACCTATGGTTAGCTAGAAATCAAATGTCTATCAAAGACGAACTCAAAGACCGATTCAAATAATGACACCGATCAACACAATGGCGAAAGAATATACATGGGCACAATCCAACATATTTCCGCTTCTACTTTGGATCCTCAACAAGGAACACAACAAGCAACATCCCTCCAAAAGCAACGATTTTAGTCGGATGGGAACCACCAATACCTAATCGGATCAAAATCAACACGAGATGGAGCATCTAAAGGCAATCCCAGGACCGGCAGCGCAGAATAATATGCAGGAACACCAACGGAGAAATTTTGATAGCAATGGCGGCACCGCTAGGTATTACAAACTCAACTACAAATAAACATGGAGCCTAATGTTAGCAACAAGAATGGCGGTCCAACAACAATGGCCCAAAGTCGGCTTTCGAAATGGATTCAAAGGCGATCATCCAACTTCAACAACAACAAGACAACAAACCAACCATGGTATATACAAGGAATGCTAACGAAATATCAAGTCTCATGGATAGTATCCCACACAAAAAAATCGAGCATACATACGGGAAACAAACCAAGCGGCGAGATGAACTCGCGAATGAAGCAAACGGCAACAGGCACACAACAAACACATTGCCATACAACAAAAATTTGGCAAAATGTATGCCCACCTTTTCTTTCAAACATTGTACAAGCTGATACTAGAGGACAAAATTCCCTAGAAATGTAAACATTCCGTAAAGCTAATGAATCGGTTCACTTTCAAAAAAAAAAAAAACTCACTAACATTAGGTTCACACGAAGGTTACCGAGTTATCCAATTTCAAAATAAAAAACTCAGACGTCTACAACATGATATGAATATTAATATTACTTCCAAAACTCATGGAATATTTTAGTTTCAAAGGGGTTTGACACCCTGCCAAAACTGATACGGGCTAAAAGGCAAACTGATATTGATATATGCCACTAATATCATTTTCATCGACATATATACTAAATTGCTAAATACAGCAATTCCACTGTCACACATAAATATGTTTTAACAAGCAAATACCCATTGTGGATATAAAAACTTCTCAACCCGAGGGTTGTTACGGAAACAGTATCATAGACGGAAAGAGGAGAGAAAGAAATAACACCCATTGCTAAAAAGCATTCCCATAAAATTGTATAAATGATAGAAACTAGGAGGTATTGTATATTTCAGGGAATATTTGTTTTTGAGAGTAGCACCAATTTTTTTCTCTTTTTTTGTTTGAGCTGATGACCAAGGGATGAGCCATTTACGCAGTAATAAAGTCGATTTCATCTGAATATATTGTACATCTCCTCTCTATTTTTCTTTTCTCTTGTGTATACCGACCTAGCTTTCTCTTTGCCACTTCAGATGACGTTTCCTTAGATGAAACAACGAAAAGATGCTAATCACTGATGAGATAGCATAGCAAATAGAAAAATGTGGCATGACTGAAAACTTAGGCATAGGAGAATAGTGAGATTTACTCTGGCAACGAACAAATATTTTACTAGATACATTATAACGTGCATAATAAAAAAAAAGGTAGATGTTTTAAATTTTTAGTTAGATATTATACATTTTTGTCTCTATAAATCACAAAAACTCTTTACAAATCTCTTTTTTTTGTCTTTACAAGTCATAAAGACTCCCTAAAGTACTCTCTGAGAACCACTAGAAATTTCTAGACTTCCAGAGAGTCTCTGGAAGTCACTCAAATAAAGGAATCTATGAAAACCTATAAAAATCTTATTTGACTACCCATGAAAGACAAAATAACAGTTGTCTTGATATATTCTTAACTAACACAATGAAAAGTAACTTGTTATCCAAATTCAAAATCAAACTCAACAGAGATTACCAGTTTATAAGGATCCAGGGTCCCCTTCCTCTTGTAGGTGCTCACTGCTTTTTATCTCCTCACGTGGTATAGATGATTCCAAAAAAAGGTTGGTCCCCAAAAAATGGTTCATTTTCTACTTCTTTTCCATTAGCATTGTACAATATGGATCATCCAGTTCCCGAACAGAAACATGAAAAATGGATTAGTAAACCAGAGAATATATTTTGGCTAAGAATCAATTGAGGAATGCAAGTAAACGTTTTTCACCATTGACTAGGCAGAGATAAACATTATGCTCAATAAATTTTCGGAAGTGATAGACATCCCGCGGGTTGTCCCGACAGGAAGAAAAGGTAGGGTTAGGGAGTGATCCAACGGTTTTGTAGGGGTGGGTTTAAGGTCGACCCACCCCCACTGTCCTTGCCGGGACACACCGCGGAATATAAATCATTTCCGATAAATATTCAAGCTTCCTATGCTACTGTACTTTAAAATATTATTCATTTAAAGGTCAGCAAAAAGAGAACAGCACCGTGTGCCTCCAATACTTTAAAAGTTTGGCAAAATGCACAAATAAATGTCCACACATATGGTGCTAGCTAGTAAGCTTACTTTTTTTTGAATATGTCGTTGGCTTTACTAAGGCCGGTTCCTATGGGGGTGGCTAACCCACCCATTTGTCATGCCAGCTGGTCTGGCAAACTGGCCGCGCCACTATGGGAGAAAAGATAAGCGATCGAGTCTCCACCGTTCGGTTGATTTCAAACCTCCAACGGCTCTTTCTCCACCGCTATAAAAATGGCAAAAAATCACACAAAAATTACACCAAATTTTTTACACACAAAATTTCTATCTTTATCTATTTTATCTTTCAAAATGGCAAAGTTTGAATCCCAACTTGACTTGGCTACCCAACTTGATTTTTCTGGAGTGGTGTTTGAAGCCGCCCTTAGTAAGATATGTGAAGGTTATAAAGAAATAGGTAAAAACCAAAGAAGTCTACAAGTGTTGGATATTAACCAAATCAAACCTCCAACTAAGAAAAGACAAAGAAAAGTTCAAGGGAAGGTAAATTTGAAGGCAAAGAAGAAGATAAACAAAGGAAACTCCATTCATGAGCGCATTGATTGGAAGTTTGATGAAATGAAGAAGATAAACAAGATGAAGAACATTGTCCCAAATTTTTACTTTTAAAGTCTTTAATGTAAGTTATGTCATTATCTAGATGAATGAAAGAGACACTAATGTAAATTAAAATTCTAAACTTTTAATGAAAGATGCACTAGTTTTATATTAATAATATCTTAAAATTAAAATTTGATACAAATGATAGATGCACCATACAAATGAAAGATGCATCATATTTGGGCAGCTAATCTAAACTGATCATATTTGGGTAACACCCTCAAGATAAGATAACAACCATCAAATTGAAAATCTTTTCCCACTCTGTTGCGTCATTCGAGCCGTCACATTTGCTCCACATCAAATGCGTTTTGGCCATTTTGTAGGTTTCGATAGCCTTCAGTAAGTGCAGCAACAAACAACTTCACATCCTTGCTGATTATTCTGAAGCGATGACACAATCCATTTGCATCTCGATTATTGAGGTTCAATGTTTCTTCTTGAAATCTCTGAAATATGCGACTCCATACAATCTCTTGATGTTGATGTTGTCCATCATTGCCCATATCTTGTATAACAAAAACATAATGTCTGCAAATAGATTCATCTTCAGCTATGCTAAATCTGCGAGCTCGAACTCGAACTGACATATTGGATTTGTGGAGTGAAAGAATGGAGATTGAAGAAATGGTGCGAGTTGAAATGAAATTTGATATTGTATTTATGGGATGATGAAATAATGACTGTTAGATGAGATGATACGAGTGGTCGGGTCTAGACCGCTGGCGGTGGAAACTACAGCTACCGGTGTTTTCTACGTACCGAGCGGTCGAGACTCGAGCGCTCGGTTGAAACTTGACCTGTTGCCACTTAGCCAGGCCGATTTTCCAGTCTGCCAGCTCCATAATGGGTGCAAAAATGGCAAACTCTCAAGTTTGCCACACCAATAGGAACCGGCCTAACAATGGCCAAACCAAATTCGCATATCAACAAGTCTTGCATTCAACAACTATCACATGGACTGATGAGTAACAGTTGATATCACATCCCTTACGAAAAACCAGTCATCCCCTTGTACAATGAAGTGTAACGTAGAAATAGAAAGTGTAACGTAGAAATAGAAATACGACAAAAAAAAAAAAAAAATTGAGAGAAGAACTATCTAGTTTTTGTGGTCTTTTCGGATGATTCTTCAGATTCTCTTTCTACATTTTCTTCCTTGTATTATTATTATCAAAACAAGGAGCATGAGCCAGCTAGCTAAGGTACTACAGTAATTATGATGCTAATATAAGGTTTTTTTATCGTGATATGACAGTGGGGGAGATGAAAAAAAAGAATAGCAAGTTGCACGATACCTGACGGACTATTCTAGACTCTACGGGTCTAACTTCTCTTGCCCAAACTGAAAGGACTAACTTTCCAGCTGTGATACCCACAACGGTTTTACACCGAGAGGGATCTGATGGTCTCAAATTTTGCGCGCTTAGCATCTGGAAGGGGTGGGCAGGCGTGGATCCCACCTCCTTCTCACCCAATGCCCACGGTACTCCCTCTTCGGTTCATCTATACTTTCCGTTAACTTTCCCAATTAGTCCCACAAGGTTTTGTGAGTACTATTTTGTTCCCTTTGTTTTATTTTGAACCGTTGCCGACCAAATTTCATATTCCTAAATCCAAGTCCAACAATTCAGATTATTTTTGCAGGCCTCAGTGATATCTTAAAGCCCACCCTTATAGATCTCAACGGTCCATGAAATTGGTCCATAACTGGTCCATGAAATTGGTCCATAACTGATCCACGTTTTTGGTCCGCTCTTAAACGTGAATCCAAAGAAGAATATCATTTTTTATGTTTAGACATTAACTTGTTTTCGGGTGGGTAATACCCACTGACAGTCTTTAGTTTTTTCTTAAAAGAAATATTTATGTTTTCCCGAAACAACAAAAATATTTCTTTTAAATCTACAATGTAGGGGTCAAGATTCCAAAGTAGCATAATATTTGGGATTTAAGATTTTAACAACCAAATTTTCATTTTGAATGCAAAATGACATGGCTAAGGCCTATTCCTATTCCTATGCATATGCAAAAAAAAAAAAAAACTCTTTGGCATACCAGGTGGCATGACAAACCATTTGTGCCACTATGGGAAAACCACGGAGCGACCGAGTTTCTAGCGAGCGTTATTGACTCCAACGCTGGCGTTATAATCAATATCGCCAACGTTCGACTTTCTATCGTCTATAAATGCCGCACCTTGTTCTCTTCTCTTCTCAATTCTTCTTCTCAAATCTTATGTTCTTAAACTTAAACAATTATCTTTTGATTTTCTTAAACAAATATGGAGAGAAGAAAAATAAATAGAAAATCCAAAGGATGTACTAGTACCCCATCTACTGGAATAAGTTTTGTTGTGGATACAAATTATGAGTTTGGTAATGTCATACAAGTAGCCGTTGAAGGTATGTTCTCTAATCACCTATCTGACCATGAGGAGCGAGTTAATTCGGTAACTCTAAGAGGTGGATGGACTGAGTTACCTACAATTTTTCAATTACTTCCCCATGTTGTTCAAGAGAGAGTTAGAAGATATCCTTGGCGACATCTATATCATATTCAACCTAGAAACCACATGACTAAAGGAGTTCAAGTTATATTAGAACGATGGTGGAAACTACAAACACGTTCTTTTTCAAGGGCTTTGAATACGGTAAGTCAGTTTTTTCTAGTAATTTAATTTTTAGATTATGTGTTTTGTTTTATAAAAATCAACAAATTCTAGTTATGAATAATTATTGTTAATAGGAGTTACACCGATAGATTTGTACATGTTAACGGGAATTCCATGTCTTTGGAAACTTACTTCCATTTAACAAACTAAATTGGTTATCGGAAGAGAAATGGAAACAAAAACTTCCCTCATATTCAAGTGATGTAGAAGGAAATGTTTCATATAGACAATTAAAAGTGGCTGGGTTGAAAGCATTTTTTATACGTTATGCTAGGAAAATGGATGAAAACAGGGTAGCTGGTAATGAATATGTGTTCCCCGACCATTATGAGGAGCTCGAACGTCTGTTTGTATTGTGGACACTAGGCCAATGTCTATTTCCAAATGCTAGCTCAGTGGTGTTAATTGGGTTTATCGAAGCATTAGAAGATTTAGAGCAAGCACCAACATATGATTGGGGGTCTCCGATTTTATCAGAGATTTACATGGCCCTCGGTGATTGCTCGACGTGTGTCAACGATAGTTTTAATGCTTTTTGGGGAGTTCTGGAGGTAAGAACCAATATTTTTCACAATATGTATTTGTTTGTCATTTTCACATGGAAAATTTAGTAACCAATAATGTTATTATTTTCAGTATTTGTGGTATACATATTTTCGTGTTCGGAACCTTCTCTTAAGAATCATACTAATGTATTTCCGATCATACGAAAGTACGATTCAGAGAATTGGGAACCTATACAGATTGAAGATGGTTAACATACCGCTATTCTTCATAAGATTCAGCAGTTGTGTTGAACAAGCCTTAACCTTATCTCCCAGCCGTATGAAGCAATGCCTGAGTTCGAAGAAGAACAAGCTCAGAGAATGGTACAACTAAGCCTTACAAGGATGGTGTTATACAGCCTTATTTCTGAAAAGGGTGTTTGGTATTATGGTGAAAGACAAATTCTTCAGTTGCAAAGAAAATCAGTGATAGCCGTCAACCCTTATCCCAATTCAGAGGTTTCAAAAGACGATTACTTCAAATTGATAAGGGAACGTCATCATTGGCAAGAAGCTGATGATTTCATCAAGGAGCCAATGGACATAAATGAATACCTAGTTTGGTTTAACACTATTTTTAAGCCCAATATTGCTATGCAACCGCAAAGTTTGGTTCGGATGGATTTCCCAGCTTTAGGTAGGTTGCCACTTGCCGACAAATTTCTTCCTTCCCAACCTCCACCAGAGACGGGTGACGCATTTGCATATCCTTCTCAAAGTTTATCGTCAACCATGCCACCATATTCTTGGGAGGTACGGCTATATCCAGCACATCTGGATAGGTTGTTACTTATCCAATTACTTCTAGTGCACTTGATCGGACTTATCCATACTAGGGGATCAATGCTACAGAGTTGCAGTATCAAACCCAGTTGAATGATTATCATGATCTAGTTCAGGGATTTCATAGATTTCACTTGGATGAGTTGCAAAAACTTAGGGACAACATGATGTTTGACATGAGTCAAGGATTTGAGGGTAATGATGGTTCAGGTAGTAGTAGGGGAATGAGTCCCAATATTAGAGGAATGAGTCCGGTGGTAGAGCTGTTAGAGGAGTGAGTCCCAGTGGTAGAGTTGGTAGAGGAATGACTCATTTGAGTCCCAGTGGTGGAGGAATGAGTCCAACTGGAAGTCATCAAAGTCGTGGAAGTGAAAGAAGATTGAGACGTCGTTCTATGCAGGAGTTACCAGAAAGTTCTACTCCAAACATAGTCTTAGATAGTCAAGTAGTACGTGGTGGTGAAGAAAACATTGGCTTGGCTACAACTCCTGCACGTATGTTTAGTCATATGCCAACTGACATAATGACTCCAGGTGGTGGTGTGAGCATGGAAGTAATCAGGCAATCGACTTTGTATACCCCAATTGCCTCCACCCCCCAAATGGCCTCAAGTTCATCAGTATTTCAACCATTCCAGCAGCCATTGCAGCAAACTCCTCAAAAATATCAACAACACGTATTTCAAAATTAGTATCGTGTTCCCATGCGCTATGAACCCATTGCTTATCAAGGTTATGGTGATTCTGATGAGACTCAAGTACCAAGTGAGTCTCAAACCGGCTCGCCAACTGATATGTTGAACAACACTCTTGATCCAGAACACGCGGGCAATTGGATCTTTGTTCGGGGAGGAAATGGACAAGGTAATGAGTAGTGTAAATGTAAGCAATTTAATTATGTAAGCAATTTAGTTGAAATGTAATAATGGAAACTTTTTTTTAGATTAATATTCAAATAAAAACTAGTTTTACATTTCATTAAAAATTAAGATTGTAAAGACAAACTTATAATTTATATCCCTGCACATGAACATTGTAGAGTTCATAACATTCGTCGTGACTAAACCATCTTCTGTTGTCTTCAGCGAATTTGGTACGAGCTCTATTCTTTAGTTCTTCATTTGACAACCTAGGATTATCCCCTTTTATCAGCCACATAATTTGTTGATACTTTCTAACATTGTTATTGATGAAACAATAACGATTTTGAAGAAACTCATTTGTTCTTCTTGGACTTACATGACTTAATGATAGGTGTCTAAAACACCTTTATATTTATCTATTGTTTATGCTTTCTTTGCTATTTTTCTTTTGAATTATGTATCTTACAAGGACTTTCATGCCCGTGCAAAATGCACGGGCTAGGTGTTTAAATTTGTGAAATCAGTGCAGTACTCTGGTTCACAGGCCATTTTTCTTGTTTCTTGTCAATCTAAAATTCAATGTAGACAACAAAATATTAAACTAATATTTACTCTTCATTTATTTTTGTTTTGCATAATGAAAAAAGTAGCTGGCGTTTATTAATTTACAAGTCAAAAATCTTTTGAAGTCGTTCTTAATTTGTCCCACATAATTACTACGTTCCTCGTAATTCTATTTTGAAAATAGAAAGAAGGAAACCTTATATATTAGCAATGCATCAAAACCTTTTTCCAACTCCAAGGTGTAGTAGATAGATACTCTTCCAATTCCAAGGTGTAGTAGATACTCCAGAAGTACTTAAGGAAGACCAAAAAGGGCTAATGACCAAGGATTGTAAAGTAGGACTAACTTCAACCGAGAATCTTATTAAGCTATTAGCAAAAGCTATCAAGATTGATTGGCCTTACCTGGAGATGGAATACCAAGGATTGCTAAGAAAAAGTACCGATCTTATTATGGAAAAGGAACAAAGCATAGTCAATAAATCGTTATAGAAGAAATTATCTAATGCAAGAAGAAGTACATATATTTTTACCCAAAAATTATTTGCAAACCCAAAATCCACATTGTATTCTTTTCCCTTTTCGAATAAACCAACGCTTGCATCTGTTCACAAACAAAATATGAGTTCTCTATTATGGCAGAAAGAAAACAAAATCTATGTGCCATATAATAAAACTGCAAAATCAAGTGTAGGCTCCGTATCACAAGTTTGCATCCTGCTCATGCCTCTAGTCAGAGTATACATCAGTGTAGTCGTTGTGCGTTGTTTCGTCGAAACGATTTTGTCTTGAAGTTTACGATGATAGTAATCATCCTTTGGAGAATTTCTCTACTCCTTTCGTACATTGGTGCTGATTTGAAACGATTTTTTCTTGAAATAATGTTACAACACTCCTGTGAAAAAAAATAGATCAGTGCATGATGTTTATAACTGATCAAACAATGATGAACTTCACATAATTCAATAATATTACCACAACATTTAAACATAGTATATTGAGAACTAATCAAGAAATTATGATTCGAACTTATCTAAAATTGGTGAGCTAGAATGTTGATGTGGTTTTCTTTGGAGGATTTATAATGTCTGAAACTTTCTAGATTTTTTTGACGTGTTTACCAAATATTAGGGAACTCCAACTCTCCAAGAGCTTTTTGGAATTTAAACAACGCAGCGATTGAAAAAGCACACCTTTGACAAAATTTACATTCCAATATATTCCCATTTCGGATGTGTCTCTCCATATCTAAACTGTAAATGGATGAACGGGTGTCACAAAGAGTTGAATGTTGCGATTGAATGTGAGTGATACCTGAATATAGTGTCGACGAATCATTTTGCTATACAACTTCGAAAGAATCGAAACATCAAGTGTCATGATTGAAGAACTACACTTTACACCCTTCATCAAACAGTTTGGGCTCTTGAATTTAAGTCTCCCTCTAATGGCTGAAATCAAAGACTCAAAATTACCATCAATTAATGTTTTCAACAGAAAAATGAAACTAAACACGGCGAATAATTGGTTGGCTTCAAAAATTTATATTCATCGACGGAGATGCTAGTTCAACTTAAAAAACCATACCTGGAAATATGAAACGACCTTGAAACAGTTTGATACATAATCACTTTCTTCCTTTCTTCTTTCTTTTCTTTCATTGTCCATGATTCTAACTCTGTTACTCATAAATCTGTTTCAAAGCAACCCGACGTTGATATCATGGGTTCATGTTGTAAGAAGTTTATATAGTTGGAAAGGTGTTGGTTCTGATATGGTACTTCTAAACGTAGACGACTGTTCATCCCCGAATTCAGTGAATCGAATGGGCATCTCGAAGTGTCACGTTGCTCTTCTACTGTAGGCCATGAATATTGTTCACTGCCACGTGGCACTCTAAATATCCTGTATTTGTGAGACTAAATCTGGTTGCGCCAAGTCAGCAAAAAGATCCTCCTTTATATAAAGAAGAAATTGATGTGTGAATTTGAGTTGATTAGGTACAATGGAGTCATTGGGATCAAAAGAAGGAAAAATAATTCATTTGAATTGTAAAGGGCAAACAGACAATTCACTGGCGAGTTATGCAACAAAGGAGGTGAAGAATGAACTATCAAGAAAGAAATAAGGCGATCAGTTCTAAAAGGCGACAGGTCACATATTAGCTGGGCGGCCCCTATCCAGTCTGTACGGACATACCTAATTATGTCGAGTTGTTTCTCAGACAACTCATTCTTTCTTTCATCCTTCATTAAGACATCTCCCAAAAAACAAGAAAATGGAGGCTCTGTGACAAATATACAGAGTTAATGATGGAGATGAAATCAAATCGAGAAGGGTTGTAAAATTGCGATGTCAGGAGAGTCTCGGGTAATGAAGATGAAATTCAAATCACAATATGGTATGGGTTTGTGGGTGTTTGAAATTGAGAAGAAAGGAATCTTTTGCTGCTGATTTTCATGGGAATGAGATCGATAAAAGGAAAAAATTGATGATTTGAGAAGATTGGAAGATAACCTGGATTCGATTGGTGATGCTCAAACTGAGATCGGATTTGGTGGATTTGATAGACAAATAAAGAAATCTAAGTTAGGGTTTACTAAGAGTTTTGAATTGTATTGGGAAATCAGTATGTTGTTTATGTATGTGCCGTTGAAATGAGGTGATTATTATCTTGAGGTTGAGATAGAAATGATGCGTTGAGGTTAGGGTCTGCCTTGAATTTGTGAACTGCAGATGAAGAAAACTTGGGTTTGTGACTGATTGTTGTTGCAGTTGGTAATGAAGACTGCAAGGTTTTGTCTGCTACAACAGGGCTTGAGTTAATGGCTGGTTCTGATTGAATCAGGTGAAATCAAGGGGAGATGCAAGTCGATGTTGGTGGTGTTGCAACTGAATGATGTTATTACATGGTGTATGGAATTGTTTAGATGAATGTCTAGGGTAGGTACAACAGTTGCAGGTGCAAGTTGAGAATGTAGAGAAGAGATGGAAGCAAGCCATTACTCTAGTAGTGTCAAATGGAATTGCTAAGGAAGGAATGAGGATGATGTCTGATGTTGGTGGTGTTTCAAGAGTTTGTGATTAAGAATGAAGATGAATCGCGCGGTTGTGATTTGTATGGAACCCAAATGGATGCGATAGTTGTTGTAGTTAATAATGGAATTGGTGATGTTGTTGCGATTATAAGCGAAATGGAATGATGCAGTGGCCAAGTTATTACAGCTGCAATTCACTTAATGTCGTGAACCTTTTAAACACAGTGTCCCATAAGTTAAAAGTCTCTAAATTGAAATCTTTATCGCTTGCAACTGAAACCCAACATCGAATTAGAAAAACATCTTCCTCTGAAGTAAAATCCACTTCGGTTATGCGAGCACTAGGTGTTAGAGCACTGCTCGGTCGAACTCGCATGCGTTGCTATCTCAAGCATGTTTGTCAATGTTAGTGATCAAAACTATAAGTCTTGATTTCTAGCCTATTTATAGATGTCTCGGACTAGGACATAGTTTGTGTAGTTGAGCTTACTTTTCACAGCGATCATTAATTGAAGACGAAGAACTACTAAGGGGAGCTTGTGGAACTTCGACACAAAAGGTATGTGGAGACTTGAACTCATCTATCACTTGGAAAGTCTATTTCTACTATCTCCTATATTGAGACATAAGTCGTGTTACGATATAGTTTTCTCTATACACATTTGAGATTTTTGAGCTAAGTATATCTCGCTTACATATTTCTCGAAATATATGTTGGCAAGCTTTTGCTTCGACCAAGTTCATCTTATATCATGAGAAAATTTTCGAGTAACATCTTACATGGTTTGTGTGATTGATGAGTGCCAAATATTGCATATTTATACACCTTTTTATTGGCATTTAACTCATCTTTTGTGTTCATAAATCAGATATTATCCCATATTCTGTGTTTTCCTTGTTTTCAAGAATAAATATTTGTATTAATTAATTTTGTGTTTTTAGGTAATAAATAAAGCTTGGAGAAATTGAGGAGCCAAAGAGCGAAGAATTGGAGGCAAGCGTCTATGGAGCAGATAGCCAAAGCCGCGCGCGAATCGGTTTGGACAAGGAAGACATGGGCTAGAGCTACCCATGACCGGATCCGAACCCGCTCATCCCGAGCCGTTAAGATCTTCACTCGCCACATCCTACGCTCGCTCCGACTTCCTCATCATATCTTGATGCGTTCGCTTAACACCAAATCGCCCCAGTTCACCCTGAGCCGTCCAGATCTTCCTCAGCTAAATCCAATGCTCGCTTCGCCTTCCCCATCAAACATCGATGCACCCGCCTCACAACGAAACCTCCTACACCTATACCCCCACTCGAGCAAATCCATTTCCTCTTCCTTCTTCTCTTTCTTCTCCCATACCTTTGCAGAACCCATCCCTTCTCCTTCATCTTCCCACGCCCATGGCAGAGCTCCATCATCACCTCCATCTCCTTCTTCAGTCGCAATCACCACTAGCTCCTTCTCCGCCACTCTCTCTCTCAATTATCTCTTTCATAGCTTCTCATCACCCTAGAAGCTAGGTTAGAGATAATTAGGGTTAGGGTCTTCACCAGACCCCTTGCATGGTCGATCTAGAGGTCAGAGACGTATGGGTGAGAGAGGTCTGCTTTTAATTTATGTTTTGAAGTAAATTAGGGTTGTTATTTGGATGTATAAATAGAGAAGGTCTGTGAATGTTAAAACTTTATGCCTGGGCTAGCCAGAGCAGCAATTTAGTTTTATTTGTCGTTTTAAGTATGTTCTAAATTATTTGCTAGGGTTACGGTGAAACCCTAATTTTCTGATTGTGATTTCAATTATGTTGAATGTTCTTGAGTGCTTTATTTATCGTATATTTTCAATTCCATGTTGCAATACTCTTCTCTCACAATGGATGCCTTGTATCCATTGTAGTTAGGCAAACATTTGTGTTGTTGGTACCTCAAATTAGACATTAGACATAATTACTAATTCCCCGACTAGTTGTGCTTAATTAGACAACTAGTACTTAGGTTAGTACCTTAGCCGATATTTGAAGTATCATTAGGTGAAACTCCGTAGACAAGCGGTGGAATTGACACACTTTGCCCTTAGTTACTACGGAACAAGAACTTCAACTGAGTTGAACACATGATAGAATTAATGGTGAACCGAAACCCTAGCATCCCCGTTGTCACTTGCTTGTATTTCATTTATTCCATTGCCACAACTTCCAATCTAGCCTTTTCGGCAACAAAACCATCTCGTTGTTACTTGCATTTGTTAGAATTCAGTAGAAGAGGCCTTTAGATCACCTTTACTGGCACCACAAGTCTCATGTGGATCGACCCGTATTTGCCACGTCTCCGATAGACGCCGTGCACTTGCGGTTATAACAAGTAGGCCATAATATAAACCCTTTTCCAGGCCTACCAGTGATACAATCATTTGATGTAGGCTTGAAATGTTTCGATAATGATTATTTCAATATCTTGAAAATTGCTTTGATGCTAATAGTGTGTGAAAAACAGTTATTATCATTATAGAAGAATGTTCCAATGATTGAAATAAAGAGTTTAGAAACTTGTAACCATCTTTGGATATAAGCATAGTGTGTTCTCACATTAGTGTATAAGTCCAAAAACCGGGAACCTAAAGTATGCATATTTGTGTGTATACAAAAAGGTTGTAGGAGACTGGGTAAGTATGCGTACCGGTGGAAGTTCAGGTTCGTGAATTTCTGCTGAGTCTGAAAACCAAAATCAAACTTATCTGGTTACCTAAAGTACGCGTACCCGTACGTATACTAAAGGAAAGTTCACGTCCGTGAATTTCTGCTGAGTTTGAAAACTAAAACAAACTCATCTGTTTACTTATGTACGCATAACCGTATGCATACTTAAGTGTGTTACTTTTCTAAAATCGGTGTTACGTGAACCTAAACATTTATCAATAAGGAATGCAATCTTTGCAAACCGTGGCTATAATGTTCATGTACTGATTCGAGTGAATCAAACCGATTTTGCTTCAATTGTGTTCTTGTATAATTCTATGAGAATATAGCAATTGAAAAACTCTTTAACTAGTTTCATTTGAGTCATTTGAACTAGTTATGGTTAAGATGAATAAGTTTGATATGAGAGTAATCATATGGCTAACCTCGGTTAACTATTTGTGAACCAACATGGTGTACACGTTTAAATACGGTTACATAAACATAATTGAGGGTACATTTCATTTGTGTGTAACAAGATAAGTTAGATCTAACGGTTGAAAGATATTAGCTTGGTTGAATCAGGTTTTTCATCTAACGGTGAATATTGAATGCTTTGTTACCAAGGTAACTTGGATTGCAAACTCGATTTGAAAACTATATAAAGGTGAACTTTACCAACTGGGAACCTAATCCCCACACCTCCTGTGTGTTACTAGTTGCATAACTAGAGTCGATTCTCCTTTAACCTTAGGTTTCTTCTCGAGACCCTGTAGGTTAACGACTTGAAGACTTCATTGGGATTGTGAAGCGCACCCAACTATTATCTTTGTAGTTGCGTGATCCGATCTTCTTTGTTTCTATCGTGTTGAGTACAATTGGAATAATTGGCTCGAGATTTTATATCTCCGATAGGCAAGATAGAAAAGTAATCACAAACAACTTCGTCTCATCGTTTGTGATACCACAATATCTTCTTTCGCTAGACGATTAAGATTATTGTGAGGTGATTGATAATTCTAGGCTGTTCTTCGGGAATATAAGTCCGGGTTATCGATTGTTTCCTGTTCACCTTGATTTATCAAAAGACGGAACAAAAACTTTTAGTTATACATGGGAGACAGATTTATTCAATCCTATAGATTTTTAAGTATGAGACAGATTTGTCTATCAAGTCTTTGACTTTGGGTCGTAGAAACTCTTGGTTGTGGGTGAAATCAACTAAGGAATCAAGTGCGTAGTATCTTCTTGGGATCGTAGACGTAATGAGCACAACTTGAACCTTGAATCGCTGTGAGATTGATTAGGGTTCAACTATGATCGAGACCGGGTTAATTGGTAGTAGGCTGGGTCCGTAGCGGATTAATACAGTGTGGTGTTCAATCTGGACTAGGTCCTGGGTTTTTCGCATTTGCGGTTTCCTCGTTAACAAAATTACAGTGTTTGTGTTATTTCTTTTCCGCATTATATTTTGTTATATAATTGAAATATCACAGTTGTGCTTCAAAATCAATCAATTAGAATATCCAACCTTTGGTTGTCGATTTACATTGATTGACACTTGAACATTGGTCTTTGGTACCCGTTCAAGTTGTTTCACATACTAATCAGGCTCGCGGATTTATATCTGTTTTATTTGTTGATTACATTGTGAAACAGAGATAGTAAAACTCTTTGATATACTTTACTCTAGGTTGAGTCTGACTGTCTAGTTGATTCTCTAGAAAGTGTATTGTAGTAAGTCCTCTCAGATTGCCAAACAAATTGTTGGGTGTGATTGTTAGACCCCCGCATTTTCAATTGGTATCAGAGCAGGCAAACACGTTAAAGACCTTATAAGTCTGTGTTTGTAGCAATCTGTGTTCTGAGGACCTAAGAAGTGTCTCACAAGATAACGCATATTGATATGTCTTCCAAAGATTCTGATTACAACAAAAACTTGGATTTGCCTCAAAGGATAGCTCCTTAGTAGATTCTTCCGAATCCAGAGGAAAAATAAGCTTTGTAAGCCCGTCGAATCTGAAATGGAACTCACCAGATCATCAAAAAATTGTGCTGACCTTCAAGCCTCTAAAATTAAGATTCTTGAAGAAAAGAATGCTCAGCTTATTGATGAATTTGAGAAATATCTTGAAAGGGAACGTGAACTCTACATCTTCTGTAACACCCCGTGTTTTTAGCATGGTGCATGCTAAAGGATGCTCCATGGCCTAAGATGAAGTTTCATCCAAAGTTTCTGTTGCGTAGAAAAATAAACATTGGCCCTTGGACAATGTGTTCACAATGTTCAGCCAACATGGCTGCATATCGGATTGGAACCGGACAGCCAACATGGCTTCACATCGAGTTGGCAGTGGACATCCAACATGGCTGCACATCGGGTTGGAACTGAACAGCCAACATGGCTGCACATCGGGTTGGCAAAGTGGACAGCCAACATGGCCGGACATCGGGTCGGTAATTTATAACCAACATGTCCGGCATCGGGTTGGCGGCGGATGGCCAACATGGTGGACATCGGGTTGAGGTGGACAGCCAACATGGCGGGTATATGGCAACAACCATGAATAGTAAAAGTGGGGAGTTGATGAATGATTTTTCCTCTCCTAATCAAAGTTGTAAAAATGTTAAGTTAACATATATAGGGAGGGGTACTTGGTTGAAGGTGCATATACGGACCATGCACTAAGTGAGATAGCCTTAGAAATGTACAACCATCACGGCTGGATATTGGAGTGGCCTATGGGCCAAAGACGGAAGTACAACCATCACGGCCCTTCACGGGACCTAGCTCAGTAAATGTTCAGCCGTCATGGCCAAACATTAAAACTGGAATGTGAGCCATAACTGAATATACAGCCATTACGGCGTACATCTCGATTGGCCGGAATGGTAAGGTGCGACCATCATGGCACAGGAAGTTGATAAATGATTTTGGTCCCCCAATTTAAGTTGTAAAAATGACATTTTTACATATATAGGGAGGGGTAGTTGGTTGATGGTGCATATGTGGACTATGCACCAAGTAAGCTTCATAGCTTAGCCGGAATAAAATAAATGATGCCTAAGGCTCATTTATAGTTGCGTAGCCTCGCGAAGAGGGCATTTGATGCTTAGGCATCGTTATGCCATATTGCTTGACGGAACGGCCTATACGGACTAGGCCATTTCCATTATTGCTTGGCCACGACCTAGCAAATGAGTTGGAATAAGTTGCTTGTCCCTTCGTGAATGAACTACGATCTGTGCTTGATCCCTTTAGAGTAGGTAAGGGTACGTAGGCAGCCGCAATGAGTTGCAACATTGTCGGTCCAGCACGTTGGCCCCTCATATCATCTAATCTCGGTAGTTCGACACAAAAGATGATTGTGGCTAGAATTGATGAGTCTTAGTTGCATGCCGGTAAGTGGATGCTAATACTTCCTATCAAGTTATAAAGAGTTGGTAAGCGAGTAACGTAGGAAATGGCAAGGGCTTGAGTGCGCCTACGCCAAAGTCCAAGGCTTATGCCCAGGACAAGACACGGCAATATGACGGTTGCTCATCTAGCTAGGAAATTCGGTGATGAATTCCCTACGTAAAGGCAAAGCCAGATACATGAAAAATGCATTGGCATTGGCCTTATGGCCTTAAACCCTTTTGCGGGACAAGGGTAAGTTGGAACGGTGTGGAAGCTAAGTTAGCTGCGTCATTCTCCACAAGCATGCTTGCAAGGGAAAATGAACGTGCATTTGCCTAGCCCTAAGGCCCGGATCGTAGCTTCATCATGGCGCATCGGGGGAGTTACGGCCTGCGGGGCAATGCGCCATCGTAATTTTCCGGTCCGTCACAGTTGGTATCAGAGCAAGTTCCGAGATAACTCTTGGACTGTGCGGAGTGGACTTGTACACAAGTATTTTCCTTAACGGAAAACTTAAAGTTGGAGAGTAGGCCAACTTCTCGGAAATAGTTTGTAATCTTTGGGCGATTACTTTGCAAATCGAGTTGAGCTTGTATAAATACTGAGTTTGCCGGGCCTCTCGTGGCACCCCCGCTTACGAGCATCAGGAAAGACCGTCTCGAGATGGTGGGTAGACAATGGGGTGATCATCCCCACACGTTGGCACTTTGGACATGGGTGTGCGTTGTCAAGCCCTGTTAGCATCCCACTTATGAGTGGCAACCCGTCAATCCGTCGGGGATGGTTGCTTGCATCCAACCGCGCACCGGCATTAGAGATTGGTCCTCACAGTGTTGCGTTGAGTTTTTTCCTTGTCATTTCGATGACATCTTTCAACTTGTGAACCTTAGGGATTCTGGGTGGTAGTATGGGATGCTATCTAGGATACCTTGTCGAGATATCCTCTTGGCACTGGCCAATTGCGATTCTTGGTTTTGTTGTGGGCACTTTTTGGATTCCTGGGCAGGTGGTATGGGACATGTGCTCAGAAGGTCTAAATTGTTGTTCATGACAACTTTAAGAAACCCGTGATTTCTGAGCATATGGTATGGGATATTTGCTCAGGAAATCCAAACCGAGGAGATTGTCCACAATAGTTTTTGTTTTGAATTTCAGACGAAATTCTTTAAAGGTGAAGAGTGTAACACCTGTGTTTTTAGCATGGAGCATGCTAAAGGATGCACCATGGCCTTGAGATGAAGTTTCATCCAAAGCTTTCGTTGCGTAGGAAAACGAACATTGGCCCTTGGCTAATGTGTTCACAATGTTCGGCCAACATGGCCGCACATCGGGTTAGAACCGGACAGACCAACATGGCTGCACATCGAGTTAGCGATGGACGGCCAACATGGCTGCACATCGGGTTGGAACCGACGCCAACATGGTTGCACATCGGGTTAGCGGTGGACATGACCAACATGGCTGGACATCAAAGTTGATAATTCTGACCAACATGGTGGACATCGGGTTGGTAGTGGACACCAACATGGTCGCAGGTATATGGCAACAACCATGAATAGTAAAAGTGGGGAGTTGATGAATGATTTTTCTCCCCTAATCAAAGTTGTAAAAATGTTAAGTTAACATATATAAGGATGGGTACTTGTTTGAAGGTGCATATACTGGACCATGCGATAAGTGAGATAGCCTTACAAATGTACAGCCATCACAGCTGGACATTGGAGTGGCCTATGGGCCAAAGATGGAAGTACAGCCATCACGGCCCTTCACGGGACTCGGCTCGAGTAAATGTTCGAGCGTCATGGACAGACATTGAAACTGGAATGTGAGCCATAACCGAATATACATCCATTACGACCGTATATCGCAGATTGGCCAGGATGGTAAGGTGCAACCATCATGGCTGGGGAGTTGATGAATGATTTTTGGTCCCCCAATTTAAGTTGTAAAAATGTCATTTTTACATATATAGGGATGGGTTGTTGGTTGATGGTGCATATGAGGACTATGCACCAAGTAAGCTTCATAGCTTAGCTGGAAGAATATAAATGATGCTTAAGGCTTATTTATAGTTGCATAGCCTCACGAAGAGGGCATTTGATGCTTAGGCATCGTTATGCCATATTGCGGACCAAACATGCATCACTTGGATGCATTTCAACGGAACGGCCTATACGGACTAGGCCATTTCCATTATTGCTTGGCCACGTCCTAGCAAACGAGTTGGAATAAGTTGCTTGTCCCTTCGTGGATGAACTACGGTCTGTGATTGATCCATTTAGAGTAGTTAAAGAGTGCGTGGCGGCGAATGAGTTGCGGCATTTCCGGTCCAAGATGTTAGCCCCTCATATCATCTAAGCTCGGTAGCTCGACGCAAGAGATGATTGTGGCCATACTTGATGAGGCTTAGTTGCATGCCGGTAAGTGGATGCTCATACTTCCTATCAAGTTATAAAGAGTTGGTAAGCGAGGTAACGTAGGAAATGGCAAGGGCTTGGTGCGGCCCTACGCCGTAGTCCAAGGCTTATGCCTGACAAGACACAAACAATATGATTCGGTTGCTCGGCTAGTTAGGAAATTCGGTGATGAATTCCCTACGTAAAACAAAAGCCGTAGATCATGAAAAATGCATTGGCATTGGCCTTATGGCCTTAAACCCTTTTACGGGACAAGGGTAAGTTGGAACGGTGTGGAAGCTAAGTTAGTTGCGTCATACTCCACGAGCATGCTTGCAAGGGCAAATGGACGTGCATTTGCCTAGCCCTAAGGCCCGGATCGTAGCTTCATCATGGCGTATCGGGGGAGTTACGGCCTACGGGGCAATGCTCCAAAGGCGTAATTTTTCGGTCCGTCACATCTTCATTGAATCTCTCTCTAACAACATCGAACTGTTGGTTCAAGAAACGACTCTACAGCGTGAAAAGATTAGTTCTCTTGAAAATACTGTTAGATAATACTCAATTAGAGAAAAGCGTTTAGTCAAGGCTCATTCATCTGGAAATAGACACCTATCGTTTTGAAAATGATAAACTTGCTGCATCTCTTAAACTTTCCCGACAACAGTGTAACATGCGCCAATGGCGTAATTTTCCAGTCCGTCACATCTTTATTGAATCTCTCTCTAACAACATCGAACTGTTGGTTCAAGAAACGACTCTACAGCGTGAAAAGATTAGTTCTCTTGAAAATACTGTTAGAGAAGACTCAATTAGAGAAAAGCTTTTAGTCAAGGCTCATTCATCAGAAATAGACAGCTATCATGTTGAAAAGGAGAAACTTGCTGCATTTCTTCAACTTTCCCGAGAACAGTGTAACATGTTGAAAAGGGAAAACTCTTTCTTGATGATTAGGTCATCTTCTACACCTTCTCCTAATACTCACAAGGTTTTACCTAGCGTAAAGAAAAATTCCTCCAAGGAATTACCTATAGTGAAGGACTTGTAAAATTTGCAGGTACAGTAAGAAGTGTTGGGTCAAGGATATCATGTTTCAAATCCAAGATGTTGTTCCTTCTGTGGGAAAAAGAATCACTATGCTATTAATTGCTTTTCCAGGAGGAAATAAATTTCTATTCTCCATAATTTGCTTCTTTCCACTGTCAATGGAGCAAATCGTCTGACGACATCTACAGTGAATCTCTTGCCCGAGAAAACCGTGAAATCTTATAAAAATGATCTCTTTTCAAGAAATCATCACAGGTTGCATGTTCCTCGTTATGGTGTAAACTCTTGTGCCACTAATGAAGAACTTCCCTGTGCTTATAAGAACAAGTATGGTAATTCTAGATAAAGAAAATGGAAATCCTTCAAATTCCCTTTTCTGGAACCAATTTCTAGAGGTCATAGACTCAGTCCTCAAAAAAATCTTTCAGATGGACTTTTAAAAGGGTTTATGACAATCCTCTGGAATACGTTATAATCAATGGAAAGAAGGGAATATACAAGCAAAACGGTCAAATAACTTGTACAACTCTTCTCCCATGGTTGATAGTGAGATCACTTCTCACTCCTTTACCTAACTCTAGGTAACCTCATCCTTGAATCTATCTTGAGAGGTGCAAGGATGATAACTTTGGAGTCTCAAGATTTGTTGTACATTTCTGTGTGCTATTGCCAATCATTATGGGTATGCAATCCTTCTTCATGATTCATGCTCTAATTTTAAGAATTATTGAGCAATATGGACAATCTTTGCTTTTTTTTTCTTTTTTGGATTTTTCTTAAATCCGTACTGCTCTTGAGAACGGTCCGTGAACGTCCGTGTCCTAATCTGTGAGTTCATATTCTTCTCTTAATACATATACATCTTATATTGTATTAATCCATCCCTAACAAAAATTATATGGAGAAATCTGCAAAATCTCAAGAGATTGTGCATCTTGATATGGAGGAAGAAACTCAAGGACGTGAGTCAATTCAAGAGCTGGTTCTAAAGAAGATGCTTGCAAGAAGGACCACAACTCCCCGGGTTGATGATTCTCACAAGGATTTAACTCGCTTTAAAGGAACGATTCAAAGGTCGAGTTTGCAAATCTCCAACTGCAAAATAAACCAACTCTTAGATGGTTAGGCCAAAATCCTTGCAAATCAAAATATTCTGATACGGAATCAGAAAAATCTCATCATGGACTGTGTCAAAGCTAAACAACTTGCTCGGGTTGTTGATCGAAAAGTTTGTGTTGTAACTCACAAACATGGAGTGTCTACAGTCAAGAGAGTAAAGGAAATCAGTGATACCTTCTATGATGGATTCATTGATAGGTATGGGGTTCTCAAAGAACTTTGATTATGTCTAGTAAATCTTATTTTAGAGAATTTATTTCTTGTGTTTTTAGAAGAATAACTAGGGTTTGGAATAGCCATTATTGTGATTACACATAGCTATGTCCAACGATTTTCAGCTTCAATGTTTTTAGATTTATTTATTTAAATTCTAAGTTATTTGGAAGATGATTTTTGCAATTTAATCTTTATGATTTTATATATTGCAAATTGTTATGGGATATGGTTTACGTCCGTGAACTGTGACTATCCCATACTTGTTCAAAAGTTATCTCTATTATGTCAATATGAAAGTATTGATAGAAGATGGAACGAACTTTTGACATTACAAAAGTTAAAGCCTTTTATGTCATTGTGTTGATGGAAGAAAGGATAAAGCTTTTTTTTACAGGGATTAAGTCTATTATATGTCATTGTGCAAATAGTGATGGAAAATAGAATGAATCCTTGTTTATTCTGCAGTATTGGTTGATCTCCGATCCACATTTTTGTGCATATAATGTGTTGCTCCGTAAGTTTTCTTATGTTTGAGCATGACCAATTGAGTTGATCATTTTCTTATGATTAATTTAGTTGTAGCTCCGTAAGTTCTCTTATGACCCAGCATGACCAATTGAATTGATCACTTTCTTATGGTTAATTTAGTTGTGTATTTTGATTGAATTAATCATGGGTTCTCTTGTGAAAATCCTTCTTTTCTTGTTAAAAGCAAGGTCGCCTTTGTTGTTCTTTCAGGAATGACATTTTATGGGGGAGAGTTCTTTTTGAACTTGTGCTTAATTGCCAAATCTTTGTGGGGAGTGCGGCTGTGGAATATTAAAAGGGTTATCTTGTATCTTTATAAACTCCTTGATGAATGCATTTAGCTTCGGCTTTATGATGGCATATAAATAAGTTGATATGGTATTCTATTTTGGTCATGAAGTATCTCTCGTGAAAATTTCATGAGGATCCCACTAGTTTTCGTACCTTTGCCAATTTATATTGACAAAAATGGGAAAATTAATGTGCAGTGTGATACTACAAATACATATGGATTACGGATCATTATGTAAGGGGGAGTGGTTTTCATGTTGAGATGAAGTATTGACTAAGGGGGAGTGATACATATCACCATAGTACTGTTGTCAAGGTTGTGATACAATTGAACTTTGATGATGTGTTATAATACTATGACATTGTATAACAATGATTGAGAGCATTTTGTTTTCTCATTATTATCGCTATGGATATTCAACAACTATGATGCTGAACTTACAACCTTTAGGATCATGGAGTACTTGCAAGTGACGAAGATTTCGATTCGCGTTGAAGATGCCAAGGAGATCAAGCATGTGGATGAGAAGCTACAATTTTTATCTATTTTGTAATCCATATGTATTGATAGTTTTGTCACTAAAATTGACAAAGGGGGAGATTGTTGAAACCTTTGCTCGGTCGAACTCGCATGTGTTGCTATCTCAAGCATGTTTGTCAATGTTAGTGATCAAAACTATAAGTCTTGATTTCTAGCCTATTTATAGATGTCTCGGACTAGGACGTAGTTTGTGTAGTTGAGCTTAGTTTTCTCAGCGATCATCATTTGAAGACGAAGAACTACTAAGGGGAGCTTGTGGAACTTTGACACAAAAGGTATGTGGAGACTTGAACTCATCTATCACTTGGAAAGTCTATTTCTACTATCTCCTATATTGAGACATAAGTCATGTTACGATATAGTTTTCTCTATACACATTTGAGATTTCGAGCTAAGTATATCTTGCTTACATATTTCTCGAAATATGTGTTTGTAAGCTTTCACTTCGACCAAGTTCATCTTATATCATGAGAAAATTTCCGAGTAACATCTTACATGGTTTGTGTGATACAATCATTTGATGTAGGCTTGGAATGTTTTAGATAATGATTATTTCAATATCTTGAAAATTGCTTTGATGCTAATAGTGTGTGAAAAAACGGCTATTATCATTATAGAAGAATGTTTCAATGATTGAAATAAAGAGTTTAGAAATTTGTAACCATATTTGGATATAAGCATAGTGTGTTCTC
>JAJJWW010000787.1:0-64699 GCA_023531295.1 Papaver armeniacum | reverse complement strand
GAGTCACATCAATGGTGGCGTATGCTCGAATCCGGTCGTCGAAGCGGACATCGTTGTTACTTTTGTGGTTGCTTCGGGATGGGATGTTGAGGTTCTCTTTGCTAACACCATTGAATGGAATCTTTGTTGCCCCGAGATTGTTGGGGAAGTGCTTGAAGATAGCCTTGACCAAGGGGACTCGTGATCCATCCTTCGAGGTCTAGTTCCTCCCTTTTGTTATTCCTATTAGTTGCTTAGTTCCCCTAATGCTTTTCGTAAACTCATCTTTACCTTCTTCTTCATCAGTCAACATTTCTCTTTATATATTTATTTATTTTGAATGATTGAATGAGGTATTTCTGGTTGTGGTATGATGGATTTGCAGTGGTTTTCTGGGTTAGTTTGATGTATTTCTCTGCTATCTGGAGAACTCGTTTGGAAAGAGATGTATTTAAGCTCTTTTTTTTTTTTGACGAAAAATAAAATTCCAGGGAAGAAGACAAACGGTGTATTCATCTTGGGTAAATACAACTACTAAGAGGAATTGTTAAAGGAAATACTAAAGGGAGAGTGGCTGGAAAAGTACAGCATTTTAGGGATTGGAGGCCTTGAGCCATCGCGAGTGAACTATCCCGCCTTCGGGTGTGTGTGTGTGTGATGAGCTTGCAATATCCTCCTAAAAGGATGTCCGCCACCAGATACAGCTCGTCTTATCTTCCATTGGGAGAATCAATTTGAATAGCCATTTTTACCATCATCTTCCCAACTTGAAACGAGTTTACCTTAACCACTATATCTCCGATTGAAAACGGGTTCAGGCGTCGTGCAACCGTTTGAGTCTTGGCTCCATTGGTTTCGATGGAAGTTTCCAAGCTTTTTGCAAAGTGTTCAAATGGCCCAGCACCCCATTCACATTTCTTGACAGCGTCCGTGCCAGTAATCGTGTCGAGTCCCCATGACGGAATAGGGGAAGGAATGACTGGTTGTAGAGAAGGTCGTTCGGCCAGACTTACTTGCGTTTGAGCTAGCGCCAACAGGTCTTCTCCAGATGTCTGGGTTTCATTGATAACTCGTCGATGCGATTACTAGTGGGATGATTTGTTGGAAATTCTTTCTATGGACGTCGGTAGAGGGTGCACATCTAATTTCGCTTTGTTGTCGAGTACCCATAAGTGCCCCAATATCATGTCGTGACCCGGCTTTGACAATGTGGAATTTGCTATGCGTTATAGCGTCTCCCATCTTGATCTCGAGGTTGATGTAGCCATGCGCGCTCAAAACTCCTCCTTTCGGGTTCTTAATCACGTACGGGGAATGGGTAGCATCTTGTTTTGTAAATCCTGCAGCCTTTAGTGTCTTGAAAGTAATGATGTTGAGGTCGAGGCGAGCGTCGATGAGCGTGTTGTCAAATTCGATACCTCTTAAACGGGATGTGGTCAGCATTCCCGGTTCTCCCCCTTGATTCCGCCCATTTGGAAATCTTGGGCCCCCGGTGTGGTTTCCGAGGAGAGAAAAGTCTTTTGCCGGATACAACGCGATTGAGAGCTGCGAAATATCTTGGCGCCGCACCTTGGAAAGATAGAGAATTTCGCATACATGCTTCGCATCATGGATTGTACAGTCTCGCACCTGAGTCCCCGCAGAACCCACATTTTCTTATTGGGAGTGGGTCTCGATGTACTCCCTCGTCTCCCAGTTGGAGCTCTCCCGCTTCTATCTTTTCTTTGAAAATATGCTTTAGTCCCATTGCAATCACCGGTCGGGTGGTGAACGAATCAGGTAATGGCAGTGCCAGGTTTCGCCATCTCGGCCTCGGTTGGTGGACGCCCGGGAGGTGGCGACCGATAACATCATCTTGAATCCATGCTTCTAGCAGGTCAATCACCTCCTCGATGGGAAACGGAAATCGACGGTATTCCCTTGGTTTCATGATGATGCATGGGAGCTTTAGTGGCGGTCTTCCGTGGCGGGGTTTCCCGTTGCGCCGGTGCTTCACGTTTTGGCTGGTGGCCTGTAGTTGGGGCCTTCTTTTTTCCTCTTTCGTTCACTATGTTCACAGAGGACGAGACGGCATTAAATTGCTTGCTGGTGAGGCATCTATTCCCGCGAGTTTCACGCGTGTCTTGATTCGAGTTGGCCTAGTTCTTTCCAAGATGCCGGTGGTCTTTGTCGTTGATCGTCTAGCGGCTTCATGGAGTTCGGAGAATATTTGGAAACACAAGTTTTCTAGCAAGGCGCGGTAAATAGGAACCATACCATTGATCTACGCGTTCACCAGTGCCTGTTGCTCGGTCACGTTTGGGTCGTGATGTTCGAGCGCTTAAACCATGAACCTTTTGAAAAAATCATTTGGATGTTCGTTATCCCACTGGTACATTCTTCCGAGGTCTGAGAAAGTGACTTGTTCAGACACGAAGAAGTACTTCCTGTAAAACGCGGTAACCATGCTACTCCCGTTAGAATACTGTTCGGCGGGATGTCATATACCATGTATACGCCCTTCCGGTATGTGATTTTGAGAACTCCCTTAGACGAAGAACGTGATTATATTCATGTTCACCTAGGGATTCCAAGAAACGGGAGACATGCTCATGTGCATTCTCGGTATCATCGTACAGGGTGAATTGAGGAGAGCAGTACCCCCTTGGAAGAGGGATTCTTTGCATTTCGGATGGGTAAGGGGGTTGGTATTGATGCATGTCCAGTTCATCATTATTGATTCGGTTGCGGAGAAGTTGCTCCAGATCTTCTCGCGTGACGAAGTTGGACGGTTGATTTCTTTCCAATGGGATTCTAGCACGAATTTCCCCGTCCGTGGAGGCGTGCTCCGCCGAGGTGCTAGTGTCGGGGTTGTTGGAGATGTTTCTAAACGGCTCAGGAGGACGCGACTCACGTGGTAGCCGCTCTATCAGGGTCTTGAGAAAGAAGAGTACTTCCTTCTGTGTTGAAACCATATCCGTCTGGGCTCTGGCGAGCATTTCCTGTCGTTCCATCAGATCAGCGATGATGACATAAGGACGGACTCCTCTGGTTCCTCCGGTCTCTCGTCCCGTCGGTGGGGTAGTTGGAACCTTAGTTGTGGTTGGAGGTGTCATGCTAGACGAGACATTAGGAGCCGCATCGGCAGCTCTGGCTCTGGTGACTGGTGGCGTAACGCCCGAAGAGGTTTTTCCGTTACCGTGATTAGAGGGTTGTGCAGAGACATCAGAGGCGGCGGCGGCTCTGGCCCTGGTGATTGGCGGTGTTAAGCTTGAGGGAGTGTATTCGGATTCACTGTAGTCAGTAGGTGATGTAACGACGTTATCGGGAGACACGTTAACATCAGGGACGTGCTTTGTGCTGGTATTATCGGCAACCGTTCCAGACCTGAGTTGCACCATATTGGGATTGGCGTTTGGGAAACGATAAATCAATCCTCCCGCTGTGGTCGCCAATTGTTTGTAGGTGAAAATGGTTTCTGCTGATTTCGGTAATTGCGGGTGTGCAGGTGAGAAACAATTTAAACCCTAAACAATGTACTGCAAGGGAGTACTTTAGATTCGAGAGATCAATCTGTACAAGTCCGGCCTAAACCAAGAAATGGTCGTTCCAGACTTGCCTCGGTCACAAAGTGGAGGAGAATGGGTTGGTTTTGGGGAGGGAAGCAGGGAAAGTGGTGAGACCAGAATAGTTGATTCTGGAAGAGTAGTTGGGTTACTACGACTTGTTATCAGAAAAGTGAGAGAGCTCCCAAGGTGAGCTAGCAAGTAAGTATTTCTGAGTGTTGTATCTCCCGTATGAACTTGTTGTTCAATGGAAATAGGTAATACCTATTTATACAAGTCGGAGTAAAAATGTACCCTGGTCTCATTAAGGAGTGGGGAAGTAAATGGGAGGAGGTGATAACCGTATGCATGGAATTGATGTTTCCATAAAGTGGTTAACGCATGAAACTCGGTTTCATGAAACTACTAACGTTATGGAATGGATGTCCCGTAAAGTTGTTAACGCATGTGCTTTATGTCCCATGAACGTTTCACACATAACTTCCCGTATTTACTAACCGCCTCACCTTTATGACACTTCCTTATGACGGGCGTAGTGTACGCCGCACGCTGTAAACCGCCAAACCAATACCCAAAGAGGATCCCCCAATTTGTGTTGATGTCTCGAATGTTTTGGAAAACATGTAGCACGTTGTTGTGGCTTGGCAAGTCAAGCTCGGGAAACTTGCCAGCCTGGTGACCTTCGACGGTAGGGATTTTGCATCTTGAGAGGAGGGGAAACCGTTGATCGTTGCACGCCTTCGTTTTGGTAGCCGCGTAGTGAGGGCCAATGTGGTGGCGCGTCTAGGTTGGCATGCCGTTGGCATGGCAAGGTTTGGCGTGGCCAAACTTAGGTTTTCGGGCCAAAGGTTACCATGTGTCGTCTGGTAACCTTGGATGGCTAGGACTTGCTCCTGGGATTGAAGGGCAACCGTTGATTGTTGCACGCCTTCTTTTTGGTAGCCGCGTAGTGGGGCCAACGTGGTGGCGCGGCTAGGCATGCCGTTGGCATGGCAAGGTTTGGCGTGGCCAAACTTAGGTTTTCGGGCCAAAGGTTACCATGTGTCGTCTGGTAACTTTGGATGGCTAGGATTTTCTCCTGGGATTGAAGGGCAACCGTTGATTGTTGCACGCCTTCTTTTTGGTAGCCGCGTAGTGAGGGCCAACGTGGTGGCGCGGCTAGGGTGTGGTTAGGCTTGGCATGTGGGGCTAAGGGTTCGCCTTGGGCGTGGCTAGCTTTGGCTAGGTGCGATTTTGTCTTGGCATGTGGGGCCAAGGGTTTGCCATGGGCGTATGGCGTGGTTAGGGCCAAGGTAAGGGCGTTTGGCTTGGCATGATGTGAATAGCATGGCTAGGGCCAAGGCAAAGTGCGTTTGGCATGGAGCGGCTAGCTTGGCTAGGTTTGGTTTGGCTTGGCATGTGGGGCCAAGGGTTCACCTTGGGCGTGGCTAGCTTTGGCTAGGTGCGATTTTGGCTTGGCATGTGGGGCCAAGGGTTTGCCATGGGCGTATGGCGTGGTTAGGGCCAAGGCAAGGGCGTTTGGCTTGGGATGATGTGACTAGCATGGCTAGGGCCAAGGCAAAGTACGTTTGGCATGACGCGACTAGCTTGGCTAGGTTTGGTTTGGCTTGGCATGTGGGGCCAAGGGTTCGCCTTGGGCGTGGCTAGCTTTGGCTAGGTGCGGTTTTGGCTTTGCATGTGGGGCCAAGGGTTTGCATGGCGTGACTAGCTTGGGATAGGTGCGATTTTGGCTTGGCATGTGGGGCCAAGAGTTTGCCAGAGGCGCATGGCGTGGCTAGCTTGGGCTAGGTGCGTGACCAAGCTAGGGTTTTGGGGAAAAGGTCGTTTGGTAACCTTAGACGGCCAGGATTTGCTCCTGGGATTAAAGGGCAACCGTTGATTGTTGCACGCCTTCATTTGATAGCCGCGTAGTGAAGGCGATTATGGTGGCGCGCATGGGGCCATGGCGAGGTGCGTTTGGCATGGCGCAAAGAGGTGGTAGCATGATTTTCCATTGGCACGAGGTGCGGCTAGCATGGCTGGCATGCTTTGGCGCGGTCGGTATGGTTGGTATGATTTGCCATTGGCACAGAGGTGCGGCTAGCATGGTTGGCATGCTTTAGCGCGGTCGGTGTGGCTGGCATGATTTGCCATTGGCACAGAGGTGCGGCTAGCATGGTTGGCATGCTTTGGCGCGGTCGGTGTGGCTGGCATGATTTGCCATTGGCACGAGAGGGTGCCAGCTTTGGTTGGCATGCTTTGGCGCGGTCGGTGTGGTCGGCATTATTTTCCATTGGCACGAGGTGCGGCAAGCATGGTTGGCATGCTTTGGCGCAATCGGTGTGGTGGCATGATTTGCCATTGGCACAGAGGTGCGGATAGCATGGTTGGCATGCTTTGGCGCGGTCGGTGTGGTCTGGCATGATTTGCCATTGGCACAGAGGTGCATGCTAGCATGGTTGGCATGCTTTGGCGCTTTCGGTGGGTGACATGATTTTCATTGGCATAGGTGCGGCCAACATGGTTGGCATGCTATGGCGCTATTGGTGTGGCTGGTATGATTTGCCATTGGCTGCACGTGGGAATTAGGGGTTTGGCTTGTCGTAACCTAATTTGAAAAAGATACCCCATGGTAATTATTTAGGAACACATTAAAGGTTTCAGTAAATGTGCCTAGTAAACGCTTGTTACTTTAAATGTTGTGACATCACCTGTCTGCTAGGTTTAGTGTTTTACGATTTTAACCTAAGCTAAAAACCACCATCAACACTGTATTTTGTGATTAGCCAGATTATGATAATTTGGCTATCACAGGTTATCGAGGTTTCAATTTATTCACAACTTTTTGGTCTAGAAAGGTGAGATTTTCTCAAGAACCAATTTTTCGTTTCTATTTTTTTAGACTTAGTGGAAATAGAATTTTGATTTCATCTTGATAGATAAACTTAGAGAGAAACTTATAAGATTATTTAGATTACACGTTATAATTTGACAATAGATTGGTATTTATACAATTAATGATCTTACATGTATACAAAAGCCTCTGTTCTCCGAGCTTCTGTTTCAAAGTCCAGAATAATTTGACTAGAAGCTATTTTCAATAAATACTTTAACATGATTTTACGTAATTTATATAATGGCATGGGTTAAACCCTAGTCTAGAATACATAGCACAGTTTGGATAACTTTGCTATGTAAAGAGTGGTCAGGATTTGTCTAGGGAAAATATAAATCTACGGTCGTGGTTTGTTCAGCTTTAATATTAGTATAAATGTTTTATTAATTGGTGTTGTCTCATTAATTTCTCATAATAAATGGTTTATTAATTTTTTTTTATTTCTCTTAATTAAACTAATAAATGCATATTCCATTAATTGCTTAAATGATATTATTAATGTTTTATTAATTGGTGTCTTATTAATTGGTTATGATGAATGATTTATTAAATTTTCATTTCCCTTGATTAATCTAATAAATATATAATTTCATTGATAAATAATTTTACTAAAAATTATATCAATTGAAACTATTGATGTTTGTTTTTCATAAGTGATGGTTGTGATTGAGAATAAAGATGCATGTAACGGGCTCAGATCACATGTCCCATATTTTCCTGTCTCTTCCTATCCCAGACAACGAAAATACACCACCCTTTTTTCGCTATATTGTTTTATTTGTAAATTCATGGCGTGGTTATATTAACCTAAAGTCGTTATCGATCACTAAAACTATCATGTTTTTGGTTCTTTGTCTTTTCAAAGATGAATTATATCTACTCCTATGCCCTCTCTAATAACCTTAAGTAACATGTTAAAGATCGTAAAAACAAAGACTTTTATATAACGAGTGTTTTTTTTTTTTTTGATAAAACAAAAAATAAAAAAAGGGGGGGGTGTTCATGCAAGTAACGGGATGCCTTTTGAAAACGAAATTTCTTGTTGCTTAAAGAGAGTCTTCTATGGGGTAAGCTGACCGAGATAAGGAGCTATTTAGCATACTCGTATTAACTGGGATGGGGGCAAGTTGAATAAGCTATGACCCTCTTTGAATCGTTCTGTAATATTCCAGTAGTTGCCGCAAGGAATGACGTCGTAGCTGCTGCAGAAGTAATCACAATCAAAGCCGTAGGTGGATATTCAAATAAAGGGGAGCACCTTGCTATCATGAAAACGCGGGGGGATATCGTTGAGATCGACAACTACTAATCATAAAAACATTAAGTTCACGGGAAATTTTTAAGTTGAAAGAACGACATTCCAAAAGAGGGTGAAAACAAGTCGAAAAAAATTGGTGGAGATATGATTAAGAAAGAAAAAGGGGTTATAATTGAGAAAACCTCTAAAGAGAAACATAGAGGTTTGGATTTTGGAACCCAAAACTAAAATCACCATCCACAGATTACTACTCATAAAATTAGGTCCCTAAAATATACCATTACAATCGTGTATAACTTTAATGTAGATTTATAATATTAATATGAAAGTACAATCGATAGTTCATCGAATGTTACTTTCGATTTAGGATCAAGAGCCAAAGTATAATTAAAACTATAATTGTCTGGATGGGGATTTTATGTTAATTGATTGGGGAATTTATCATATATTTTACTGGACCGTAATGAATTCCGTGATTATTATCATGACCAATGAGGACCATGAAGACAACTGTGTAATATTTGACGCCGTTATCTATTACTTAGACATTTTTAGAGAAAACAGGTGGCGCAGTGACATTGGATGTGATTGGAAGGAATAGGAAAATAGGGGACAGGCGATCCGGAGCCGTATGTAACGACCAAAATGTTATTATGTCCTAATAAATGTCATGTTAAAAATAATAGTAAATAAATTACTCTATTAATGGGTTATATAAATACATTTTTATTAACTATAGTAATACTTAGATTTGCTAACAATTATATAAATAGCCATAATGGTGGTTGTGGTAGAGTTGCTGTGAAGTGGAGATGACAAAAACGTTATGGTGTTATGGACTGTGGTGGCGGAAGCTATTTCGGTAGCAAGAGTGGTGATGGATGGTGTATTGGGGTGGTAACTATTGTTGAATAACCTTGGTCGGTTACAAATAAAATGCGCTCATGTCCTTCAACTATACTAGCAGGTATTTGATTAATTTTTTTCTGTTTTTCCAAATCGAGATAGTTGCATAGTCTTATATCACTGTCACTTTTTTGCTTGCTCCCACGTCATGTTTTTTTTTTTTTTTTTTACTTTTATTATTTTTATATGAGTTTGAACCTTAATCAAAACAAACGACAAAAAAGGAAAATTATGGTTATTTCATCGAACATGTATGGTTTTATTTTGGATGTTCCACCGGGCTTTCGACAAGCACAATTGGGGGTCAATGGGCTTTTTCTCAATTTTTCAACGGATTATGTTATTTTCATGAAGTTCATTTCCCCGAACATGTATTTTCCATGGTCGCTTTATTCTTTATATTCTCAAACTTTGATCATATTGCTAAATATTTTATCTCAACTTTGTTGTTATGGAGTTTTAAAATGTTAGTTTTTTGCGGATCGGTGACAATGTTACCATGGTTTTAATTTTGTAGGTAACAAGCGCTTGTACGAATTATTGCGCATCCAAGAGATTTATAAGGCATTTCACATAAAAGTATCCCTTACTCAATGTTTTGACGTTCTTTTTATTCAATGATGGATAACAAAGTCTATTGTTATCAGGTTAAGTGGTTAACCATTTGACTAACTAGCTAATCATGGTTTCATCATTTTTTATGCAGCGAATAACCTCACATTTAGAAGGTCAAGATCGTAGAATATATATGAGCTTTGAGGAGATCTTATTGAATTCGTAAAAACATCGAATGTGATATTTATTGTTAAGTCCATACTGGGTTTTAATATTTTTGGACTATTTTTAAAGGGAAAAAAGTCAACAAGGATCCGGACATTTTTAAAGCCCACCCAACTATCCAGGACAGATGAACTCAGGCGACGTAATTGAATGTTTTGGTTTTGCACGGTCATTAAAATAAGGTAAATTCAGAAGTGCAATTTCATTTCAAATGACCCATAAAATACCTTTGAAGATAGACATTAGAAAGTTTGTGGACTTTGAAGATAGACTTGCTAAGGAAGTGAGATCTAGGAAAATTAGATATTTCTCTACGAAGCTCATATGTGAAAGAACTAAATTCCTAGAAAGGGCTAATCTCATATTAGAACCAATCATATGTAATGCTAGCTTCTTTCTATAAATCTATAAATAAATAAAAGTCTTCTTATCGAAAAAAAAAAAGACCCATAAAATACCTTTGTAAACTTTAAAACACATAACCATTTTTTTTTTGTTGGAAAGAGAGTGTGAAAATTAATTATAATAAATTCGTGACTCGAGGATACAACTCCAAAATATTTGATAAGGAGGACGACAAAAATGTCAATCGATTTTTTCTTTACTTTTGATAAGGAGGACAGAACGACAAATAATTAGTATTAATTCTAATATCGAAACACCGGAAAATGATACTCCCTCCGTTCCACTTTAGATGATGTTTTTGGAATTTTCACGCATATTAAGAAATTGAGAGAGACAATGAAAATTTTCCATCCATGCCCTTGAAAAAATTCTTCAAATATTAATTACTATTAGTGCATTTAAAAATGAACTTATAGTTCCACGACAAAATGTTAGGGTGTTATTGGAAATTTTGTGGAAAAATATGAAACCTTCAAGTATTGTGGAACAAAAAAAATAACCCTAAAACATCATCTAAAATGGAACAGAGGGAGTATCAAATAGAAATTGTGCCCGTGCCGTAAGCCCTAGTCTAGAATACAAAACAAAGCTTGGCTAAGTTAGGCTAGATAAAGAGCGGTTGAGATTTTCCTAGGAGGGATAAATCTACGGATGTGGTTTGTTAAACTAACCATTATAAATACTTTATTAATTAGTGTCCTATTAATTGCTCATGATGAATGATTAATTAATTTTTCATGATAAATGTTCATTTAATGAATCTAATAAATACATATTTTGATTAATTAACAAGTTTATTAAAAACTATATATATATATATATTGATCGGTAAAGAATTTGGTGCTGGCGAGTTTCGAACTCAGGTAACTGGTATCATCGCCCAATGATTTTACCATTGTACTACAGTAACCCTGGTTAAAAATTATTAAGATAATTTTTAATGGTAGTAGTGAAAGAAGCAGTGGGTGGTGGAAATAGTGGTGGGTATTTGTGAGTGGTGGAGGTGGTAACATTACTGGTGGTAGAAAAAATAGTGGGTGTGGTCAAGTTTTACGTACGGTGGTGGATGTTAGTGAATAGTAGTGACAATAATAGTTTTGTATCTTTACAAAATGGGCAACATTTTATTGTGATAGATGTAGTTGGCTGTTTTTAGCACAACTTGTAAGGACAAAACACAAATATTTTGTGGAGGATACTAAATCAGATAAAACAATATGATCATGACCGCTGGATCACCCAAATGGAATCCGAAATATTTATAGTAAATCGATAGAATAAATCACGGTTTTTAGCATTAAAATAAAATTGATTACATTTCCAATACAAAACAAAGTTTGGACAAGTTAGGCTAGATAAAGAACGATCAAATTTATACTTGGTAACATAAATCTACCGCTATAAATGATCACATTTAATTAAAATTTAATAATAAATGTTCAATTGATATTTCATAATAAATGTTTCTTTAATTAATCAAATGAATATATTTTATGTTGATGCATAATAAATTTATTTGATATTAACCATATTAGTAAGCATTAATGGTGGTTGTGATGGTGGGAAGCGGTGGGAATAATGGTGGTGGTTATTGGTGAGACTAGTGGAGTGGTGACGATAATGGGGTGGTGGAATAAGTAGTGGTAGTAGGGTGAGAAAAGGGTCCTGAGATAGGTAAATTAAGCACTAATGGTGGTTTTGACGGTGGATGGTGGTGGTGGATCGGCGTTGGGGATAATGGTGGTGGGTATTGGTGAGACTGGTGGAGTGGTGACGATAATGTGGTGGTGGAAGAAGTAGTGGTAGTAGGGTGAGAAAAGGTTTCCTAAGATAGGTAAATTATTTAGTCACCCTTGGTTAATTTTTCTTTGTTTTGTTTTAATTTGATTTTTATTATTTTTTAAAATTAAAACAATTTTTAAAGGCCAGATTTTTCCAAAAAGGAAGATGTTCTGATTTTAAAATTTGCCGGGTAGGGGGCAGGAAGAAAATGAAACCTATAAAAAATTGACTAAAACACAACGCTACACGCGAATTAATTATAATCGGTTCAGTTTCTCACATATCTCTTTATTCCCCTTTTTTGTCATGGTTTCTTTCATCGTCGTTATTTCTCCCCTACTTCATGGATTATGCAAGGCTACGCGTGAATTAATTGTAATCGATTCAGTTTCTCACATCTCTCTTTATTCCTTTTTTTTTGTCATGATTTTTGTTTTTGTCATTTCTCCCCAACTTCGTGTAATTATGCATGCTTGAGAAATAGTTCATGATAATAGGTAAAGAGACAAGAAAAGAAATGGATCAAGAATTAAATATTATTATAAATTTTAGGAAAATGAATAAACATAAATCTACCGCTATAAATGATCACGTTTAATTAAAATTTAATAATAAATGTTCAATTGATATTTCATAATAAATGTTTCTTTAATTAATCAAATGAATATATTTTATGTTGATGCATAATAAATTTATTTGATATTAACCATATTAGTAAGCATTAATGGTGGTTGTGATGGTGGGAAGCTGGGAATAATGGTGGTGGTTATTGGTGAGACTGGTGGAGTGGTGACGATAATGGGGTGGTGGAATAAGTAGTGGTAGTATGGTGAGAAAAGGGTCCTGAGATAGGTAAATTAAGCACTAATGGTGGTTTTGATGGTGGATGGTGGTGGTGGATCGGCGTTGGGGATAATGGTGGTGGGTATTGGTGAGACTGGTGGAGTGGTGACGATAATGTGGTGGTGGAAGAAGTAGTGGTAGTAGGGTGAGAAAAGGTGTCCTAAGATAGGTAAATTATTTAGTCACCCTTGGTTAATGTTTCTTTGTTTTGTTTTAATTTGATTTTTATTATTTTTTAAAATTAAAACAATTTTTAAAGGCCAGATTTTTCCAAAAAAGAAGATGTTGTGATTTTAAAATTTGCCGGGTAGGGGGCAGGAAGAAAATGAAACCTATAAAAAAAATTGACCAAACACAACGCTACGCGCGAATTAATTATAATCGGTTCAGTTTCTCACATATCTCTTTATTCCCCTTTTTTTGTCATGGTTTCTGTTTCTGTCGTTATTTCTCCCCTACTTCATGGGATTATGCAAGGCTACGCGTGAATTAATTGTAATCGATTCAGTTTCTCACATCTCTCTTTATTCCTTTTTTTTGTCATGATTTCTGTTTTTGTCATTTCTCCACAACTTCGTGTAATTATGCATGCTTAAGAAATAGTTCATGATAATAGGTAAAGAGACAAGAAAAGAAATGGATCAAGAATTAAATATTATTATAAATTTTAGGAAAATGAATAAACACAAATCTATGTAAATTGGGAACCCAACAATTTATATCAAAGAGAAAAATTAAATTCTAATGCTAACAGATTTTACAAGATTAATCTAATTGATTTTAAAGTATAAGTATTTTTAGTTTTGTTACAAGTTTGGTGAATGACCTTTGATGATATTTTTTTGAAGTAGTGAACAAAGTAATATTTTACTGCCTATAGGATTTACTCTCACGATTAACTATGTTTGTCCCAAAGGGTTGTATGACTTACATACACATATTAAAAGATTCGAGGATAAGGACATGTTTATTAGCCAACTCCTCAAAACATTTAGACCTGGATCGATCGGTTCGATTCTTCTCAGACAATTACGACATGTATGAATCGATGGATACATATCCTTGCTCGTGCCGTTACGGCACGGGTTGAGACCTAGTCAAAAGTACAAAACACAGCCATTAACTTTGCCTATGTAAGTGGCGGTCCAGATTTGTCCTTGGGAAAGATAAATCTATGGTTGTGGTTTGCTTTCAAAACTCTCTACGTTTATGTCTCTATACCTTCCTCTTAACTGTCCTCCATTACCTAACTAAGGGTATCACCCAGGCTCGGCCTGGGATCAACCTCTCGTGCGCCTTTGGCACGTAGGATTCATGGATTTAGCCGCGCCTTTGCCATGACAAAATCCGTTAGGATTTTATCGTTGAATATTTTAGATAATATTGATTTTGGCATAAAGGTCCATGGCGATGTATTTTAATGTAGAGTTTTTCTTGAACTTGTTGATCTTTTTAGTACAGGAACAAACTAACAATTAAGGTCAAACACTCCGCATGTACCCTGCCCAATGAGGCATCGATACCCTACCCATGAAAGTACGTGCAGTTTGGAGAGGAGTTAATTTCTTTTACAAATAAAGAAACACAACCCAAGTTTAATCCATAACTGTGGAACTCAAAAATATTAACAAAGAAGGAACCGTGGTTTGTTTTCAAAGTACATTTCCCAGGTCATTTTTGATATTGCAATGACAACACAATTAATAATGGGTAAGTACACCTAGCTAGTTGATCATAGAGGTGAAATATACATGTACCTCAAACAGCCTAGCGTAAGCCTTGGTTGGTTGGTTACATGCGAAGGCATGAAGGTGCAAATTTTAAACAGTAGCGCTTATAAGGTCTGAAACAGTTTTTTGTTAACTAAATGATCGACCTAAAAAGCATCAAAGTGCAACATTATATTGAAAGCACAAAGTGTGAGTGAGAAGAAGAAAAACATAATGAAGAAGACTTCATGAAAATCTCGGCCTTCCCTGCTAGAGTTAGAACAGTTCCATCTCCTTGCAAAAAGACAAACTACGCAAATCGGAAGAGAACTAAACTGCAAATCAGTTCCTTCCCCTGATTGCTTTTTTTCTTCCGTCCATGAAGAAGAGACATGTAAGTTTTACTCCCTCATTGTTTTTTTTTTTTTGCACATACTAATAAACATCACAAAAATCTCCAAATCGTCTTTTTTCGTCTGCAAGTACTTTCATCACGGTGTGTTTTGAGGGTTCACTTAATGACATCTAAGATTATTTTATCGTTGATCTGAATTCATCAATTTTAAGTATTCATAACTGTTTCCTTTTTACATTAAATTTGAGAGAAACAAGGTTATTTTTGCAATGAGTGATCAATTGACGAAAAATGTAGGAGTTGAAGAACTAATCAATTGACGCGGATGCCGGTAGTGCTAGGCGGACGGTAGAAATGGAAACTTTGCACTGCGGACGATGAGAATGGACGCTTCCTCTTCCCTGAAATCTTCATACGATGCACCTTTCTCTGAAATTATCTATACTTTAATCAGCAAACCTCTCTCTGAATAGTGACTTGATCTTTACTGGAATCAGCAACACTATTTTGTTGGTGTCCACTCTTAATTTCTGCGTACTTTTAAATAACAATGTGGAACTGAATTTTAGAAACTCAGCCTCTAATTCTGCAGCAGTTTTAATTTTTATCTTTCAGCAATTTATTGACAGGAACTACATTTTTCTATCGTTAATTAATCTTATGGAGTTGTATTTTCGAATTTGAGTTGTTCTACGTTAATTGTACTCATAATAATTTTTCATTCTTGCTGGTCGTGTAACTGACTATTTCAATATCTTTTATGCCTGTCACTTGCTCAAGCGAGAAGGTCACCCTCCGAGAGATTTTTCATCACTGCATATGGTAATTTTGAAAAATATCTGAAATAGCCCGTCGGCGGTGTTGTTGCGGTTTACTTGACCTATTGAAGAAATGGTAAGGTAGTCCCATGCTTTTCATGAACTGTTGCGAATTTACCTTTGGGTTTTAAGGCTGGTGTTTTATGAAGTGCATCTATCAATGCCATTTACTGATGAATTTTCTATAACCTATGAATCAGGTGAATAAAATTTTTTGTAATTTAAGGGTTGGATTTAGTAATGAAAGAAAAAAGAGTAAGAAGCAAGGAAATTGTACTTTAGTTCAGAGTTTAGTGATTAATTAAATCTTAAGTTGGTATTAGTTGTTGGCAAAGAGTTACTGTTGTCAACAGTAAGGTGTTTCATAGACTCAGTTTGCAAAAATTTCATAAATTGTGTATGTTAGTCTACATGGAAAAACCCTTTGACTAATATGACTAAATACGGTGGAATAACGTGCATTAATTTTTGGTTATCCTGAACCCCTTTGTCTAATGTACGTCCTTCGAGACTTTCAAGTCATGTAATTTGAAACTGTTGGCTAAAACACGTCTGTAATAAATTGATTGAAAGTTGAAGTACCACCATTACAACCGGATCAACCATATTTAGAGCGAGGCAATATCTAGTAATTTATAGTCCATCTTATTTTGTTACCAGAATTTATAATCCTTCCTGTTTGTTGTGATTTTTCCATTTACTAATATCGTTCTTTCTCAATATGATGCTGTTATAATTCACAAAAGTTTCCACTTTTTTCATGGAGAGGTAAACAGATTGTTGGCGTCTGAGGTAGTTGAGCGGCCTCTTATGGTATGTGAAAAACTCACCTGGGACTGCGTGTGTTATGCAGGAAAAGGCAGTACGCCAGTACCGTTCAAGTTTGAATGAGATACTGAATTTCGCCTTCGATATAAATAAACGGTTGGTATCTATCTTTGTTGTCCTCACGATCCACCGCTATCTACTTGGAAAGGAGATGGAACTGTTCTAACTCTAGCAGGGAAGGCCGAGATTTTCATGAAGTCTTCTTCATTATGTTTTTCTTCTTCTCACTCACACTTTCTGCTTTCAATATAATGTTGCACTTTGATGCCTTTTAGGTCGATCATTTAGTTAACAAAAAACTGTTTCAGACCTTATAAGCGCTACTGTTTAAAATTTGCACCTTGATGCCTTCGCATGTAACCAACCAACCAAGGCTTACGCTAGGCTGTTTGAGGTACATGTATATTTCACCTCTATGATCAACTAGCTAGGTGTACTTACCCATTATTAAATGTGTTGTCATTGCAATATCAAACATGACCTGGGAAATGTACTTTGAAAACAAACCACGGTTCCTTCTTTGTTAATATTTTTGAGTTCCAGTGTTCCACAGTTATGGATTAAACTTGGGTTGTGTTTCTTTATTTGTAAAAGAAATTAACTCCTCTCCAAACTGCACGTACTTTCATGGGTAGGGTATCGATGCCTCATTGGGCAGGGTACATGCGGAGTGTTTGACCTTAATTGTTAGTTTGTTACTGTACTAAAAAAGATCAAGAAGTTCAAGAACAAGTCTACATTAAAATACATCGCCATGGACCTTTATGCCAAAATCAATATTATCTAAAATATTCAACGATAAAATCCTAACGGATTTTGTCATGGCAAAGGCGCGGCTAAATCCATGAATCCTACGTGCCGAAGGCGCACGAGAGGTTGAGCCCAGGCCGAAGGCCTGGGTGATACCCTAGTCAAGAGTATAAAGCAGAGTTTAGCTAACTTTGCCGGGGAGGTTCGAACTCATGACCTATTGTGTCATAAGAGTGGCCTCTAACCATTGTTCCACCTTGGTTGGAATTGATAGAAAAGATAAATCAACAGTGGTTGTTTGTTCAACTTAAATATTAATTAGTATAAGTGTTTTATTAATTAGTATAAGTGATTGTCTGGAAAGAAGATAAACCTATGGTTATGGTTTGTTCAACTTAAATATTAATTAGTATAAGTGTTTTATTAATTGATGTCTCATTAATTTCTCATGATAAATGATTTATTAATTTTACATCATAAATATCCCTTAATTAATATTAATACATATCTCCATCAATAAATAATAATTTTGACAAAAATTATTTCAATAGATATTAGTGGTGGTGGTGGTAGTAGAGGAAGAAGTAAGTGGTGGAAGCGGTGGAAGGTGTTACTAAGTGGTGGAGGCTGTAACATTAGTTTTGGTGGAAGAAATAGTGGCGCTGGATGGTTTTAATGGCTGTGGTATTGGTTTTTTCTTTTTGAATCAAAATAATATTTTTTTACATGACGGTAACATTGTATTGTGAAAAGTATAGTTGGTTGTTTTTGACATGATTAAAAAGGCGGATAACAAATACTTTTGGGATGATACCAAATCATATAAGACAAAATGGTTGTTTTTGGTACCACTGCTATCTTTGGTAACCGTCGTACGCATGATTTTCAAAGATTAACAAAAACATATAGTTGAATAAATTAATTGACGACATAGGTTTGTTAAATCTAAACTTTATACATGACGTGTGGGATTAAAAGTTATAAGTGTGCCCAATATTCTACGAGGGATGGAAAATGCTGGTGGTGGAGAAAGAAGTGATATCCCTGGTGGTTTGTGGTAATCGGTCGGTTTTGATGAGTAGTAATTGACTATGTTAATTATGTGTCGCTACAAAAGGATAACACTATAAATTAGAAATGTGGTTGATCGTCTTAATGCTAATATAAACTCGGTTTAAATACATGAAAATTAAGAAGAAGAAAAAAACATTTGGATGTCACGTTATCAAGGTTTCTCCGTCCAATAGATAAATCTAAGGTTGTATTGAGATCCCGTAAGGCAGGGCTAGTTGGTCTTGGATTTCTGAATGATAATGAATACAATGAACGCTCCCTCTCGCTTTCTCCAATGAAAACCGAAACCTTCCAAAAAATAATCAATCGAACAACACTTAGATGGAACGCATCACCACCAAAGTGTAAACTTCTCCAATTGCTACATATCCAAGTGAAATTTCTACATTAATCTGGTGATTTCGCCCTACCGTAGTTTTTAACGAGGCATGCAATTAAATCTCTAATAGTGATTTTAAAGGTATTTAATAATTACAAAATTCTCTTATAAGTTTTGTTTATGCAAGTATTGATTTAACTTGGGTTCTTTTATATTTTTGTGTTAAGTTGATGACTTTTTAATTTGAATACATGTTTGGTTAACAAACTTTGATACATATAAGGTATTTTCTTTGTAGAACTGATGTTAGTTTCTCATTTTTCCCGTTAGCACTTTGTTTCGATCCCGTATTTGTAGACATTATTTGACTAATATTGGGGTATTTGTTTAATCTCAAGGCCGGTTAAACCCAATGTGTGTTGTATACATTGAAGGCGACAGAAGTTTGTGTCGTCTCTACCTTGAAACTAATAATTTTTCTCCGGAAGGTTAGTTGAATTTATGTAGAGACAAATATCAATATGACTATGCTCTTTAAAACTCCAAATTACTTGAGTAACACTAGATGTGAGAACGTCATTCATGCACTACTTAGCATAGTTGGTGTGAAATCTTTTTATCCACGAATTTCTTCAATTTTATGTTATCAATATGATTGAGAAAGAATCTTACACATGTTTTGATTTACTATTATAAGTTTATTTTTCAACTCACATGTGTATATCTCAGCCTTCCAATAGCCAAGGGTTCTTCATTTTTATAGCTCTCACATTTGCAAAAAATAAATAAATAGTGTTTATCTATAGTAGGGAAAATATTATGGGTTTTTGCTTCACTCCTTAGAGCCTTAGTTATCAATAATTTCGGAACAAATGTATTCATAAACATCATGGAGTTGGATTGGCAGTTTAGGTATATGTACTGTTAGATGAAATATTCTTTTTGAAGTTTGAAATTATGTATGATGGAACAATAAATGGGGAAAGAATTTAATTTACTGTATTTTTTATTTTATTTTCATGTTGGCACAACATTATTACTCCTATCCGTGATAATAAATTGAATAACATGCTTAAGTAAAAATAAAAAGATCGTGTAACCCATTTTTTCCCAAAACCTATTTGAATATCAAAATAATTACTCACGAATAAAATGAAGCAAGAGGAATGTGAACAATATTGTATTAGAGACAAAACATCCCGTGCCGTTACGGCACGGGTTAAGATCTAGTTAATATCCATAAAGCAGAAAATTAAGGAGTTGCATATACTCGTGTTAGTTATTTTCTATGGCCGAAAAGAACCAGAAAAGACGAGAAAGAGGATTGTCAGTCGAGATCATTGATCTTGAGAAACCTAAAAGAAGGCCATCATCGGGGGCTTTGATTGATCATACCGCAACAGATAATGGGGCTTTGATTGATCTTACCACAACAGATGATAATGAGATATTGGAAATTAAATCGTGTAAATCGATTAAGAAGGATCCCATTTCGGGTGTTAAGGTAATTGAGGTGGGTGATTCTTCAGGTTCGAAGAAGAAGAAAAAGGTTGAAGAAAGTTTTGTATGTGAGATTTGTGTTGAAACGAAGGCGATTAATGAAGCTTTTAAGATTAAAGGGTGCGGCCATTCTTATTGTTCTGAATGTATGGTCAGGTAACCAAGAAAAACCCTAATTTTTTTAACTAGTAATTTTTTTTAATCATGATTTAATTGGATCTTATCCATCGTCCTCAACTTCCTACTAATCCTTGCAACCCTAGCCAAATAAAATTAAGAGCGCTACTGCTATATAATGCACTTCGGGCTCCTTAGTTTGGTCTCTGTGGTGTGTTCGGGTCATCTGAAGCAAACTAGTACATCATATGATGATTCATACTCCATATTAGGCACCAAAATATACACCATATGCTGATGTATCTGTTGGGTTTGAGTTAAGTGAACTGGATAACTTAAGTTTGAGCATGATTACAAATGACATATCTATTCAACCTTTTTAAACTCTGCGTATGCCGTTTGTAGTTTGTATACTGCAATATAATAATATTGTTATATCCTCGATTATGATGTGTTTTGATGTAACAGGTATGTGGTATCGAAGATTCAAGAGAACATAATATTAATTGTATGTCCAGAAATGAACTGCCAAAGAGTATTAGAACCTGAATCCTGTCAGTCAATTTTACCACCAGAAGTGTTCGATCGCTGGGGTAAAGCTCTATGTGAAGCGTCAATACCTGGGACCGAGAAATTCTACTGTCCATTTAAGGATTGCTCAGCACTCTTACAATATGAAGGTGGAGGAAAAATATTACAATCAGAATGTCCACATTGTAATAGATTGGTTTGTGCACTATGTAAAGTTCCATGGCACGCAGGGATAAAGTGCGTAGAGTTTCAAAAATTGAATGTTGAAGAGAGAGAAAGAGAAGATATTATGTTAATGGAAGCTGCAAAGGCGAACAACTGGCGCAGATGTCCTAAGTGCAAGTTTTTTATTGAAAAAACCTTTGGATGCTCAACCATTAGATGCAGGTTTGTGTTGTCAATCTTTTGAGCTTTCTTTACTAGGTTAATTTATTAAATCTCTGTTCTATTATTAAGTTATTTTCTTAAAGAATTATTACTAAAGGGACGATATATTAACCAAAAGAACAACAATCTAGCAGAGAATGTCCCCCTTAGGTCAATCATATTAGTGATTGTCTATGAAGAAACATGTTCCAGTGGTTGCTGAAGTTACAGCCGTACAGTTTTCTAATGGTGATATATTTTTAACGTTAGACTAATCCACGGTGAGCATAGGTAGTAAATAGAAAACGTTCCATTGTTGATGTTGAAGCCATATCCCTTTCTTTGCAAATGTCTTGGCTTCATTTTCTGTTCTGTAAATGAATCTAAAGCCCCAAAACCTAGTGCAGTCAACTATGGTGGTTGCTGCTTGATTGAGAATCCGCATGTATTGCCATTTACTGTTCGTGTTTGTTCCTTCAATAAAATTTATAATATTTCTGCAATCTCATTCAATGTAGAGAACCTGGAGATTAGCTTCCCTTGTTCATTTAACTGTTGCTAAGAGAGCTTTCTGCCTCTTCTGGTGAAGAGGGTCCTGCACAGGCTCCTGTTCAATTACATGGAATATCTTCTTTTAAATTCTTATTATTATGTTTTTTGTTTTCTTTAGGTGTGGACAAGAGTTCTGCTATACCTGTGGATCTTCTTCAGTCGCTGGCGACGAACATTCATTTTATGATTGTAATCCCTTACTGCTGCGTTTTCGTTTGAAGGTGGGCACCTCAATTCCATATCGGCTACACCAAAAGATGCATGTGCCCGATGAAATTTATATGAATGTCTTTAGTATATTAACAGTGGAGTGGTTCTAAAAACACCACCCAAAACCGCCACCCCTAACTAAAACAGAAGAGGGGAATAAGAACCCCTTCCGGTTAATGGAGGGTCCTTTAAATGGACGGGTTTGTGATTGTTTGAATGGACGTAGGTCCATAAGTATATTCTGACATGAATTTGATAGCAGGATGGGTAGATTTTTTAATTTCTATCCCTCACTTTTGCGCTAAATTAATTGCTTTTGTGTTTCTATAGGGCCCACAACAAAAATCATCAGATTGGAAAATGAGATTTGAGGAACAGATAAAAATTAAGCGTCACAGGTTTGGAAATGGAGTATTTTCTCCCCATCGATTCCTGATCGTGCTCGCAGATTCATTATATGAAGCCCCAGGATGCAGACGACGAATCACAAATGAACCGGACGGAAGCTTCTTCAACTGATTTTTTCTGTGGGTTTTCCTCTTGGGGCCTTCTTGTCTTGTCTTGTTTTTATACTGAGTACTGTTGTCTTTTTTGCCCTGATCGTATTTTCTCTTGCCATGTTGTCACGTCTAGACACCGTTAACATAGAAGAGATGAAGGCACTATTGCCATTTCTAGTTTTCCATCATCTGACTGAGAAGGTCTTAAATATTGGTTTGCTTTGGCTTTCAAACTCTTGATTGCTGCTAGAGACCCCTTTCCTGATTCTATATATTTTAAAACTTTTGTTTGCTTTTGGTTATCGGCTGCTGTGATTGCCTTAAACGCCTAGCTGTGTCGTCCTTAAATCCTTGATTGCTGTATTTCTTTCATTCTCTTGTTGTCTTTTGATCTTGGATAGGAAGCTAATTTCTTTCGCAGCTGCATTTCCATTATTGATCGTTGATTGGGAGTATTCCTTGATAGATTTTCTTCTGGGCTCCCCTTTAAGGCTTTCTTCTTGACAGTTCCCTTAGCAAATATCTGTTCGGTGGTGGCTAGCCGATTTGACCTTGTGAACTCTGGAATTGTGCACCTATCTACTTCTTTAATCTCTTCCCTTGAGTTCCATCTCATTAATTTCCAGATGGTACTAGTAGCTTTTCTCTAGGTCTTTAGCATGTCTAGTTAAAGCTAATTTATTTGTTTTCTTAAAACTAGACCTTTGGGTTACAGCTGAAATCTTGTTTTTCCACCCGATTTTCTTCGCCCTCTCCTCTCTCTGTTGGGCGGTTTCATAGTTGGCTCTGTATTCTATGAACTTTGGTACAATGCATTTCTTTTGAGCCTAATTTGAATAGTAGCGTAGTAACGTCTTTGTCCTCTTCCCTCTCTTTGTTCATTCTTCATACTCTGGATTTGTCTTCTTTCTCTGCATGTTCTTCGTTTGTCTAATCTTCTCCAATGTTCTGAAAACTGGTCCGGATGATGAACCAGTAAAATTACTGGGTCAAGGGTCGTATGGTCCAACCAGTGAGTCAACCCGGGTTGACTGGGTCATAAGTAATGTAAATGACCTAAGGTAGAATACTACCCTAATTAACCCATGTTCATTTCAGCCGCCCATCTGTTTTTCTCTCTTCCTCCTTCCCGTTCTTGTTCTTTTTCTCTTCCTCCTCTATTACATAACAACAGACGATGGATTTTATCATGATCTTCTTTGCTTTATCTCCACTAATAACCACAACTGACACATCATGTCATCATCATAAATCAATAAACCAATACCTCTTTTGGGTTTAAATTTGATCTTTGGTCATCATACAGGAACATCAGCAGCGTCAAAATCATAAGCATAACATTACGACATCATCAACGTGATAGTGATATAGATTTGTTCTTATTTACTATTTTTTGATCTATTTTGTAGTTATTTTCTTATGAAGTTCATCTGATAATATTATTGTCGCGATTTGCATCAAAGAAAGGAAGAAAAATTTTGTTAATTTTCCAACTAACAAATCCATCTTTTTTCACTTTTCTTCTTTTCCGATTTGACCCTTTGAAATCGTGTTAAATTCGCTGGTTCACGAGTCAACCCGGCCGGGTCGCCAGTTTCACACAAAAGAGAACGGTTTTTTATAATTTTACCGGGTCAGTAGTGGATCAGCCCATAAAATTGATTGGGTCACCGGTTTATTGGTCTGACCGGCCGGTCCGGGCCGGTTTTCTAAACACTGATCTTCTCTCATTCCTCTCCCCGCTCCTCTTTGCATTTACTCCGCTTCCAATGATGCGTAATCTTTTTTTTAGGATGAGAAATTAACTCAAACCCATTGTGCTTCATATTATTTGTGGATCTGATTTTGAGTAGAAACAAATAATTTCACATGAACACTTACAATCCATGGAAACACGTTACAGTCAAATCCTAGGTCTCAACCTGAAAACTAGGTGCAAACAGATTTCAACCACCGTTAGTCAGTCAAATCAATCGAAAACAAAGATAAACCGTAACTATCTAGTTTCCCACCAACGGGTCGCGCTAGAGCTTCTCAATCCCAAAGAAGACTTTAAATCGAGCGGCCGTAAGAGATTTCTCCTAATTAGGTTACTCTCCTCTCCGAATAGGCGCCTACACTAGTAACAACAACAAAAGAGTAAATCTGTTGTTACGAAGGATTAGTTTGCTAGAAAGGCAAACTTCGTGTATTTATAGACAAGGAAGTTTGGACACCAAGGAATTTCCAAAACCGAAAATATTCTCAAGATATTCATAAAAGCAGAGATTCGGTTTTCATAATTCCTGGAAATGCTCTGTCCAAAAATAACGATCGAAATCTCTCGGAAAATCTAATTAGTAAATGCACATTACTAATTCTGTAATTTCCCTACAAAATGAAATTAATAACCTTAATTAAAAGATTCTTAACTTACTTATGTTTCGATCCTGGGATTATCTTCCCTTAACCGTTAAGGAATATCTTTGAACAATTATAAAAATAAACATTCAAGCACGTGTTCAAAGTTTGTCGACATCTTAACTTTGTAAGTTCTCTTTCACACTTACAACCTTGAAACCGATTTGCCACACTTCCAAACAAGTTTAGAATTGGTTCATCTGACTTTAAAGAACTATGTGATTGATCAAACCAACATTCAATCACAATCATGGGTTTACGGTTCTACCAAAACAAGTTTCGGTTCTACTTCCATGTGAGTATTGTGCCTAGTCACACTAGCTTCCCAAAAATTCGGTTGACTAGGTACTAGGATCGGTTCCCCACATATATATGGTATCTAACTTATATGTGTTGCACATGTCCATAGGATCGGTTCCCCTTTTGCTATAAACCTTGTGGCACCCCATACAAGGATCGGTTCCATTTGATGTCTCGCACCCCTTACTAGGATCGGTTCCCTTTCCCTTACAAGGTCGACATACAAAATCGATCATACCATAGGTGATTACTTAAGATCGGTTTTACTAATAAAAGTTATACCAATACATAAGTTAGTGATAGACACATTTTTGTGTCTAATTTGTCCCTGTCTCTATTGTTGGTCTCGATTTTTGTACTAATTTTGGTGTTTTTATGTTTGTTCGGGTGTTATTGGAGAATTACACTTATGCGGAAAAAGTTGCTCGAAAAGTGGTATTTGGACCCCAGGAGAAAAGTACTAAAGGCACCCTCAATTTGGATAAGGGCACCTCAGGCACCCCGTGATGATAAAGGCGCCCTGTTTTGGATCGGGGCACTTCATCTTCTTCATTTCAAATTTTGGTTTTGGCGGGAAAATATTCACATCACAGGCAGATTTTTGTTTGGATTTTTGGACGTGTTTTCGTGAGACTAAATGGTAATGAATTAATTGGGTTGGTTCCTCTTGGCTAAACAGTATGTATAGGCTCTGAAGTATCGACTAACTTTTGGCTAGATTCTCGCATGGAAGAAAACAGGGAGTACGTGTACAAAGTGAGACAATCACGGGATTCTATGAGCCGTAGTGAGTTTTAAACATGTACGGAAGGGTTAAGCAACCATTTAGAGCGTGTAGAAGATAAATATGGAGATTTGGCACTGCAGAGCGTGTGAAAATCAAAATCGTGGAAGAAAATATTCCCAAAAATATTTTCTTTAAACCCGAGTAATGGAGGATTATTGTGTGTTAATGAGCGATATTTCTTGGTGCCGATCGGTATAAATAGGTTCCCTGGGGGTATCATCAGGGGGAGGAGAGATTTGGGAGAGTTTGGAACGTCACGTAATCAAGAAAATCGAAAGTTGCGAAATTTCACACTGTCGCCAAGAACCTCAAGAACACGAAGAATGGACTCTCAATGGCAATCGTTTTTCAACAATGAAAAGGACTACCAATCGTGGGTCGCAGATATCGCAACAAATGCACTTTATCTCTATCGTAATCAGAACGGTGTTTGCAACAACTATAACTGTTGCAAAACCCGATTTTCATCTTATTTTCTCCATTTCATCTTTGTAAACACCCATTGAGCAATAAAAATGGATTTTGAGCGTGTTTCCAACATGATGAGCTAGACTCCAACACTGGGACGACGGAGGAAGACGAATTTCATACATGGGTAAAATTATTTAATTCTTTTAAGACTTTTGCATTAATTTTAATTGAAATATGATTTGAATTAATTGGTTGTCATTTAATTTGATGATGTATGCTTAGCTTAAATGTTTTGATACATCATGCTTAGGATTTACAACCAATCTTTTGAGAATCTATCTTGGCAAAATAAGAGTCCCTATTTTTATTTGTTGAGCGATAATTGTTAAAAGAATTAATATTTGAACCTTTCGTTATGAGTTTGGCTTAATCCACGAGTCCCAGCACATCTCTTCATCCTGTGACAATATTTGTATATATATTTTCTTTATCTTTAGTATTTTCTTTTATTAAAACTTAAAATCAATCCAACAAAGTCCGAGTGAACGACAACCCTACTACCACTTTCTACAACATCATTGAAAATAACCATCAATTTTTGAACCGATTACGCTGACTTGTGTATAGATTTGTTTTTAGGTTTTATTATTTTATTTATTATTATTATTTGTTCCTTTTTACGCGTTTTGTTTTTTTTTCTATTTGCTTTCAGACTTGGTGCAGAGCTTATATAAAAGAGAAAGTGTTGAAAAGTAAAGTGAAGCCAAAGAAAGAAAGAAGAGAGAGAATCCAAAGGAGTGAAGAGGAAAATTTTGTATATAGTGTAATTAAATTTTTTTATTTTTTTTTATTTTTAGAAACTGTAATTAGGTAATTATCTTTGTAATTTTTATTTTTATTTTTTTTTGGACTTCTTAATTTTGGACTTTATTTTTGGACTGTTGGACATTTTTTTTAAAAACCCTAAGGAAGGGTTATTTAATTATAAACTGCACAGGGAAGGACGACGATTACGATATCGTCTCGGCCCCTCGGGTTCGTACATGACATAGGAGTCGTGGCCCGAGTCGACTTCAACGGTTCATCCCCCCGTCCGGAACGGGAGGTAAGCATTCTAAACACCCGCGAATCCCCGCCAAATGGGTTTACTGGATGATTTCGTGTGAATATATGTCGAGGAACCGAATCCGGCCTGCTTTAATTTCTAGTAAAGGGCAAGGACTGGCCATACAAGATAAGGGTTCGGATTTCATCACCGTTCTTCTTGCCCGCCTTAGGAAAACAAAACCAAACGCGAACCTAAGCTTAAAATACCGACTAGAACGAGACCGATAGGGTAACGAGCTTAATAGGAAAGTCATTCGAAAAATATTGGTTACTCTTAAAGCATACTTAGAAGTTCATGATGGTTTATGTGAGTTGAATGCGTGACTGCGCCGCCTTGTAATGCGGTGAGGCCTTGGGTATCAAAGCTCCACGCAGCTTCCCTCGCCTCTATTCACCTTACTTAAACTCGGATTGATTCCAGAGGGGTTTGCTCAGATTGTAACGAATTCCCTTTCGAAGGATTAGAAGCCGGTCTCAGAAACAATCTAAGTGGAGCCATCATGCTTTTTGTTTGCTAGAAATCGGTAGGTTTGTTTTGGTCGAGTCACCTTGTTTGTGTTTGTGTAGAATTCCCTTGCGCTTAGGATGTCAAACTGGTATTATAATAGCCATCACAATGAATATGAATATCCAATCGAACATTATGGACATCACTCATTTTATGACCATAATGTGAATAGTGGTTGGGAACGCCAATCTTTTGAAGGTTATGGGTCATACCATGGTGAGCCCAATTACTATCCACATGTGCATCGGTCATTCGAGCAAGGAGATTATAGTAATAGTTCTTCGTCTCTAGAGGATACGATCAAACTTTTGAAAAGTAGTCCTTATTATGATCCTTCTGTTCCTCTTCCTTCTCTAGAAGAGTCCCTCAGGGGTTTAGCCGAGTCGACACAAAAGTTAAATTGAATCAACATGTAAGTTGGCTGAGGTAAATAACGTAGTTATGGACGAAAGGACTGCAACAACGACCGAATCAGAGAAGATATCCTCAATAGATTAACTCAAAACTTAGATCCAGACTAAGGGAACTTTCTTTGGAGGAGACCCTTGAGAGGCTAGCCGAGTCGACACGTAGACTTGAGTTAGAGACGAACGAAAGTATTGCTCGAAATAACTTGAATTTCCAATATAGTGTATCCAATAATACCTTTGAGAATGAAGATAGTTATTCACATAATCAAGATGGTGAGGTTAGAATTGGTAACACTACTTGTTTAGATGAGGTTCAACCATTTTCATGTTATTATAATAATGATTATGATGAGGATAGTTTTGATGAAGAATTGGAAACAAATAGGCATAGTGATCATGAATTTGCTACTCCAATTGAGCTTTATAATAATAGAGTTATTTTTGGTTCAGATCCTAATAATTTTAACAATTATTCACCTATTCAAAAGGACAAGGATTTGACTAGAGATACTATTTTAGACGATGTAGTACTTCCTGTTTACGAAATCGATAATGGTTTAGAGGAATGGGTTTATCCCGAGAATACTGTTTTAGAGTCCAAGGATTTAGAAACAATAGTCTTAGACGAAGAAGATGAACTCGTAGAGCTTTTAAATATGAGTGAGGATGCATCACCTGAGTATAATCTACATGAAGCAATTGACCATTTTCGTGGATTTTGATGATCTAGAAATTAGGGAAATTGTAGCTAGTCTATCTAGAGACACCCAAAATTCTAAGTTTGGGGGTGATTATCATTCTCATTGCGCCTTAACTTTAGCTCTTACAGAGATCCCTCACTTGGGATTGATATATGTGCCTCAACCATTGTGCCAGATTACCTTCATGCTAGCTCTCTCGAACCTAATAATGTCCAGAAGAAGTTCAGTTGTTAGAAACCCATCCTCTGGTTGATGTGGTTAACCTGAGCTATGATACCAAAATTGACTTTGTTTTCCCACCAAAAACTTTTCTTTCAATTGTGGGAACATATGAGTTACAAATGTGTCATTATTAAGTTTTGAGACTAAACCTAATTACTTTAGGATATTAGGGGTCCATACATTTACTTAAGGAAGACCACCAATCTTATTGTGGTCACCTGTAAGTCAAAACCGATTGACTTAGAGGATCCTCAATTATTCGAAGTTATTATTATGTGCTTCTAAGTTTTTATTTGAGTTTTTCCAGGACTCTAGAACTGAACATTCGGATCCAACTTATGGGGAAACGCAACCTATGAAAACTTTTTATCTAGACCCTTTTATAGAGCTCTCAACTCCGAACCACAACTAGATGTAGTGGTCTTAAAAATAGATAAGGGTGTGTTGGATATTTTCCCCTGGTCCTGCTGCAGCCTCCTTTTCTTGTGGTTAGCACTTTTTGATCTAGATGACCCGCAGCTTATTCCTACTGGGCCGCTTTATGATTCTTCGAGGTGACTAATCTCTTCCAATGTCCTTTGTCAAGACTTTAAACTTAGCACTTCTTGGGAGGTAACCCATGCTCATGCAACACGGTAATATCTTTCCTTAACTCTTTTGCTTCAAATGGTAACAGTTTCTCCTTGTTCATGTTTTTAATTTCATCTTTAGAACATTGAGGACAATGTTAGATTTAAGTTTGGGGGTATGGGAGAAACTTTTTAGTTGCAATAATTAAACTCCAGAGCCTAGAAATTTATGTTTATTAAGGTCGGCACTAACCAATCTAAGTGGATGGAAACATTTTGGTTGTAGGAGTTGAGGAACCAATCTGATTAGATGGCAACATCTAAAGAGTCTATTCATAAAAGCACAGAGTTCAGGTGTTAGAAATAACATGATAGTTTCACCAATCTCGTTGAGTCCTTTTCACTTCTATTTTTATTTTGTTTTTGTTTTTAAACTATGTTTCTCTAAGTGATTAGGTGGGGCCCACGAATCAAGTTGTTACCAATGCTAGAGTGAAATAGAGTGATTGAGATACCAAAAAAAAAGTTGAAAAAAAAAAAAAAAAAAAAAGTTGAAAAAAAAAAAGTTGAAAAAAAAAAAAAAAAAAAAAAAAAAAAAAAAAGACCGGACCATCGACCAACCTAATAAATTCAATAAAGTCGACCACCGGAACCCTTGTATATGCCAGTTGTGTTGACCTAGAGTTAGGTTTATCGACCATTTGGTTCCCTTGTATATGCCAAAGTGTGTTGATATTAGTCGACTAGTATCTCACCATTAGGATAGGTTCATTTTGGCGGAGGCCTTCAGATGAGATATGAGAAACATTGATCACTTAGTAAACATCAAAACCATCTATGTTTTTCTCTATACCCATCTTCTTGATCTACCCATGTGATTAGTTTTGACTCCTATTGATGTCCATAGTGCGACTATCCGAGTAGAGCTACGTGACTTATATATGAATTTTAGTATGCTTGAGTGCAAACTCGTGTACAAAGAATTGAATTTCGCATCGGGGTACTTCCTCCCCGTAGTCAATAAGTATGCCAACCAAGGAGATTCTTTAGTGCCTTCCAAGGTTTTGCGTAGATAGCTAGGGTCCTGGAGTAAAGGTTTTGTGGGTACACCTCTGGTAAACCCTCCGGAGACAACACTCCGCCACTAGGGCCACCTAGGGGTTCAAATGAATTTTATTTTCGAGAATAAATTTGCTCGGGACTAGCAAATAATAAGTTTGGGGGTATTTGATAGACACATTTTTGTGTCTAATTTGTCCTCTGTCTCTATTGTTGGTCTCGATTTTTGTACTAATTTTGGTGTTTTTATGTTTGTTCGGGTGTTATTGGAGAATTACACTTATGCGGAAAAGTTGCTCGAAAAGTGCTATTTGGACCCCAGGAGAAAAGTACTAAAGGCACCCTCAATTTGGATAAGGGCACCCTGGCACCCCAGATGATAAAGGCGCCCCTGTTTTGGATCTGGGCACTTCATCTTCTTCATTTCAAATTTTGGTTTTGGCGGAAAATATTCACATCACAGCCTGCAGATTTTTGTTTGGATTTTTGGACGTGTTTTCGTGAGACTAAATGGCCGGAATTAATTGGGTTGGTTCCTCTTGGCTAAACAGAAATGGTATAGGCTCTAGTATCGACTAACTTTGGCTAGATTCTCGCATGGAAGAAAACAGGAGTACGTGTACAAAGTGAGACAATCACGGGATTCTATGAGTCAGTAGTGAGTTTTAAACATGTACTTCAAGGGTTAAGCAACCATTTAGAGCGTGTAGAAGATAAATATGGAGATTTGGCAAACATGCAGAGCGTGAAAATCAAAATCGGGGAAGAAAATATTCCCAAAAATATTTTCTTTAAACCCGAGTAATGGAGGATTATTGTGTGTTAATGAGCGATATTTCTTGGTGCTGATCGGTATAAATAGGTTCCTGGGGGTATCATTGAGGGGGAGGAGAGATTTGGGAGAGTTTGGAACGTCACGAATCAAGAAAATCGAGTTGGAAATTCTCTCGCCGTCGAAGAACCTCAAGAACACGAAGAATGACTCTCAATGACATGCTCGTTTTTCAACAGTGAAAAGGACTACCAATCGTGGGTCGCAGATATCGCAACGGCCGCACTTTATCTCTATCGTAATCAGAATCTGTTTGCAACAACTATAACACTGCAAAACCCGATTTTCATCTTATTTTCTCCATTTCATCTTTGTAAACACCCATTGAGCAATAAAATGGATTTTGAGCGTGTTTCCAACATGATGAGCTAGACTCCAACACCTGGGACGACGGAGGAAGACGAATTTCATACATGGGTAAAATTATTTAATTCTTTTAAGACTTTTTGCATTAATTTTAATTGAAATATGATTTGAATTAATTGGTTGTCATTTAATTTGATGATGTATGCTTAGCTTAAATGTTTTGATACATCATGCTTAGGATTTACAACCAATCTTTTGAGAATCTATCTTGGCAAAATAAGAGTCCCTATTTTTATTTGTTGAGCGATAATTGTTAAAAGAATTAATATTTGAACCTTTCGTTATGAGTTTGGTCAATCCCGAGTCCCAAAGACATCTCTTCATCCTGTGACAATATTTGTATATATATTTTCTTTATCTTTAGTATTTTCTTTTATTAAAACTTAAAATCAATCCAACAAAGTCCGAGTGAACGACAACCCTACTACCACTTTCTACAACATCATTGAAAATAACCATCAGTTAGGCACGGGCATACTCTAATAAAAGCCCCGTGCCGTTACAGTTGATAATACTATGGAAAAGCAATGGGCACCTATTGCACTTTTGGCTAAGTTAGCCTGTTGTTTGTAGGTGAAAATGGTTTCTCTGATTTCGGTATTTGCGGGTGTGCGGAGTGAGAAACAATTTAAACCCTAAACAATGTACCGCAAGGAGTACTTTAGATTCGAGAGATCAATCTGCACAAGTCCTGGCCTAAACCAAGAAATGGCCGTTCTAGACTTGCCTCTGGCCACAAAGTGGAGGAGAATGGGTTGGTTTTGGGGAGGGAAGCAAGGAAAGTGGTGAGACCAGAATAGTTGATTCTGAAAGAGTAGTTGGGTTACTACGACTTGTTATCAGAAAAGTGAGAGAGCTCCCAAGGTGAGCTAGCAAGTAAGTATTTCTGAGTGTTGTATCTCCCGTTTGAACTTATTATTCAATGGAAATAGGTAAGACCTATTTATACAAGTCGGAGTAAAAACGTACCCTGGTCTTATTAAGGAGTGGGGAAGTAAATGGGAGGAGGTGATAACCGTATGCATGGAATTGATGTTCCATAAAGTAGTTAACGCATGAAACTGCTAAGGTTATGGAATTGATGTCCCATAAAGTTGTTAACGCATGTGCTTTATGTCCCATGAACGTTTCACACATAACTTCCCGTATTTACTAATCGCCTCACCCTTATGACACTTCCTTATGACGGGCGTAGTGTACGCCGCATGCTGTAAACCGCCAAACTAATAACCAAAGAGGATCCCCCAGTTTGTGTTGATGTCTCGAATGTTTTGGAAAACATTTAGCACGTTGTTGTGGCTTGGAAAGTCAAGCTCGGGAAACTTGCTGCAGGGTGACCTTCGACGGTCGGGATTTTGCATCTTGAGAGGAGGGGCAACCATTGATCGTTGCACGCCTTCGTTTTGGTAGCCGCGTAGTGAGGGCCAATGTGTTGGCACGGCTAGGTTGGCATGCCGTTGGCATGCCAAGGTTTGGCGTGGCCAAACTTAGGTTTTCGGGGCAAAGGTTACCATGTGTCGTCTGGTAACCTTGGATGGCTAGGATTTGCTCATGGGATTGAAGGGCAACCGTTGATTGTTGAACGCCTTCGTTTTGGTAGCCGCGTAGTGAGGGCCAACGTGGTGGCACGGCTAGGTTGGCAGGGCAAGGATTGGCGTGGACAAACTTAGGTTTTCGGGCCAAAGGTTACCATGTGTCGTCTGGTAACCTTGGATGGCTAGGATTTGCTCCTAGGTTTGAAGGGTAACCATTGATTGTTGCACGCCTTCGTTTTGGTGGCCGCGTAGGGAAGGCCAAAAGGGTGGCGCGGCTAGGGTGTGGTTAGGCTTGGAATGTGGGGCCAAGGGTTCTCCTTGGGCGTGGATAGCTTTGGCTAGGTGCGATTTTGGCTTGGCATGTGGGGCCAAGGGTTTGCCATGTGCGTATGGCGTGGCTAGGGCCAAGGCAAGGGCGTTCTGGCTTAACATGATGTGACTAACATGGCTAGGGCCAAGGAAAAGTGCGTTTGGCATGGCGCGGCTAGCTTGGCTAGGTTTGGTTTGGCTTGGCATGTATGGCCAAGGGTTTGCCATGGGCGTATGGCGCGGCTAGGGCCAAGGCAAGGGCGTTTGGCTTGGCATGATGTGACTAGCATGGCTAGGGCCAAGGCAAAGTGCGTTTAACATGGCACGGATAGCTTGGCTAGGTTTGGTTTAGCTGCATGTGGGGCCAAGGTTCGCCTTGGGCGTGTGGCGGGCTAGGGCCAAGGCAAGGGCGTTTGGCTTGGCATGATGTGACTATCATGGCTAGGGCCAAGGCAAAGTGCGTTTTGGCATGGCGCGGCTAGCTTGGCTAGGTTTGGTTTGGTTTGGCATGTGGGGCCAAGGGTTCGCCTTGGCGTGTGGCGTGGCTAAGGCCAAGGCCAAGGCAATGGTGTTTGGCTTGGCATGATGTGACTAGCATGGCTAGGGCCAAGGCAAAGTACGTTTGGCATGGCGCGGCTAGCTTGGATAGGTTTGGTTTGGCTTGGCATGTAGGGCCAAGGGTTTGCCATGGGCGTATGGCGTGGCTAGGCCAAGGCAAGGGCGTTTGCAGCTTGGCATGATGTGACTAGCATGGATAGGGCCAAGGCAAAGTGCGTTTGGCATGGCGCGGCTAAGCTTGGTAGCTAGGTTTGGTTTGGCTTGGCATGTGGGGGCGAGGGTTCGCCTTGCGTGGCTAGCTTTGGCTAGGTGCGGTTTTGGCTTGGCATGTGGGGCCAAGGGTTTGCCATAGGCGCATGGCGTGGCTAGCTTGGGCTAGGTGCGGTTTTGGCTTGGCATGTGGGGCCAAGGGTTTTCCATAGGTGCTTGGCGTGGCTAGCTTAGGCTAGGTGCGGTTTTGGCTTGGCATGTGGGGCCAAGGGTTTGTCATAGGCGTATGGCGTGGCTAGCTGGGCTAGGTGCGGTTTTGGCTTGGCAAGTGGGGCCAAGGGTTTGCCATAGGCGCATGGTGTGACTAGCTTGGGCTAGGTGCGTGACCAAGCTAGGGTTTCTGGGCAAAGGTCATTTGGTAACCTTAGACGCCGGGATTTGCTCCTAGGATTGAAGGGCAACCGTTGATTATTGCACGCCTTCGTTTGATAGCCAGCGTAGTGAAGGCCAAAGATGGTGGCGCGGCATGGGGCCATGGCGAGGTGCATTTGGCATGGTGCGTGGGTGTGGTGGCATGATTTGCCATTGGCACGGAGGTGCGGCAAGCATGGCTGGCATGCTTTAGGCGCGGTCGGTGTGGTCGGCATGATTTGCGTTGGCACAGGTGCGGCTAGCATGGTTGGCATGCTTTGGCGCGGTCGGTGTGGTGGCATGATTTGCCATTGGCACAGAGGTGCGGCTAGCATGGTTGGCATGCTTTGGCGCGGTCGGTGTGGTCTGGCATGATTTGCCATTGGCACATAGGTGCGGCTAGCATGGTTGGCATGCTCGGCGCAATCGGTGTGGTCGGCATGATTTTCCATTGGAAAGAGTTGCGCTAGCATGGTTGGCATGCTTTGGCGCTGGTCGGTGTGTTGGCATGATCTGCCATTGGCACACGTGGGAATTACGGTAAGGCTTGTCATAACCGTAATTTGAAAAAGATACCCCGTAATTATTTAGGAACACATTAAAGGTTTCGATTAAAATGTGCCTAGTAAATTCTTGTTACTTTAAATGTTGTGACATCACTGTCTGCTAGGGTTTAGTGTTTTACGATTTTAACCCTAAGCTAAAAAACCACCATCAATATTAAGTCCCCTGCTTAGCTCGGAACATGTGCCTTGTTGCGAGGTAAGCATATGATGGTGACAGACAAGGAAGGAATCGAGGTGTAAATCATTGCGAGATGGTCGAGAATCAGGCTAACCTTTTTGAATGGTAAAGAGAGTTTTTGGCTTCCCGTGTTGGCGGCCCTGTGTAAGTTGTACTGGGAATGCAGACCATGGAGTGGTGAGATGAAAGTTATCGGCTTGGTCTGGTCGTACATCTCCAAGGCAAAGGGGGCGCGATCTTGGAAGGGTAAACGCGCGTGGGTGATAGGGTCGCGACAGTGGAGCAGACGGCTTGGCATAGTATGGCCTTGGCAAGACGAGACGTACACGGAAGGCTAGGCGTGGTGGGGCCGAGGCAATGTAGCGAATGGCTTGGCAGGGGGGGCCGTGACAATGGCATGGTGGGACGTGCTGGGCGTCTAGGCGTGGTGGGGCCGCGGTGATGGAGCGAGGGCTTGGATGGGGCTGTGGCAAGGTATGGCATACATGGGTGGTGGGGCCGCGGTATGGCGTGAGTGGTCTTGGACGTGGAAATTGGTCTTTGCGGGACCTAAGTTTCTCTTTTCCTTCCTTGGCTCAAAATTGAGATCATCTCTTTGTTCAAACTCCCAAGTATCACACCTATAAAAGGATTGCCGCCTCCCTTTGATTCACGTCTTCATTATTCTCTCTTTTTTTTTTTTTGGTTCGCTTGGTAGCGGTGAAGCGGACGAGCGGATTAGGTACGTCTTCCGCATTTCTTCTTTGTCTTGCTTCCCTTTTGTTTTCTTGTGTTGGTGAAAACCCTAGTTGTAGGCGTACCTTTTATGACCTTGTAGAACATGTTGGTGTGAATCCTAGCCACAGGTATGTCTTGCACGCGCTTCTAGTAGTACTTAGGCATGAATACCATAATAATGTTGACCGCCTCAACTCGTTGTGTAAGGTAAGCACACGATAGTAATTGCCATCCCTTTCCCACGAAAACCTAGTTTTTAGGGTTTACTCCTTGTTTTGGTGTGGTCGTGGGCATGGTTCCCCCGGTGGGTCACTCCTCCTCGGTTGGACAAGAATTCTATGCCGTAGGGTACGGCCTTGAAACAAACTGGCTTGCGTCTTAGGTGAAGATAATTTTCGTGTGCTTTCCGTAATAATCTCTCTTCGTATTGTTCCGTTGTAGTTGCTTGGAAAGTGGAAGTACTGTGAGAGAATCTTTATTATGACATCGCTTGAGAAAAATTTTGCCATACCGAAGGATGTTGGTAACTCCAAGCCAAACGTGGATGATGAATTCTTCACGATAGTCTCTGCCAGAAGAAGTCCACGTAAGCATGCGCCACTGCTTCTGACCGGTTCGGAGAGTGAGGGAGGGGACCGGTCGGTTCCTCCCGGAAATGTAATACGGTTTTTCTTTCAGAGATAAGATTATTCCGCCTCTCTTATTGATTCAAAATCCCAGTGAGTCCACTGCGCTTGTTTGATAAATGGGTGCACTTTATGATAAGTCAAGAGTGTGTAAGAGCTAATTTGACCAAGGCGCAAATCATTGATGCTGTCGCAGCCTCTGCATCACTTCAAATTAGGAAAGACATCCCGAGCTTGGTTCTTTCATCTCCGTGTGGTGTCCAGATACTCATACGGCCATATGTAGGTGGGGAGAACTGACCATATCCTTAGAAAGCGTGGCTATCCTGCTGAATCTTCACATGATAGGAAAACTTAAAACCGAGCTGTCTGATGATGAGGAAAAAATGCTTACCACCCTGGTTGCGAAGTCGAAAGGGTTTGTCCGAAAGGAGAACGAGACGAAGTGTTTCTATGCCTGGTGGATGTCTCAATGGTTTCCCGATGAGCTGGCACCGGACCAGAAGAATAGTACACTCCACGTCGCGGCATTCTTGGATCTCTGGTTATCCCGGGATATTTTTGATGATGGCTCTGGTAAGAAGGAGATAAGGCTGGAACTCATCAATTTTGCTATAAGATTGGCGAAAGGAGTCGTTCTCCCCATTGGCGGCTTGTTTTCTTGGTTCTCACGTACACACTTGGATCATTTGGCTATGGACATGCGTGCTTCAAACGGTTACATGAAAGTGGATTCGTATGTTCATGTTGCTTTTCTCCAAGTGTGTCTATGGGAGCATTTTGAAAGATATGCTCCTAAACCGTTGGTTTCATTTCCCACTTCTTGGGGTAGTTCGAGAATACTTCGCTGGTCGAATAGGCGCCCAAGAGCTGGCTCAAACTTGGCTGATTTCCTTGATAACTCATGCGTCGCTAATTTTCGTCCATGGGCCCCAGTGTGTACATCCATAGCTTAGGTTAATACTTTTGCTTCTGCTCCAAACATGTCTTTGCTTTCTGATGGAGGGAATCTGGGCGTCGGTGAGATTGTATTCATGCGAAGTTGCACGTCTGGCTATATACCGTCTTTCTTTCGAGGATCGTGTCGTGCGATCTCTCTTATAATATTGAGCGAGCAACTCGATATGGGTTTCGACCAAGGGTCCCTCTCGTTCGTCACCGGCAGCTCCAGAGGGTCCATTATCGGACGTTGTTGATGCTAGTGTTCTTGCGCCGGGAAGAAGTCTCCCTTTCTTGCTTTCGGAACGAAATCCGTCGACTACCTCCAAGTATAACGCATTCTGGCAGAGTGAACTCCTCGTCATCCAAGAATTTGTGAAAGCCGTAGTGGAGAACACTCGTGGTAGGACTTCCGCCGAGATTTTAGCAAAACATCCGTTGGATACTTATTTAACCAAAAGGACATCCATCGGTATGGACATGGACAGTCCCCAAGTGAAGGAGTGAAGGTCTAAAAATCGTGCAGGCGGTTTCCAGTCAGATTCCACAGCTCTACCGGCTTTTAGTTATATCCTTATTTCTTTTCTGAGAACGTGTCCTTGTATCTCGTCCAGGGTTTCAGCAGCACGAACGCCTTTGCCAAACTTGCAAGTAGTCAGAAAGCATCGTTTTTTGAGACAGAGGGTGGGGGTGCCGAGCTCATCCATGGTGATGGGGATTCCGAAAAGGATGAGAGTCCAGAGTCCAACGATGGCAAGAGTAGTTCTTCCGATAACAGTGCTGAATCTTCGTCTAGTCAGTCTGAAACTGAATCGGTGAGTCCCCTCCATGTTTTTCTTCTTTACCCTTTTTTCTTTCTTTGCAAGAAAACTGAATTTTGATTTTTAGGAGGAAACCATTCCTGGGGATGATCTTGAAGTGGAAGACCACCAGAGTAAAGACTTAGCCGTACTTCCCACTACGGAAACTGTGCTAGCTAGCGACTTGGACATGGAGATTCATCGTCCCGAAGGCGCTGCCGTGACTCAGGTGGAGGAGAGCACTTTGGGGGGTGAAATCGTAGTTAGGGATCTCCCGCCGCTTGCCGATTCAACAGGTGTACCACCTTAAGTCCTCCGTATCCTGCCCCTTTCCTGTGTCATGTGTTGATTGGTGGATTTAGCGTGCCAGCTAAACATGCGACATTGTACACCAAGATTTGGGAAAGCTATGGTCACATTGCCACGACTAAGAAGATCACTAGTCGACATGCGTTGGTCAAGCGTATGGAGGAAGCCTTGTCTTCGATTGATGAGATGTGCAACATGACTGGTCATACAATTTCTGAGGATGTAATCTCGAGCTGGAAGTTCCATCGTGACATGTGCGTGGGATTCGAATTCAACATTCCTTGGTTCGTTGAAGGTCTCTCTGATGTTGAAAGATCGTTGGCTGAAGAATTTGAAGGTCCTTCCGCGGACATGATGAAGAAGCAGGAAGCGGAAATTCAAGAAGTTGTGCAGGAAGCTGAAACTTAAGAGGGTGGCTCTCCAAGGCACAAGGGAGGCCTTTGCCAAAAGGAGCAAGTCGCTATTGGAAAACTTCCCTTGAATATATATCTGTCTTATGGACCTCTTATCTTTAGTTTTTTTTTTTTTGGAAAGGAAAATGAGACGCCTGGTTTTGGTTCTTGATATTCTGATTTTCTCGGGTTAATAGATAAATGCTACCTTGACGATTTTGGATTATATATCTATATTTTTTTTGGAATGAAATGTTTAAAATTAAATTGTCTTTGGCTATGAATGAAAGTGACGCAGACATCTCAGGAAAACCATGGAACCGTGTGTTGGTAGATGACATGGGATGAAACATGGCTATAGGTTTTATCAGAACTTGAAAAAAGCAAACCACGTATTTTTGTCTAGATATAAGACTTACTCGGTTTCTCAGGTCTTCTGATGAGAATAAACTTTCCGGTGTAGGACCAAGTTTTTTTTTTTTTCGAGAAACATGGTCATGGGAAGTCCCCAATCTTCCGAGTCATTGCTGAGTTGTATGATAACTGCGCTGTTAATCCCTGGGCGGATCGTTTTGCTTCCAGCCTACGAGAAGTCCCAGTCATCCCTTGTTGTGTCATGACTGATGATCCACCCGTCCGAGCAATTGAGTCGGAGTGGATCGCCTTCCTCTACCATCTTGACGTCTGGGTCGAAGAATGAGATTGCTGGTTGAAAATTGACATTGTAACCGAAAGATCGAACCTCCCACTGTGGCTGCCAATTGTTTGTAGGTGAAAATGGTTTCTGCTGATTTCGGTAATTGCGGGTATGCAGGTGAGAAACAATTTAAACCCTAAACAATATACTGCAAGGGAGTACTTTAGATTCGAGAGATCAATCTGTACAAGTCCGGACTAAAACAAGAAATGGCCAGTCCAGACTTGCCTCGGTCACAAAGTGGAGGAGAATGGGTTGGTTCTGGGGAGGGAAGCAAGGAAAGTGGTGAGACCAGAATAGTTGATTCTGGAAGAGTAGTTGGGTTACTACGACTTGTTATCGAAAAGTGAGAGAGCTCCCAAGGTGAGCTAGCAAGTAAGTATTTCTGAGTGTTGTATCTCCCGTGTGATCTTGTTGTTCAATGGAAATAGGTAAGACCTATTTATACAAGTCGGAGTAAAAACGTACCCTGGTCTCATTAAGGAGTGGGGAAGTAAATGGGAGGAGGTGATAACCGTATGCATGGAATTCATGTTCCATAAAGTAGTTAACGTATGAAACTGGTTTTCATGAAACTGCTAACGTTATGGAATTGATGTCCCATAAAGTTGTTAACGCATGTGCTTTATGTCCCATGAACGTTTCACACATAACTTCCCGTATTTACTAATCGCCTCACCCTTATGACACTTCCTTATGACGGGCGTAGTGTACGCCGCACGCTGTAAACTGCCAAACCAATACCCAAAGAGGATCCCTCAGTTTGTGTTGATGTCTCGAATGTTTTGGAAAACATGTAGCACATTGTTGTGGCTTGGCAAGTCAAGATCGGGAAACTTTCCAGCCTGGTGACCTTCGACGGTCGGGATTTTGCATCTTGAGAGGGGGGCAACCGTTGATCGTTGCACGCCTTCGTTTTGGTAGCCGCGTAGTGAGGGCCAATGTGGTGGTGCGGCTAGGTTGGCATGTCGTTGGCATGGCAAGGTTTGGCGTGGCCAAACTTAGGTTTTCGGGCCAAAGGTTACCATGTGTCGTCCGGTAACCTTGGATGGCTAGGATTTGCTCCTGGGATTGAAGGGCAACCGTTGATCGTTGCACGTCTTCGTTTGGTAGACGCGTAGTGAGGGCCAACGTGGTGGCGCTGGCTAGGTTGGCATGCCATTGGCATGGCAAGGTTTGGCGTGGCCAAACTTAGGTTTTTTTGCCAAAGGTTACCATGTGTTGTCTGGTAACCTTGGATGGATAGGAGTTGCTCCTGGGTTTGAAGGGCAACCGTTGATTGTTGCACGCCTTCGTTTTGGTGGCTGCGTAGGGAAGGAAAACTGGGTGGCGAGGCTAGGGTGTGGTCAGGCTTGGCATGTGGGGCCAAGGGTTCGCCTTGGGCGCCGCTAGCTTTGTCTAGGTGCGATTTTGGATTGGCATGTGGGGCCAAGGGTTTTACATGGGCGTATGGCGTGGCTAGGGCCAAGACAATGGCGTTTTGGCTTAGCATGATGTGACTAACATGGCTAAGGCCAAGGCAAAGTGTGTTTGGCATGGCGCGGCTAGCTTGGCTAGGTTTGGTTTGGCTTGGCATGTAGGGCCAAGGGTTTGCCATGGGCGTATGGCGTGGCTAGGGCCAAGGCAAGGGCGTTTGGCTTGGCATGATGTGACTAGCATGGCTAGGGCTAAGGCAAAGTGCGTTTGGCATGGCGCGACAAGTTTGGCTAGGTTTGGTTTGGCTTGGCATGTGGGGCCAAGGGTTCGCCTTGGGCGTGTGGCGTGGCTAGGGCCAAGGCAAGGGCGTTTGGCTTGGCATGATGTGACTAGCATGGCTAGGGACAAGGCAAAGTGTGTTTGGCATGGCGCGGCTAGCTTGGCTTGGTTTGGTTTGGCTTGGCATGTGGGGCCAAGGGTTCTCCTTGGACGTGTGGCTTGGCTAGGGCCAAGGCAAGGGCATTTGGCTTGGCATGATGTGACTAGCATGGCTAGGTCCAAGGCAAAGTGCGTTTGGCACGGCGCGGCTAGCTTGGTTAGGTTTGTTTTGGCTTGGCATGTAGGGCCAAGGGTTTGCCATGGGCGTATGGCGTGGCTAGGGCCAAGGCAAGGGCGTTTGGCTTGGCATGATTTGACTAGCATGGCTAGGGCCAAGGTAAAGTGCGTTTGGCATGGCGCGGCTAGCTTGGCTAGGTTTGGTTTGGCTTGGCATGTGGGGCCAAGGGTTCGCCTTGGGCGTGGCTAGCTTTGGCTAGGTGTGGTTTTGGCTTGGCATGTGGGGCCAAGGGTTTTCCATAGGCACATGGCGTGGATAGCTTGGGCTAGGTGCGGTTTTGGCTTGGCATGTGGGGCCAAGGGTTTACCAAAGGCGCATGGCGTGGCTAGTTTGGGCTAGGTGCGATTTTGGCTTGGCATGTGGGGCCAAGGGTTTGCCATAGGCGCATGGCGTGGCTAGATTGGGCTAGGTGCGGTTTTGGCTTGGCATGTGGGGCCAAGGGTTTGCCATAGGCGCATGGCGTGACTTGCTTGGGCTAGGTGCGTGACCAAGTTAGGGTTTTGGGGAAAAGGTCGTTTGGTAACCTTAGACGGCCAGGATTTGCTCCTGAGATTGAAGGGCAACCGTTGATTGTTGCACGCCTTCGTTTAGATAGCCGCGTAGTGAAGGCCGCATGGTGGCGCGCATGGGGCCATGGCGAGGTGCGTTTGGCATGGCGCAAGAGGTGTGGTCGGCATGATTTTCCATTGACACGGAGGTGCGGCTAGCATGGTCGGCATGCTTTGGCGCTATCGGTGTGGTGGTCGGCATGATTTTCCATTGGCACAGAGGTGCGGCTAGCATGGTTGGCATGCTTTGGCGCTGCTCGGTGTGGTCGACATGATTTGCCATTGGCACAGAGGTGCGGCTAGCATGGTTGGCATGCTTTTGCCTGGGCCGGTGTGGTCGGCATGATTTGCCATTGGCATAGAGGTGCGGCTATCATGGTTGGCATGCTTTGGCGCAATCGGTGGTCGGCATTATTTTCCATTGGCACGAGGTGCGGCTAGCATGGTTGGCATGCTTTGGCGCGGTCCTGTGGTCGGCATGATTTGTCATTGGCACAGAGGTGCGCTAGCATGGTTGGCATGCTTTGGCGTGGTCGGTGTGGCTGGCATGATTTGCCATTGGCACAGAGGTGCGTCTAGCATGGTTGGCATGATTTGCCATTGGCACACGTGGGAATTAGGGTTTGGCTTGTCGTAACCCTAATTTGAAAAAGATACCCCGATAATTATTTAGGAACACATTAAAGGTTTCAGTAAATGTGTCTAGTAAATGCTTGTTACTTTAAATGTTGTGACATCACTGTCTGCTAGGGTTTAGTGTTTTACGATTTTAACCCTAAGCTAAAAACCACCATCAACACCTGTGTAAGTAGTGGTCCATATTTCATCTTGCAAGACATAAATCTACGGCTGTGGTTAACAACTCCTCTCAACTTCTCATTACTGAATCAAACTTTTTTTTTTATTCCTTAGCATTGTCGTTCTCACTTCCATAGCCATTAGTAGAGACAACAAAAGAGACGGAGAGGCACAACTGCAAGGTGAGATCATAGTTTTCTACTTTTCTTCCTCTCCCTAAACCCCGTTTCACTATCCTTCATAGATAGGTTTCTTATTTTTCATATAACCATCAACTGTTTGATCCAATTTTTGATTTTGGATCGAACAATCGTATTGTTTTGATGCTCTAAGTTGTTGTGTTTACCGAAAATTCCCATTATTATCTGTTATTGTAAGTGGGTTTGTTTGTTTTTCTTCATTTCTTTATTCTCTTTGTTCACTCAATAATTCTTATATAGGTTTTTGTTAATATTTTTTAAATTGATGTTTAAGGATTGAATGTGTAAGATTTTATTAAGAGATTTGCATATATATTTTGTATATACGGTAGTTAGGAATATCTTGTATGTTAGGAAAGATATTATTTTGGGTGAAATCTTCTCACCATCTTTGTAAAGCCGTATCTACCTATTTAGACTTTGCTTTTGCCGATTTTGTAATCAAGCTTTTGAGAATAAACAAAACCTTCATCTCCTTACCTTGTCGTTTCATGGCATCTGAGCCAGGTTCGACTTAACCTAATCAAATTAAAGAAATCTGCTAAAGGATTAGCATCATGACTGGAAAGAATTCTGAAAATGATTCAACTAAAGAACGGAAAGTTGATTTAACTTCACCTTATTATTTACACCCTTCAGATCATCCGGGTATGTCAATCTCTCCGGTGAAGTTTAATGGTGATAATTATGAAGAATGGTCTCGATCGATGATGAATGCTTTTCGAGCCAAAAGAAAAACATGTTTCTTGGATGGAAAACTTACTCAACCTCGATGAAAAGGATGTGTACATTGAAGATTGGTGGAGTGTCAATTCTATGTTGATTGGATGGGTTCTTACATCCATCGAATCCACACTTCCATCAAGTTTGACATATTTTGATACCACAAAGAATTATGGGATGATTTGAAGCAAGACTACTCTATTGGTAATGGACCGAGATTGATGCGGTTACATTCAGATCTAGCAAGATGTCGACAAGATGGACATACTGTACCAAAGATACTATGGACGCTTGAAAGCTCTCTTCGGGAAGAAATCAATGATCATGTTAAACCACCATTGTGCAGTCAGGTAAGTGTACCTGTTCTCTTGTCACTCAATGGAATAAGCAACGTGACGAAGAACGCATACATCGCTTTTGATGGGATTGGATGATGCGGATATGGAACTCGTTAGATCTCATATTATTGCTCAGATCCTCTTCCAAACTTGAGTCGTGTATATGCGCTTATTGTTCAAGAAGAAAGACACCAAACAATTACTAAAACTCGTGAGGTTCGTGGCCGATGTTGTGGGTTTTGCGGCAGCAAGCTCGAAGATATCAAAAGGATATGATAAAGGGGTTGTTTCTGTTTCTACGTAAAACCAACTTGCAAGCACTCGTGGAAAGTTTGGTCATGAGATAGAAAATTGCTTTCAACTAAAAGGGTACCCGGAATGGTGGAATGAGGATTCTAGCATGGGACGTGGACGAGGACGTGGACGCGGTCAACATGGAAAAAATATTGGTCGTGGAAAGTGGTCCTCAACCGTAGCTAATGTTGCACTGGCAAATACCAAATCTGGTGGAAGCTCAATTTCATCACAGGATCGTCTGGGTCTTGCTAATACCCTTACTGATGCCCAATGGGAAGCGATTGTTGGAATGTTTAAAAACTCGAACATTGATGGTTCGAAGGAGAAGCTGACTGGTAAGTGGATACTCGACACAGGGGCCTCAAGACACATGACAGGGAGTAAAGAGTTTTTTCTTAAAACATATCCAATTGTTTTTTCTTCAATAAAACTTCCGAATGGTACACACTCAGTTTCTTCATGTGAAGGCACTGTGGTATTTGGAGACAACATGAGATTATATCGTGTTTTATACGTTCCTGACCTTCACTGCAACCTGATTTCGTTAGCATGCTTAATTAAAGACCTCAAATGTATTGTCACTTTGACTGATAAGTTGTGTGTGATACAGGACCGAACTACGAGGACGCTGATTGGTGTGGGTGAGGAACGAGATGGGGTCTATATCTTCCACAAAAGGAGCGCAGATTATGGCAAATCGAGTTACCACCCTGGTGAAGATTATTATTTGTGGCATAGGCGTTTAGGTCATCCTTCTAATAAGATTATTTCTTTGCTTCCTGGTATGAATAAAGTTGATTATCAGCAGTTTCTTAAAGAACCATGTGATATTTGTTTTAAAGCGAAACAAACTCGGGCTACTTTTTCTATTAGTGAGAATAAAGCAAATGATATCTTCAGTTTAATTCATTGTGATGTATGGGGCGCATATAGCACTTCGTCTTCTTGTGGTGCACATTATTTTCTCACTATTGTTGATGATTATTCACGATGTGTTTGGGTTTATTTAATGGTACATAAAACTGAGGTGGTGCAGAATTTTAAGAATTTTTGTGCTATGGCTAAGACTCAATTTGATAGACAAGTTAAGCAAGTTCGGAGTGATAATGGTACTGAATTTCGCCCTTAATTCCGTTTTTTCGTGAACAAGGGATCGAGTTTCAAACCTCTTGTGTGGATACACCACAACAAAATGGAAGAGTGGAACGCAAACATCGTCATATATTAAATGTGGCGCGTGCTTTACGATTCCAGACAATTTACCTCTTCGTTTTTGGGGTGAGTGCATTCTAAGTGCGCACTTATATTATTAATCGCACACCTAGTACTTTGCTTAATGGAAAACTCTATATGAATTGTTACACAAGAAGTCACCTATTTATAATCATATTAGAGTATTTGGATGTTTGTGCTATGCAAGTCTTGTCCCTCGTGATCGGAACAAGTTTAATCCACGAAGTAGACGTTGTGTATTTGTTGGGTATCCTTATGGAAAAAGGGTTGGCGTTATTTGATTTGGAAAGAAAACAATTTTTTGTTTCTCGTGACGTGGTTTTCTTTGAAAATAGATTTCCATATGCGCATGCTTATTCCAATAATAACACAAAGAGGTTGTCGGATGCCAGGGCGGTAGTTCCTAATGAACAATCGATTTTTTTTTCGAATGATGAAACAGATGTGGCGATCCGTAATCGATTCATGGGATGAAACGTCAACGTCTACAGCAGAGGTTTGTTTACATGACAGACAATAATTCAGGAGAAACGTGATGTAACTAGTACAGGTTACACTGCACATGATGGACACCCTGACGAAATTCGTAGAAAAACAAAGAGAATGGGAACACGTTTTATCCGATCGACAGAGGGGACAACACTGCTGTCGAATGATTTACGTACAGACGGGACGAACACGTATCAAGTCGTTGTCTCGTGGCGAGGTGCGACCCATCACACAGAGGGACAACACCGCGCCAGTGATTTGGCGTAATCACAAAGACGAACGCCGACCCGACAAGTCGTTGTCCGTGGGCGAGGGACCACACAACATAGAACCCGGGATGGAACCTGGCGTTCGCGAGAAACACGAGGGAACAACAAACGATGACAGGTCGTTGTCTTCGTGGGGAGATAGGACTTCCATGACTTGTTACTCGTGGAGGTTCTGCACCACAATTCTACCGCTCTGTGATGATTCACCTACCAGGTCAGGTGCGGCGTTGGATCTGTTTCCCACAAGTTACCGGGCCGTGATGATGAGGATGTGATGATGGTTCTCAGATTTTGGAGGTTTCACCGGCTACGACAATCACTCCTTGAATAGTGATATTTCGATTCCGGGGTTAGAAGAAGTGTTCGCTCCGTGGTTCCTAACACTCGACTCGGTGATTATGTATGTAATAATCCGCAAAATAGACCCCCAGCTCCTCCACTCTTCACTCGTCAACGTCCTCAGTACGCCTTATCCCATAACTAATTATGTCTCATGTGATAAGTTTTCTCGCTAACCACACTCGCCTTGGCGGCTATTACTACTCTTAAGGAACCTACCAAATATGCCGAAGTCGTGAAACTTCCATGTTGGCGTGTAGCCATGGCTAACGAAATTGGTGCTCTTGATGAAAATGGCACATTATCTATTACGATCTTCCGCCTGTGGAAAAAGGCTATTGGTTGTAAGTGGGTTTATAAAATTAAATATAATTGGCGGCGGTGTAGAAAGATATAAAGCTCGATTGGTTGTTCTTGGTAATAGACAGGTGGAAGGGATTGATTACCATGAAACCTTTGCTCCCGTTGCCAAAATGGTTTCAGCTAGAACTTTTTTGGCGTCGCAAAGGGCTCAAGATTGGGAGTTGCACCAAATGGATGTTCACAATGCCTTTCTACACTAAGTGATCTTGATGAGGAAGTATATATGCAACTTCCTCCGTGCTATTCGACTACTTCTTCGGGAAAAGTATGTCGTCTTCACAAATCCTTGTATGGTCTTCGTCAAGCTCCACGTAATTGGTTTGCTAAGCTTGCAAGTGCTCTTAAGGCTTTTGGATTTATACAGTCTTATGCTGATTACTCCTTATTTACTCTACGACGAGGTGAGAATTCCATTAACGTACTTGTCTATGTTGATGATTTAATTATTGCTGGGAATAATTCCGCTGCTATTTCTACTTTTAAGACATACTTAAGTCGGTGCTTTCATATGAAAGATTTAGGTCCTCTCAAGTATTTTTGGGTATTGAAATATCTCGAGGTACCGATGGTCTATTTTTATCTCAACGAAAATATACCTTGGATATACTTTCGAGATCGGACTTCTTGGATCCAAACCAAATTTTCACCTATTGATCAACATCATCGTTTGGCTCTAGATGATGGACCTTTGTATTCCGATCCATCTCGGATCGCCGACTTATTGGACGTTTGATTTATTTGACTATTACACATCCTGAATTGTGTTATTCAGTACACATATTGGCTCAATTCATGCAATCTCCCCGAGTTGCACATTGGGAAGCTACTCTTCGAGTTCTTCGTTATCTTAAGGGTCATCCTAGTCAAGGAATTGTTCTACGTAAGGACAGTGCTCTTCAACTTATTGCTTACTGTGACTCTGATTGGGCCTCCTGCCCCCTTAGTCGTCGTTCTCTTACCGGCTATTTTATATTTTTGGGAGGCTCGCCTATATCTTGAAGACAAAGAAGCAAGACACAAGAAACGCGTTCTTCACCAAGCAGTACCGTTTCATGGCTCATACTTGTAGTGAACTCACTTGGCTTAAGGCCTTATTGAAATCTCTTGGTGTGTCTCACTCTCAGCCTATGCGTCTTTATTGTGACAGTCAATCCGCTCTTCATATTGCTGCTAATCCTGTTTTTCATGAGCGCACCAAACACATTGAGATTGATTGTCACTACGTACGTGATCACATTCAATCAAAGCTATTACCACTTCTCATATTCGCACAACGGCTCGCTTGCGATATCTTCACCAAAGCGCTGACGTCCTCGCTTTGAGCTTGTTCTTCGCAAGTTGGGCATTCGTGATCTCCATGCTCCAACTTGAGGGGGAGTATTAAGAGATTTGCATATATATTTTGTATATACGGTAGTTAGGAAATATCTTGTATGTTAGGAAAGATATTATTTTGGGTGAAATCTTCTCACCATCTTTGTAAAGCCGTATCTACCTATTTAGACTTGGCTTTTGCCGATTTTGTAATCAAGCTTTTGAGAATAAACAAAACCTTCATCTCCTTACCTTGTCGTTTCAGATTTGATTATGATATTTATTTAATTTTTTTGTCAACATGCAGGATTGTTAGTATTTTCTTAGCTTAGGAGATACGGGTTCTCTCAAGGTTGACATTTTTAGTTGATTTTGTGACAATTGTATTTGTTTATCAAAGAGGAAACACTGAAATAACATCTCTTTATTTTTAGTATTGTACTAATTGATTCGCTTTTGTCCTTCAATTATAGGACTTTAAGATGTGTTTAAATTCGTATTGTAATTTTTTTTTTATTTAGGTCATTTAGATCACAATCGTGGACGTGGGTTCTTCAGGATGAGACTGTTGAAGAAGTTTACTGAACTGTAAGTATTGTTCTTTGTTGTTTGTTATCTTATTATTTAACCATCTATCATTGAAGATACCGAACATATATATTAGTTGATTAGTTTTCTAAATTTCTCATTAAAAAGGAAAATGAAAATATTCATCGAGTGCTTACTAATCAATTATGATGACGTTATGGTTTTAGAGGAGGAGCCTTTGGGTTAGGTAAGGAACTCTTGGGAATGGTAAGACATAAGCCTTTAATTTCAATTTTTATTTGGCTTCTGTGGCCTTATTTTTTCTTTTAAGCCACCTACATTTGTGAAGTGATGTCTTAATTTGCAGTGTGGGGGAAATGTGACAAATGTAAAAGAAGGAAAAATAGTTATGTCCGTGTTTCTCGAAAATTTGATGGACTACAGGGGTTGGTGAAGCCAGGAAGGTGGTTGATGTTGAGGCACGAAGCATTATTGCCATTTGCGGCCTAGGATCTGTCTGACTTGCGGTAAATATGAGGGATTCCTTTACATGTTTAAACTACGTGCTATCGATTTATAATTTTTGTAAAAGATACCTTATGGAAAACATAGGTAGTAATGAACTGATAATACTTTGGGCATCTAAAGAATTTAGAGAAACCACCTATTAGCTCGGTCCACTTGCAGCATAAAACTATTGCTACCGGAAGGACTTGAACTGCTTGGGTAGGCAATGTAGGCTCAAGATAATAATTATACAAGTGTTTGTTTCGTTTCTTTGAAGTAAAATAAAGTGTCTGGGGCATCTTCACATATTTTTTTTCGGCGTGGCTGGTGTAGCTAGAAATGAAAACAAATCCATAATGGTGTTATTCTTTTTCTTTTTCATGACATGTTGGTCTAATCATGCAAAAGGAGTGGTCTCAACTCTATGGCTGGAAACTATACACATCAAAGCTTTTTATTAATTATATTGCCACATTAAGAGTTATTATAACGATTTGTTTTAGTTCAGGTTTTGGCTAGAAGAAATCCCTAACCCTGTATATAAAAGTGGTTGTTTTAGATTCTATGTGGACAACATCTTTGATGAGGTTGGTCAATTTCACATACATTTATGTTAAACAACATCATGGATGGATCCATAATATTACCCCAACAAATTACTTACACACAGTACCATGTTGTAGCAGGAACATAAGGGTGAATCTGGAGAAGTAATCAATGAAACTTTGGCGATGGTGGTTCACAACCTTTCGTAGCTGAATCCAAAGATGATACCAGATTCCCAAGTAATGGAATCAATGGAAGAACTAGATTTAGGATACGACTTATCAAATACTTAAATTTAGTTGAGTACTAGAGTTTGATGTTTTGATTATTTTTATCTAGTGTACTTTAGGTGGTTTCTTTAGTCTTTTGTTATTTTTACTATTCTGGTAGCTTAGGTTTCTTTGTTTGGCATTCCCATGTTCTTATAAAAGATGAATAAAATCAGTAATGTTGTGTGCATTGTGTTTTCTCTTTATGAGTGGGTAATACATGTTTGTTCATCCACTGGCTCGATATTTTTTTATTTGTATTTATGCCGCCGATACCACTTAGCATTGCATCAAGTGAAAGGTTTTTCATCACTAGGTTTCATGAGTTCGCGAGAAAAAAAGCACAAGACAACAGTTTTGGAGGCTACAGAGGGACTCGTAACACATGATGACGTCACCATAAGCCGTAGATAAGGCATAACAACTACTTACAGGGTGTATTGGATTAGGATTTACAAGGATATTTAACAATCCTAAAAAATCCTAGCAGGTATTCAATTAGGATATTTAAGGAATCATTGAATATCCATGGTATTCAATTAGGATATGTAAGGAATCATTAAATATCCATGGTATTCAATTAGGATTGTTTTAGATTCCACAAATATCCATGGTATTCGATTCATTTAAGATTTCTTAGGATAGTTAAGGGCCAAGATAAATAAGGATTATAATGGATATTTGTAGGCAAAATATGTGTGTTATTATCTCATATCAATCTCAACCCAAACCACAAGAGTGTGATGGACAATTTTTTTCTATCACATCATGCTATGTTTTTCCACCACCACATATCGACCATCGCCACCACCACACACCACCACCACCAAATCACCGCATCGGCCACCAACAACCACCACCACACACCAACAACCAGCACCTCCACCAACAACAACTGCCACCACACACCAACAACCAGCACCTCCACCAAAACTAACAGCCACCACTGACCACCAACACCGACCACCACCAACAACAAGAACAACCACCGCCACCACCAACCACCTCAATTTGTGGATGTATTTTATTTTCTGAAAGGAAAAATGGTGACCTTGGTTATTTCAACTATATTATAACGATTTGGTAATCCATCTTAAGTTTTATATAGCTAATTAATCCTTTGTTAATCCAAATTATATATATATATCTATAAGAATCATAAGATTCTTTTAAGAAACATTATAAATCCGCTAGATTCAGGCAAACTAATATCTATTTTTATCCATGTAGATCCTAATCCAATACACCCCTCTTAATTAACAAGCAAGAGAACAACTTATGGGTGTGAAAACTAATACATAAAAATTGCAATTGCTTCAAAAAAATTGCTCGTCTGGTATTGCAATTTTTTGTTTCAAAAAAATTAAAACTACAACACTGCTGCAGGCATAAAGATACATTGTTTTTCTAATTGAGCCTGACATATATGAAGGGAATTCAATTTTAGGCATATACCGTTGTGGGGCTTTGGATATATGGGGCATTACCAGACGAGCAAACTAACAAAAAAATTTAAAGGAACTTCCTATAACCGAACCATGTAAATATAAAGAGGAAAATTAGGGAGGACTTGCTCCTTTTAAAAAAAGGTCTTTTTTTTTCCCTTTTATCGATGTTATCTTTGAATTATAGAAACTCAAATGCGAACTAAACTTAAATGTACCTATAAAATATCGTATATTTCTTTAACTGCCACAAAATTGGTATACAATATAACCCCTATAAAATAATAGCGTCGGGAACGGAAAAATTTATCAATTTATCGGGATATTAAATAATCGCATAAATTAATAATTATTAAATTATTAATCAAAATATTGTTTAATTCTAAAAAAAATAATCAACAAAATGAACCAATACACCTTATTCCATTGAAAATTGTTTTTTCCATTGTAGGATTCGTTCAATGGATGACACCGTATCAAAGAATCTAAGTGAAGCGTCAGATAATAAAGGAACTAGAGAATTACGAAATTTAATCAATGGATTGAATTATCACAATGAAATGGATGCTAAATTTCTTCTAAACTACCTTCAAAGGGATATTATTTCATATCTGTTGACTGACGAAGAAATAACTGAGAGTGCCATGGGAAAAGACGAAAGTGATGATGTGGAAGTCGAACATGAAAGTGTAGTTACAAGGCCACCTTCCCATAAAGAAGCTATCAAAGCTGCAAAGATATTGAATAGGTTTTTATGGCATCAGGAAACAACAACAACAAAAACTCTTCTAATGTTAAGAAAAATCCAAGATGAAATTCAATATGACATCAATTTTAAGGAAAACCAAGTCACAACTGAATCATTCTTTACAAATTAGCATAAATGTAAAACTAAATTTATATAAATTGGAGATTTATTAATTTATATATTCGAAGGGACCTATAGAAAGCTAAAAAAACTTATTATTTTATAAATTTAGCGAATTATTAATTTAGCACGTTGGTCCCGACTCGGGACTGACAAAATTTATTAATTTATCGTGATTATAATTTATCGCGGATTAAATTATAGGGGTTCTACTGTAATTCGTCAAAGTATTTTTCATGTCACGTCACTTCAAAATTCATGTCTGTGCCGTCCGACTACCACTTTGTCAATGATAACCATGTCAACGCAGGTGACGTTCCAGATTCATTCTTTGGAAAGCTAAATCTACGGCTGTTAAATGATCAGTTTAATTAACTTTCAATAATAAATGTTATTACATTGATATTTCACTAGACTACTGTTGCAGCAGTGGGGTCGTCGACTAAGAAGGCCAATTATTATTTTTTGCAACATTTATATTTGTTCTAAACTATTTCGAATGGTTATAGTAAGCCGGGTAAGTTGTAACAGTCGTAGTAACCTTATTGCAACATCTATATGTGTTACAAAATAACCATGGAGCCTTTCTTCTTTGCCTGATTCTATCCGTGTGTGACCTGTTTTTCTGGGTATTTTTGAAACTCAAAATTCTTCAATTTTGATGAACTTCATCCAAATTCCTTTCAAGTTATTTTTTGATTGAAATTTCAATCTAGAAATTCTTTGATCATGAATGTTTTTTTTTCTTTTTCAAAATATACCTACTGCAAAAGAAATTGAAGGAAAACGATGTAAAATCGATCAATTTCGAAAAATCAAAATAAGATAAAATTAAAACTAATTTTTGGGGACCATGAAAGTGTGACGGATAAACTACATGGAAGTAACCATAAAGAAGGTCTCCCTTTGACCGACCAATAATAAATGTTTCTTTAATTAATTGCCGGTAGAAAAATTTATTCATCAACAATAAGGGAAGACTAATGGTGGTTGTGATGGTGGATCGAAGGCCGGGATAATGGTGGTGGACCGGCGGTGGGGATAATGGTGGAGTGATGACATTATAATGGTGGTGGTGGTGGTAGAAGTAATGGTAGTGGGATGAGAAAGGTCTCCTAAGGTAGATATATTATTTAGTTTCCCTTGGTTAAATTTTTTTTTATTTCTTTTATTTGATATTAAGTCCATTTTATATAAGTTAAGATTCGTACAGACCTTTGGTTGGCAACCTAGCAACAAGCTGGGCTCTAACACCTTTTTGAATAACAACTCCTAATCTATAAAAAAATAAAACTTTTTAAACCACTACTACCATCATTATTAACAAGACAATTTTCAAACGCTTAATAAAACACAAAGTATCTTCACCGAGCTCACCTAAAGTAGAGAAAGCCAAAACACCCAAACCGCAGCCATGTGAAACACATACGTCGATCCAAGTATTTAGTACGTTTACGCGAAACAGAATTCGAAATGGCTTTACCTGGAACAAAAGCACGAGAACCTTCACCAGTGAAAGGTGAGACACATGTGACATCCATACAAACATCTTGACCATTTAAACAAGGATGTCTACAGGACATGAATCTCTATCATTCTCGGAAAAAAAGCCAAGAGAAACTTCTTTACGCGCAGGCGCACCATCTTTTTTTTTAGTTTGGGTTGATTTCATGTCTACGAACATTTAACTTTTGTGTTCAATATCCAAACTAAATTTGGGTATGCAGCCTACGTTTCCCAGTTTATGCATTGACTTCTATAAGTTTACGGTTCCATGTCTACCATGCAAAACATTCAATCATACAAAAGAAAACACAAGAATCAACTACTTCATCAGTTTTTTCGTCAAGCTTATATTGACCTTAAGTCTTATAACGTTTCCTTCAAAATCACATGCCCTTAGGTACGACAAGTTTTCCATATTCAATTAATATCTTAAGTCTTTTACCATCTACAAAAACAATCTTAAGACATTAAAATTTGATGAAACGGACGAGCGCGATGTAATCAAAAACAAAAAAATCAAACAAGCAAAAGTTACTGATACTTAGCTCATTTATAATGGAAGTGATCGATTTGATGAAACGGACGAGCTCCCCATATCTCCGCAATAGCAATAAGGAAAAACTTTGAAAAAACAGAGTGAGTCACGTGTTCAACACGTTGCCCTTAAGACATTAGCGCCCGGCTACACTCAAGAGTGATGCTATAGCCCTCACAGGACGGATATCTCCAGGATAAAACACCCTAATACACCTACTACTAGCATATGTAGTAGATGCTCAACTTGAGCTTGGCAACTCCAAAAAAACCCTTAAGAAAAATCGCGAATGCATGAGAAAACATATAAAATATCTTCCCTTGGGGGTCCCTCTAAAATATAGAGAAACCCCTTTCCCATAGTTTTTACAAAAGTAGTGAATTTGTTTATATAATTGACAAACACAACCCCGATGTGGGACTAAAAGGTTTATATAGTCTCTTAAAACTACTAAAACTCCACAATGTGGGACTAATAAGTTTTTCATTCACAAAAGAAAACAATAAATTATATTTTTTATTAAAACTTTAAAAATCATACTCCCTCCGTCCATTTTTAAGAGTCCGCTTTGACTTTGTCAAAATATTAAGGAAATCCTATAAAATGTCATGACTATCCCTTGACTAGCCTATTTAATATTACGTTATTACCAAAATTAAAATTATTAGTGTTACAAATTCTAATTTGAATAGTATTATTGTTTTAGGAAATATTGTAAAGAAATAAAAACCAACTTATACTCCAAAATTTAAGAATTTTTTATTTCCTCCATTTGATTTTGATTTCCTGCACTAAAACTTTGGAGCCTCTTGAATTTTTATTTGAAAGGGAAAAAAAATTGAAATTGTAGATTATTTCCTCTTTAGATATACGCTACCATGAATTTGAGATTTTGTCATAAATTTTTTTGATTCTTTGCCATGTATATAGCCATATTAACCCGTACCCATAATCAATTACTCCTTCTACCCATAAACGTTTTATTTAAAAAAAGAATGACAATTAATATAAAAAAATATTTAATGGATTTTTTCCTTATATTATGGTGACGATATTTATGATTTTGAATTAAGTTTATATTAAAAATGATTTTATAATTACAAAAAAAGAAAGAGTATATATTTGATAGTTTAAGGGAAATGTATGTCTATAAACAGAGCGGACAGATAAAAATGGACAGACCAAAATAGAAATTAGGACAGACAAAAATGGACAGAGGGAGTATTTTATTAATCGTTTTCCAACAAGAACTGCATATATCTTTTTGTTTGTTTCTTTTCATTCCCAGCCTCTTAATTTTAATGTTATTAAATGTTGATTATCTTGTGGTATGGCCAACGAACAAATTTCAAGATACAAGGGTGCCTAGATACAAATGAGAAGCAAATTACTTTTTTTAAGTAGAATCAGAAATCATACTTAACATCCAAGGACAACCCCCCTGCTCAGGTAGAAGAGCAAAAGCATAAGCTACCATGCTAGTTGGGAACTCAAAAATATATACGTAAGATTAATTAATCCATCTTTAAGAAAAATTAATCAACTAAGCTATAAGGCAACAACAACGGAGCCTATGGGGAACTTTAGGGTCGTCAATACAGCGAGCCCCCTGATAGAAACTTTGCCTTTCACATTGAGAAGTACAATCCGACCCATCCTTGCATGAACGCAAAAAATAGCAATCATCAGTATAATCTTGTGGCGCTACTCCACCTGCATTCATGTAATAATATGATAACATTCAGCCAAAAACCAATCCAAACATAAAATCACACAAACTATACATGGTTAAATCAATGTGACTTGACATTCGATCTAATTTAGGCACTAGCTCGAAGCTGCGAAACATAAATCTCTGAAGGAAGAAGAAAGTTCTTGGATAAAAACGAACAGTCAAACTCATAATTGAACAAACTGAAGAAGTGTGCTGTAATGAAGAAATCAAAGAAATACTAACCAAAACTTCTGCGGCCAGCATCAACAAAGGAGGAGACCAACATGAAACCAATGATGAGACTGATTACAAGATGGGTTAAGGAGAAGAAGTGCTTGAAAGAAGCCATTGATGAACGATACTACCAATATTTTTGTCTCTCTAGGACTGGGTGTTACAATGGAGGGTGCATATGTTTAGAAGTTAAAGAGCACCACCCAGTATTCATATTTATAATAGGTATATGCCAGCAAGAATGAATGTTGCCATTTACACTAGAAGAAAAGCATATGAAAAAGAAGATTTGCTTATGAATGAGAATCATATCTTAATTAATTACCATTAATGATCATTCAAATCTCTTGGATTTACAAGAAAAAGATATGATTATGTCACTTAGATGTAGAGACTTGAGAGGGTTTCCCAAAAGCGGTAGTGCGTCTAAACTCTAAAGTCACACATGTGCCATACGATTGGTCCAATTGGATCAGTTTTGTTATAGTTTTAGATGAGTATTGATTTGTGTTTATCTCGAGTAAACAACGCTCTATGTAGGACTGAACATGGTTTTGGTTTTCTGCTGGAACCGGACCAAACCAGATCAATTAGGAAGAAACCAAACCGAACCATTTACTAATGGATTGGTTACGGTGTAGAAAGTGAAAAATCGATAGTGTTGGTTTTGGTTTGGTTTGACCTCTAAAACCAAACCAAAAACCATTGAAAAATTGATTAATTTTTAAACTTAATTTCTACGTTTGATTTACATGTATTAGATTCTACCCATTAATTTAGAGGATAAACTGAAACCCTAAATCTAAATATTTCATTATGATACTCTCCTTCTTTCTCTTTCTCCTTCTCTCACTCGGCTCCCTTCTCCACCCCCAACTACAGCCGCCGCTACTCGACTTTTTCTTCCGGTCTTCCTTTTTTTTTATTTGTCAATAACTAAATTAAGATATATTATATATCTTCTTTTGATCTCTAGATTTAGAGTAAGGTTTAACTATTCTTGATATTTTATTTATTTTATTTTTGTCTGTAAATTTGTGTAAACCAATACTATCGGCAACTACGATTTTTTTATCTGGTAAATTTGTGTATTTTTTTTTGTTTGACATAATTATTGGTTAACCAAAAACCACTGGGACAAACCAAAACCAATCTGAACCATTTGGAAACCGAACCAATGGTTAATGGATTGGTTTGGTTTAGATTTTTAGGAACCAATAGTATTGGTTTCGGTTTTGTTTGGCTAGAAACCGAACCAAAACCGACCATGAACATGCCCTAACTATATGCGACTCTTTTACACATTTCAAGGAAAGCCTTGATATGAAGTTGTCAGACGACACACCATGTTTGTAAATTAGGATGGATAAATCGCTGCCTATCCTGAGATGGCGCCTGTAAGTGCTTTAGATGATGCTTCAGAACAAAGAATTCCGAACAATTCCTAGGCATTTTGGGATCATGCACATTTGTAATATCAACCAACTGATAATGAATAAACCAGGATATGGTTGCTAATTTGGGCAAGAAAACAATAATTTACGAACTCGTACTTGAAACAAGTAAACAAACAATAAGAACATAATCAAATAATCAGATCATAAAACAAAAGTGGGAGTAGACCTACTAGATCAATGGCAAGAAGCTATTGTCCATTGAAAAGAAAAAATAAAATATTCCAACCACGATTAACAGCATAAATATGCTATTACTCCTGTTGTTAACATTATTACTTGTAATCTCATGGATGGAGGAAATTTTGAAATCTGAGTCTTCACTCAGACCGGGTCCCCTTTTTACTTATGCAGACCGGGTCCCCTCCTAGTTAGTACCATTATTGGATACTTGATATTTTCCCAATTTTTTTGAATGTTCCGTGGAATGTATACACTTGCTCGACTATTAATTTGTCAATAGTTTCAAAACATACGTTCAAATAAAATCACATGTATTCCAATTTTTTTGGAAGAACTCACAAAAGATGATATGAGTCATAAAATTTTCATTTCTCTACTTCATCCATAATACTAACGAACCGGTATATGTTGAAGTATGACAACAAGAGAATTATCTTTAATAATATATTCAATCTAAAGTAAGTGGTTGACATGTGTAGTGAGATTCTCTTGGCCTATTCAGATAAAGAAATTTCTCAAATTAAGCTAAATGTAGAAAAATGGAAAATGGAAAGAACCCCTAAGTAATGAGGGTTAGACGTACCGACTCATATAAAGCGTGTGAAAAGGGACATATATATCATGAAAAAAATAATATAATTATTTTTCTTTTTCCCCAACAGTAATGACACCAAAGTATAGGTATCAATTGAACATGGGATCAGCTAAAATGTAATTCTAGCTCCCATCATGAATAAAAGAGTTGGAAATGCACCTTGGTCATAGGTGTTGGTATATACAATATAATGTGTATGTGTAGCATAGTAGCAACCAATTTTCACATCAATTTTAATGGTAACAAGAACTTTGCCTGGCCAATTGACTACCTTATCGAGCGCATCACTGCTCATTTTCTTTTTTCAAGATAGAAAAAACGCAGCAAAATCTCTAGATGTACCAAGAGATAATCACACCTTGTTAAATTCCCAATAACCCGTGCAAATGGATATCATGTGGAACATCAAAATGATGAGAATGTAATTGATTGCATCTTTTATAGTCTCTAATATATTTGGAAGGAAATATATTTTAGAGAAACTAATGAGTCAATCTAGTGCAATGTAATTCACTATAATATTTGGATTATTGAATCATATTGACTCCGACAATGAAATGTTGGAAACTGACTCATACAGGCTTTGGTCATAACCATGAAGAAACTTTGGTTGTGACATGATGATTGTTTTGAAAGAACTCATACAAATATCACTTTATTTGAGTGAACGAAAATGGGAAAAAGATTGACAGAATGCAAAGTGACGACATATCTCTCAATAAGTGTTTTCTAAATTACTAGATGCACAACCCCCTTCCCATTATGCTTTTAGGTAAGAAAGCATATCACTCATTTTTACAAAGTCTTCAGTAAAACAGGATCGAGACCATCCTAAGATGCAAATGGTAAAATTCCATATTACAAAGAAAACAAGGTGAACTTTAGAAAAATATTCATGCACGAATGCGGACCATTAAAGTGACCGATGGATCTCGGTGAATGTTTTTACATTTTGGACTAGTTATAGTTCCCAAGAAATTTGCGTTTGAAAACTCCTAGCACATATTACACAATGCAAAGTGCAAAGGCTAACCACCCTTGTTAATGCTAGAGAATTTACATCAAAAGGACTTGATGAATATTGCATGTTTAATAGGATCAATGCAGCATCTTATACCCAATGGTCTCAGAGGCTACCATCAAAGGTTACATATGGTGCCTAAGGAATAGGTTATGCGTACAAACTTATCTTTTATTTCTTTGGGGATATGCAATATTACACGCATCTTACTTAATTTGTTTTTATAACCCAATATTAGTCAACCTTTTCTGCGTACCAGTTGGTAACTGGATTTAAGCCTGACATTCGTGTTTTTGCGCATTTTTTGGTTGCACTATATATGTGCCATTACGAGTCCACATCGTACTATGATGGGTCACGAAAATAATTAAGTAATTTTGTTTGATATTCACTTTCAACAATTATCCGCATTTTAAAACCTTTGGCAGGAGATCTCTTACCGGGTTGTCATTTTAATGAGACAATCTTCCCGTCGTTAGGGGGAGATAAGAAAAAGTATTTTCTAAGGGAACGTCAGGGAATTTTCGTGGTGTGTTCCCACTGTCTCATATTGATTCTAGTACTCCACAAATGTAAACGTGAAGTGACAAAGAATAATCGATTTTCGTAATGTACACCGACGTCTCTAAAGTGACAAGATCACACATACCAAATTCAAATATTCCCTGCAAGGTTAGAAATCCTCGATGGGGTACACCATAGACTAAGGTGTTGCAACTACACTTGGTGGAAGTGTAGTTGAGGCCGTGGCTCCATAAAGGAAGATGGAGAGACCACTGTGTTCGATCAATGCTCACCTAGAAAGGAAGTAGGTGAGTAAGGCACAACTTATTTATATCATCGAAATCATCACATAATATTGTCTCTGAATATGTCCATGAATCAAATGGGAGGACGCTCCAAAGTTTTAAATGATTCTAGAGAACAATGAAATCCTGACGGATTATGAGAAGGCACATGAGTCAATGGAAGGATCATGCGTGCACATTGATGATATAATCCATAAGTAGTTGCTCCGGTATAGAGCAATGAGATCGAACCATGCTTTATTTTGATTAATTTCAAATAAATAGCATATTTGGCCTACACAATCCAGGTAGAACTTAGTTCTTTGGCAAATATACGTGTATTTGGTGTGGTAGTGCTAACCAACCAAGTGTAAAGCCTATTGGACATACATAATTAATTTGTCATAAATCATAATGAGAAAAAAAAAGGTAGTCTTAAAGTACAAAGACTCGCCTTGTGGCGCGAGGTTTCTCACAAAGCCCTGGAATTGTTCTCTTGTAATGAACGTTATAGAGTTCCGCTACTTAGTTAGCTTGGTAATTTCAAAAGGACTTGAAATGCAGCATATGTATGTGGTTGTTACATATCTCTAAAAGCATCAAGAGATAGAAGATATTTACAAAAGTACTTGATAGACTTTTGTTTCCCAAATCAAATGACTCTAAACCATAGAGTTTGTTTATAGTTAGATAGAACGCTCACTTATAGATTCAAGCAATCAGGTGGATGTGGTATACCCGTCTAAGTGACTATTTGATTGGGAAGGGATAGACAAGTAAGGTTTCGTTCCATACGTATTAAATAAGTTCCTGATTCAAAATTATAGCTATCTATGTCGACGGTATGGACATGATAAGTACTCTTAATGGAATAAGAGATCTTACAAGCTTTTTAAAATCTGAATTTAAGATGAAAATCCTGGGAAATGTCGATCTTATCTATGTTCTAAACTAGAAGACGATTTTGTGGTATATTATTCCACCAGTTTGCATATGTCCATTGTCAGGCAATTTAACAAGGACGTGCATGCTGCTAGCACTCCCATGATTAGTCGAGTTTCAAATGTACATAAATGACCAATTCGTCTAAAGGAAGATGACGAAGTTGGGTCGGGAGATGAACTTTCCTTATCTAAGTATAATAGACGCATTATTGTACTTAGCATAATGTACTCGACCAAATGTTACATCCTCAATGAACTTGTTAGCTAGATATAGCTCAGCGCCAACGCAACGTCATAGGAATGGTATAGTGAATGTAATCATGTACTTAAAAGTAACCATTGACATAAATTTGTTTTATCCCTACAAAGACATTAACAGGAATGCCAATGAAAGTGCAATCCAAAAGTTGTTGATTATGAAGGAACAATAATCTCCTCCAACGAAAGTAATCAGAGGGAGATATGGTAGATTATTTTCTAAGTCATTACCAATATTCAGTTTTGAAAAATATATGACTAAAGGAACTGTCCGGAAAATATCTGAAAGTAATCAGGGGGAGATGCCGACATCAGGGGGAGGATCCAAGGATATGATATCGACATAATTTACTTCGAAATTGAAGCTGCGTTGTACTCTTTTTCCCTTCGATCGAGAATAGTTTTTCCCAAAGGGTTTTGTTACTCGACAAGGTTTTTTAACGAGACAATACTAAAAGCATCAAGTATGTTGAACGTTAAAGACATAAAGATCGCGTTGATATTATTGAAAATATCTAAATCAAAGAAATGAAACACGATAGTCCGTTAAGCAACATAACTTTCAGAATCAACAACATGGTTCTATAAACATCCAAGTCCACTAAAGTAAAGTGTGGTAAACTCCTTTTGACTGCATTAGACTAATGAAAATTGTCTGACATCAGGGGGAGCATGTAATGGTGTGTTGAACTCTTTTCCTTCACCGAGGTTACTTTTTCCCACAGGGTTTTGTTGCTCGGCAAGGTTTTTAATGAGACGACAACAAACACCGGGAAGTAATTTCCCAACTAAGGCTATTGTCTTTCCCACAGGGATTTTCCGCCTTAGGAGTTGTGAAGCAACTAGTCAACTTCAACGAAACAAAGTGATCATCTGCAACAGATCACCTTTACTTGCATCTCTTCACGTTGTCCTCTTTTCCCTTCGTCAAGGTTTTATCCCACTAGGTTTTCCTTGTCAAAGTTTTAATGAGGCAATGTATACACATCTAACTATAATCTAAGTTTAATTAATATTGTACTCTTTTTCTTTAGTTCAGGTTTTGTCCCATTGGGTTTTTTCCTGACGAAGTTTTAACAAGGCAATTAACTTAGATTCGGTGGTCTTTGAAGATCGTATTACATGTGATGAACTACATGTAAAGTATAAGACAACATGTGAAGTACTACATGTGAAGAGTTGTACCAAGGTTTTATCCCACTGGGTTTTCCCTTGTCAAAGTTTTAATGAAGCAATTGATTTCTAAGGCACAAGCCATAAAGGAGAGGACGACATTTGAAGAACTACATTCAAGCACTATATGTGAAGCACTTTGTATATGGAGTTCTATTGACCGCACAAGGGGAGTGTTGTAGGGCCTACGGCCCATGGATGTGCGGCCCAACTAGCTATACTTAGGGTTTCCTTACATGTATATATAAGAGTATTATAGAAATATAATGTGGCTAATGAATCAATAGAAACTTTCCTCTGCCTCTTTATCTTCCCTATATTTCCACTGCAAAAATATCATCATATTAAGTTTATTTTTTCTGTAAATAACTCTCAAATATGCATAAAAATTAGTTTATGTTTTTATAAATAATAATTACTAATATTTATAATAGATACCGAATTTTCAGAGCCGAACTCACATTTATAAATCGAATTATACACGTACGTATGCCGTTCCAAATTACTGACAAATCACGTCCAATTGACCGAATTTTGAACCGAATTTGGGTTTTACGAAACCGTATAATACTCGTACGTTTGCTATTTTGTACGTTTGCCGAATCCCGGATTGCTAACTAGGGGTCCCCTTTCTTCTACTTACGCAGAAATTTTGAAATCTGAGTCTTCACTCAGACCGGGTCCCCTTTCTACTTACGCAGATATGTTATTTTCTAATGAGATAAATATTGCTGTCACTGAGACTGAGAAGAACTTCAATGAATGTATGTTCCGGAACGCTCTAATGACAGGGTTTTACCACCTACAAGCTGCTAGGGATGAGTATATATAGACTTTCGTGTGGAATCGGTGGGATGAACAGAGATTTATTACGGCGATTTATGGATGTTCAAACAAGCTTAATTACTCCAATTTGTCCGCACTATGCCGAACATGTATGGAGAGAGCTCTTGAAGAAGCATACCTTCATTATAAAGCAGGTTGGTCAACGGCTGACACACCACCTGATCTTATTCTGAGGAGAGCCAACGCGTATTTGCTAAAAACAATAGCCACTCTGAGAGAGTCGCTCCAGAAACAAATATCAGGGTCGAGAAAAGAAAACCTAATAACAAGGCGTCGCCATTTGCCCTCCCAAGTATAGAGAACAAACCCACGAAAGGACTGATATATGTCAACGAGCATTATGCTGGATGGGAAGCTGAATGCTTAAATACTCTCCGGGACAATTATAACACTGTAGCGCGCCAATTCAAACTTGATTCAT
>JAJJWW010000786.1:0-109026 GCA_023531295.1 Papaver armeniacum | reverse complement strand
TTTTAACCCGCGAGATTGGGGTATACTCAAACTAATTGGGGTATACCCAATTTTATAGGGACTCTTTTTTAAGGGCAAAGGGGAGGTCAATGGGTAAAGTTACAAAATTACCCTTTTTCATTATAACTCTAATTACTACCAAAATCAGTTTTCTTTCTTCATTACATCTTCTTCTCTTCTTCTTCTCCTCCACAACCTTACCTTTACCGGCTCCATCACCCCACCACCACCAAAACTCGTCGATCAATTCGTTAAAATCGTCGATTCGAAAACTCCGATTAATCTTCATCAATGGATCCACCACGGAAGGAGGCAACTCGTATGAAACAATCTAATCGAAAACCCAATGAGTATAACCTCGGAATTGCAAATTTGGTTGCTAAGAAAGTGAAGAGAAAAATGGTTGAAGAAGAAGGAATTGAACTCACGTTGAAACACGTGAAATGGTGCGCTTAAGAAAGTAAGGGCACACTTAAACTCACTCTAGTACTTCAATTTCATTTTTGCATGTCAAATTAGGTCGTAAAAATCGAATTTGTGAATTGGTAGTTACGGCGCCGGCAAGGTTTTTGGTTATCGACCTTCCGGGATTTCATAGTTAGGTCTGCCTAAGGGTATAAGGTTGAAGAACTTGCCGGCTTTATGGTTTACGTGAATCGCTACTAGCGGGGCCTGCGGCAGTTATTCAACCGTATACATTGCCACGGCGTCTGTTATCTTTTAATGAAGCCGGCAAGTTTTTTGTTTTTACCCTTCCTTTACTTCATTGAATGTTTCTGATGCCTAGAGTTTTTAAACCCTAAGGGTAGTTATATAAAAACATGCTTAGGAGTTTTTCAAATTTTAAATGTATGTGTAATGGACCTTGCCACTGTATAGTTAAAATTTCTTGTTTTTTTTGTGCGCTGGGAAGGCTATTTTGATGATACAATGCCTTATTGTTTGGCCGGCACTAATTTTTTGGTCGACCTTTACACGGGGCTATTGTTCCGCCGGATATGTTGAATATATCTAACTCCGCTTAGGCATGTAATGTTTTTTTCCGAATTGTTCTTGTTCGGATTGCGAATGGCAAAGAAGAAAGCGACTACAAAGCATCTCTTAGTCCTCCTTCAAACCCTCCTCGTGTTGGTGATAAACTATTGTCTTCAAAACATCGAGGGTGTATGTTGTGCCTGGAACGACAAAGGTCTTAGAAATCAACCCAATGATTGGGCGAGACTCCGGATGAAGACCAATCAATTCCATCTCAAGTAGAAGAGGTGATGATGATGATGTTGATGAAACCAATCCGATTTGCTGGAGGAGGTAACCATGATGATGATGATGATGGTGGTGATCAAGACATGCATGAGGCTGGAGGAGGTAATGATGATGGTGATGATGATGATGATGATGGTAATGGAGATAAAGGTAAGAATATCATCGAAGATGAAATTGTTGAAGAGGAAGAGGAACAAGAAGAAGAAGGAGATGGAGATGGAGAAGGAGAACAAACTCTAGCTGTTGTTCAAGCCACCGAAGCTTCGGCCCAACTTCAACCTAACGAAGAAGAGGGTGATCACTAAACCTAGCTGATTCTCACATGCCTTCCAAACACTTGATGGTTGCACTTTGAAAGAAGGTGAGCCTCAAAAGGGACCCCAGGATGGTGGAGATGTTCTTTTTGGATACAAAGACTCATGGGCATGTACGGTCCATAATACTATCGTAAGTAATCTTAATTCGTCTTTGTTATTTATTCAAGTGTGTAACTATCCTAATTAAATTTGCATAAAGTGTTTGTATTAATCTTGACTTTTTTTTTGGTATTTAGGATCACAAGCATGCCATCCGTCTCATGAGGCGCCAAGCTTCGTGTTCGGACGCATACTTGGAATCTTGGCTTGGAATGTGAGGAGGTGAAAGTGATTGTGAGGAACTCGGGTTGTTGCACCGTTGGTGGAGAGTTCGAATATTAATCATGATAGAGTTACCATCTCGCATTACGTGAGCGGTTCTGGAGAGACCGATACTATGTTATTCCCATTCGGTGAGATGGCGATAACTCCCGATGATGCTCAACAAATTCTAGGCCTCGAGGTTGATGGAAAAGCAAATCAGGATTCGATAATGCCATTTCTTTCGAGAAGATTTACGAATTGAGCAAGAAACTGTTCGGTTGGAGTCAGGTTCAGACGGATGATGTTCTTGACAAGAAGGATGGTCGACTAATTAAGAAGTTTAATGTGAAGAAGTTGAGGGACAAACTATGGAAGACTCGGAAATCCTTGATAGTGAAGGAATGGTGCACCCGGTGCGAATCAATGCTACCGCGGCCGCTTATTTGCTATACACCCCGGGCGGATGTATCTTCCCCGAACGATTCCGGAAACCAAGTCGAGGCCAGGTTACTTGCAACTATTGGATCCCTTACATGAGATGCGTGGGTATTCTTGGGAATGCTGCGGTGGTTGCCTTCTTGAATAATGAGTTGACAAAATCTTCTAGGGTACTCACTAAGCAAGTTAACGAAACACATGTCTCTTCCAGGTAATTTTATTGTTTAAAACATTTATATTTGCAAATCTCGAAAGATCAGGGTTCTTACTAAACTTTTTTTTTCTTTTTGCAAAGGTTTGGATATATGAACGCTTTCCTTCTTTGTTCAAAGACAACTCTTACGTCAAAGTGGATAACAGTGTTCCGTTACATTTGCCAAGAGCTCAAAGGTACAGTTTTAAGGGTACTCAGGATAAGGAAATGCCGCAAAATCTTATGAAACTCCGAGCCGCCATCGACAATTTGATCTGCGGAAGAGGTGATATTTGATCCTCAGATCGGGAGGATAGAAATCAAGGTTTAATCCCAAGGAGAAATGAAGTTGTTGCATTATACTATGGACCCTTGATGACTGTGTTTGAAGGATTTTCAATGTACGATCCACATCGGGTAATGCGACAATTGGGTTACGTCCAAGAAGAACCTCATTTCGATGAAGAACCGTTCTTTACCGTGAACCGGGATAACTGCACCACCTCCCAAAAAAACTATTAACGTCTCTTACGATCCAGCGCCAACTCAAGAACATTGGGACAATAGACGGGGCCGTAACATCGATGTGAGTCTTTTGGACGAGGTGACCACCGGTCATGAAGCTCCGAGAAATACATGGCGTGGTACTTGGGTTGGGCTCGTCCCTACCGTGATTAGGCCAATGACTACGAAGAACTGGCTCGTAAGAAGAAGATGGAATCGAAAGACCCAACAATAATGCTTAAGATATTTGTAAGTATTTTAGAGTTGCTCTTCCTATTTTAAGATTGATTGCATTACCGAATCATTCTATTAATTGTTTATTGTTTAATTGAATATAGAAGGATCGGTTGAAGACCTTTGTCGGGGTTTTATGTTGCGCGAAAGATAGAGGAGAACTCAGCAAAGCAAGCACATTGACTATGCTTGCATGTTGACAATGAGGATGCCCATCTATTGTTCAAGCAACTTCAAGCTCAAGTAAAGGCGGAAGAAAAAGCTATTAAGGATGCACAAGCCAAGACAAAGGCTGATAAAAGAGGGACTCGTAGTGCTCCCCGGTGGTGAAGGTATCAGCAGTGGTCGTGGTGGTGAAGGTAGCAGAAGTGGTCGTGGTGGTGAAGGTAGTGTTCCTAAACGGGGCCGTGGTCGTGCTCGTGCTCGTGGTCGTGGCCAATGAATTCTTTCCTAGTTCATTTTTTTATGTTGTGGTGGACAAATGTTTAAGTTAATGGTGTGGACAAATGTTTAAGTTAACGGTTTATGGGACATGTTTCGTATTTTGGACAAAAAATGTTGGATGAATGAATGGTTTGTTTAGCTATATAAAGTGTCAATACATTTGCCGGCATGCTTTTTTAAGCTACCCTGTTTGTCCCCCGCAGCCGACAAGGTTGTGAAATGACAAATTGCCGGCCTCTGTCAACAAAAATTGGGAATTACCAGGGCCGGCAAGGTTGTGAAATGACACATTGCCAGCCTTGTCAACAAAAAATGGGAAATTACCGGGGCCTATTGCAAGGTTGTGAAATGACAGATCACTCGGCCCCTCACAACAAAAAATCAGTGTAGTTACCAGGGCCGGCAAGGTAATACCATTCCTACCAAGCCGTGTTAGTGTAGCGGAAGGGTACTAAAATAGAGACCCCGCCGGCCATATATTGAAAAAAAACCATTCTTCCGATGCCTAGAATCATGTAAGGTCGGAGGGAAACAAAACAGAAAATGCCAGCGGTATTTTTGCCGGCATGCTAATGAACCCATACATTTCCTACTGCTTTGGGACCCCTACATTGTAGCAAATTTACGACCCTGCCGGCGTGTTCAAAATTCAAATTTTTGCAAGTACAATTGCATTGATTCACTTGTACTTGGACACTATAACGGCCAAATTTGGGCACCTTCCTATAAATGCACTACTTATCTCCACAAAACAACACACAACTATTTGCATATACTCTCCAAAGCTCATATCATCACACACTCCATCTAACTCACCCAATAGCTCTCTACACACAAGAAATGGCTTCATTTGATTCTAATGAAGATTTGGCAATCACCAAAGCTTGGTATGCGGAGACTAGAGTTCGAAGGCAGTCCTCCGTAAGGGTGGATTCCACAACCTTTTGGGCTAGGGTTCACAACACTTTTAGCCAAGAGTGTGGGAATCCTAACTCAAGAAGTGTTCAACAAGTGCACGATAGGCACATAGTTATTGAAAATGCGATACTTGCCTATTTAGCTATCCAAAACCAATTTTCAACGCTCCCCACTTTAACTTGTCCATTGAACAATTTGTAAGTATTTTTGTGGTTTATTTTACGTGATCCATGTTGTTTGATCTTCCAACTTAAACACCACTAACAAATGTAAGTTTGTGTTTTGTTTTTGTAGCATGAAGTCGCCAAAGCGCTACTTGGAGGAAAAGGGGAAGCATTCGCATTCGATGCAAGCTATCAATTCATGGAATCCAAAATCTCGGAGTATGCCCCCTGAGATGATGGAGGGTGTATCGTCTTCGGAGGAGGAAGATTGATGGCTTTAGAAGTTTTAGTATAGGTTTTGTGGGTAGACCTCTATGTAAACCCTCACGAGACTATAACTCATCAATAGGGTCGCCTAGGGGTTCAAAGGCTTGATGCACATGCTAAGTGCATTCGTTTTTCCGTCGACAAGGATTAGGTTTTATGTTTCAATCAATGTAGTAACCAAAATTGAATGAATAAAGTAAATTACATCTTCCATATTATGTCACCGGCAAGGTTGTATTTTGTTTGCATGCCGAGATTAATATAGCCAAGGGTAGGAAATATTTACATGCCGGCGCCGCAAGATTGCTGCCCAAGATAGTCAGCGTGTTCTTCATCCTAGGACCATTCCTGGGGATAAATGGTCTGCAGCTTATTCAAAGTTGAACCTTCCGGCGGAAGAGCGATCAGCGGCTTATTCAAAGTTGAACCTTCCGCGTATGTTTGGTCTAAGATTATTCAAACCAGACCTTGCCTAGCTTTATGCATTTTCAAAACCAAAATTTTTAGATCGAATCGAACTCATATGACGGATCAAAAGGTTAATCTATCAATTCATAATTTCAAAATTTTAATCTAAACTCAATTAATTAATCTAATCATAATTTTAGTGTTAATTAAACGAGGGCAATTTTGCCATTTTGAAAATACAAGGTTAAGGGGTGGCTTGGTTTTACTTCATAATGACCAGATTTTGTCTTATTGGGTATACCCCAATTAGTTTGAGTATACCCCAATCTCGCCAGGTTTTTTAACACAAAATTGGTCAAAAAGACCAAAATCAATAATTTCTGGGTGAAAAAGACACTTAGGTTTTGATACTTTTGTTTAAATAGCCAAAAATTAAAAAGATCTTGTTTAAATGGACAAAAATTTAAAAATAGGCGGGGATGTAACCAGTTTCATCCTCGTCCATTTTCAAATATTTTTTTCTTATTTTTATTTTACACAGGATGCATCCAGTTTCATCCTTGCTATTTTTTAAGTATAAGCCAGGATGAATCCAGTTTCATCCTTGCTATTTTTTTTTTGCTATTTCACCCGTACTTTTTTTTACTTGTCCATTCGAACCGTGTTTTATTTTTTTTTGGACAAATGACCCATTTTCTCTTTTTTTTAACACTCAATTTCTTTACAAACAAATAAATACAAAATTTTCTCAAGAAAAAAAAAAAAAAATCATTTCACTATACCAAATTAAAGCCCTCATAGTGTGATTACATTGGCTCATAAATTTTGATAAATTGTTATAATCGGAGCCAGATTCAGTTGATTCATGTGTGAATCATTTGGTCTCTAAGTCTCAAAGTCGCGCCATATACAACGGTTGATTTTAGAAAACTACAGAAGCCGCCTTCCTAAAGACCGATAGTCAACTCCTACAAAACTTAGACTGCAAAACTGAACTGCGTTTCGACCGAATGTCACACACTAGCTAATAAGTTGGATTTTGGCAATGTTTAAAACTCGAACCCTTAATATTTTTGGTTGGATAATGAAAAATCAAACAAATGCAAAAGTGAGTGTGTGGCGGTGAAATTGAAATAATTTAGGGGCGACATGGAATTGCAAATCCTATTTAAATTTGTTTTCAGCTCTTTTTTATAATAGGGATCCCTTTATAGTATGTAATAAGGAAACCGTATCTTAATCTGATAAGGTATGTTTTGGGACTGCGCAACATATATATATATATATATATGCACGCACAACACCCTGCCTTTCATCTAGCAAAAGCTACAGAGAAGAAAAAGAAAAGCACAATGGCGAGCCTTCCCCAAGATATTATCATGGATATACTTTCGATGTTACCAGTCAAATCGGTCTCCCGATTCAAGTGTGTGTGCAAACTCTGGTATGAATTGTTCAAAAACCCTGTGTTTATTAAGATGCAGCACCACCATGCTATCCAAAACAACAATTTTAGCATTCTACTTGGTTCATATTCAAATTCTTATACCATTGATTTTGATGTAACTTCCTCAACTTACCATATGGCTGTTCAAACGAATCTCCCACGTCGTACATGTGTATTTGGCAATTCTCCACAGGATATTTTTTCATGTGATGGTATAATCTTCTTAAAGAATAAAATAAGTTGGACCAAGAATAAAATCCGCTTCTGGAATCCAATAACTCGAGAATACAAGGTCATGTCAACTCGTAACAAATCCTACGACAGAAACTCTTTTTCCAGATATGGGATGTATTACGATTGGAAAGTTGATGACTACATGTTGTTCAAATTAGTGGCCAATAGAAATTCTAATGCTACTTCTGAAGTCTGGGTTAGTAGATTAGATTCAAAGTCATGGAATCGCATTGCAAACATACCTTATGGTATACGTCACATTAATAATTCTGTGAAGCCTTTAAATGGGATTTTTCATTGGATAGGAGACAGAAAAGTTATAGTTTCGTTGGACATAGTTGAAGGGAAAACAAACGAAATTCAAATACCCAGTTGCTATCTAAACAATGCGCGCTATCTGTCCGATTATATGGAAGTGGGTGTCCTGGGAGAGGAGGACCTTTACCTATCCGTATATGCTATATATGGTAATAACATAGATCTTTGGGTGGTGAAAGAATATGGAGTTACAGATTCTTGGACCAAAATTTTCAGCTTTTCCAGAGATGAAATAAAGTTTGATAAATTATTGCCCCTGCATTATCTCAATAAGAATGGCGAGATTCTATTACAGGGTGCACGTTCAGCAGCTGGCAAGGATGGTTTCGTCTCATATGACCCAAAAAGCGGAAGACTTGTGACTCTTGATATCCCCTGCATACCAACACATTTTCATGCGACTAGTTTTGTTGGTAGTCTAGTTTCACTCAATTCAGGTGAATTCGTGAAGGCTTCAAAAATATCTAAGGTTTTTTCCAGTATCCGAGCGCTTACATGCTCTTTTCGCTGACAGAGAGAGCAAAATCCAGGTTTGTTAAGTTAAGAAAGGGTGGCTGGTGTACATATTTGGTTTTCTAGGTTGCGCTTCTTGGCATCTGGCATTATATTAGGATCTTGTAATTTTCCATTATATCCACTCTTTACTTGAAATGGGTGAACAAGAGAGTATGGTGACATCTCTATATTACTTCGATGATACTGAAATTGGTGGTAGCGTATGTGGTCCAAAAAAGAAACAACAAATATACAGTTTAAGCAATCTGCCAAAACATCAGCAGAAGTACCTCCACTTCTCTTCTAATACTTTGTTCATATTAAGTATTTAAATATAAAGACAGTTTCGAATTAAGCAATAATCGAACTACATGTATCCGATCTCAATTCTCACATGAATCATCACTAATTAGATTGAAAATCAAATTTTATACCAAAATAATGGATACATTATACATAAAATTAAAAAGAGATAACCTGATAATGGCAATGGAGAGAATAGAGCTGCAATAACAGGATTACAGAGCGTGAGTGCTACTTGTGCCTGATCGTCCCCGGTTTTAAGTTTCTATAACTTCAAAAAGAAGACGAAACGTAAAAAAAAATGAAACAAGTATACACATATCTGTATACATTAGGGAATGGCCAATTGGGCTTTTGTAGAAGCTGCGCTAATTTAAAATCTTAGTTGGGCTAAAGAGAAAATTCTCGGCAATTACAAAGTCTAGGAGTCCTGGGGGTGAGCATTTGGCCAGTAATCCGCAGATTCGGCCGGGATCAACCATGGTTTTACGGATGGATGCCCAACCCGTTCTCTGGTGGGTTAGATGCGGATGAAATTTTTGAAATCCAACGAATTTCGGATTGGGCCCGGTTGCAAGCTTGAAAATCAGTTAGATATCCACAGCCGTTAGATTTAGTGCATCAAGGCAGTTTTTAGAAAATACATAGATAGTTTAGAATTCTTAGATGCTTGCTTGGATTGTTTATATTTGTATACATATATAGAATGTGTAGGTTTTTAAAAAGACATCTATATTTGGTTTTATTTCTTCGTTATAAATTTTTACACAATTTCATTGGATTATCCACCTCATCCGTTTATCCGTGCGTTCCTTGAATGTTGGATTGGATGCGGATGTCAAATTTGAAATCCGTTGTGAATTGGATTGCATGTGGATGAGTTGAAAACCATGCTCACCCCTATCTCAGACAAGGTTTTATGCATTTTGGGGTGGGTTACTTCCGGGGTAAGCCACTCCATCCTTTTGGACTTGGAAACGACGGGAATGTTTGGGTTGGTCATTTAGCGAAAAACCTTACTGAGTACGCACTATGCAGTTGTTGATGGTAGTTTTTAGCTTAGGGGTAAAATCGTAACACCCCTAATCAGACAGTGACGTCACAAAACTTGAGTAATAATGTCCAAACCAAGCACATTTATTGAACCCTTTAATTTGTCTGCAAGAAAATTACCAGGGTACTTTTTTTTTAATGCTAATTAGGGTTTCGACATGCCAAAACCCTAATTCTCACACCGTATGTGCCAATGGCTAACCATGCCAGCCATACCTACCACGCCAAGGCATGCCAACCATGCAAGCCGCATCATTGTGCCAATGGAAAACCATGCCAGCCACACCTACCGCGCCATGCCAAACGCACCTTTCCATGGCCCCATGCTAACCTAGCCGCGCCACCTTGCTGGCCTTCCCTACGCGGCTACCAAAACGAAGGCGTGCGACAATCAACGGTTGCCCTTCAATCCCAGGAGAAAATCCTAGCCGTTTGAGGTTACCAAACGACCTTTGGCCCAACGCCCTAGCTTGGTCACGAACCTAGCTTGGTCACGCCAAACCTTGGCCCCACATGCCAAGCCAAACCGCACCTAGCCAGGCAAGACACGCCATGCGCCCATGGCCAAACCTTGGCCCCACATGCCAAGCCAAACCGCACCTAGCCAAGCTAGCCACGCCATGCGCCCATGGAAAACCCTTGGCCTCACATGCCAAGCCAAATCGAACCTAGCCAAGCTAGCCAAGCTAGCCACGCCATGCGCCCATGGAAAACCCTTGGCCCCACATGCCAAGCCAAACCGCACCTAGCCAAGCTAGCCACGCCAAGTGCCCATGGCAAACCCTTGGCCCACATGCAAAGCCAAACCGCACCATGTGCCAACGGCTTACCAAACCCTTGGCCCCACATACCAAGCCAAACAGCACCTAGCCATGCTAGCCGCCCCATGTGCCAACGGCTTACCAAACCCTTTGCCCCACATGCCAAACCCACCTAGCAGCGCGCCACCATGCTAGCCTTCCCTACGCGGCTACCAAAAAGAAGGCGTGCGACAATTGACGGTCCCCTTCAATCCCATGAGAAAATCTCAGCCCTCTAAGGTTACCAGACGACGCATGGTAACCTTTAGCCCGAAAACCTAAGTTTGGCCATGCCAAAACACGCCATGCCAACCTAGCCGCGCCAACATGTTGGCCTTCCCTACGCGGCTACCAAAACGAAGTCGTGCGACAATCGATGATCCCCTTCAATCCCGTGAGAAAATCCTAGCCATCCAAGGTTACCGCACGACGCATGGTAACCTTTGGCCCAAAAACAAGAGCTTGGACATGCCATGCCATGCCAACGGCATGCCAACCTAGCCGCGCCTCCATGCCACGCCAATGGCATGCCAACCTATCTGCGCCACCATGCCATGCCAATGGCATGCTAACCTAGCCGCGCCACCATGCCGGATCCCTATGCGGCCACCAACGAACGAAAGCGTCCAAAGATCAACCGCTACCTTTCTTCTTAAGATACAAAATATCTACCTACCAAGTCTCCCAAGCTCGACTTGCCAGGCAACAACCATATGATACATGTTTTCCACAAAAACATTCGAGACATAAACACATATCACAAACTGGGGGATCCTCTTTGGGTATTGGTTTGGCGGTTTACACGTGCGGCTGTGCATACACTACGCCCGTCATAAGGAAGTGTCATAAGGGTGAGGCGGTTAGTAAATACAGGAAGTTAAAAGTGAAACATTCATGGGACATCAATTCCATACGTTAATGTTTTTATGGAACATCAATTCTATGCGTTAACGATTTTATGGAACATCAAATTCCATGCATACGGTTACCACCTCCTCCTATTTACTTACCCGTTTTTCCATTCCTTAATGAGACCAGGGTACGTTTCACTTCGACTTGTATAAATAGGTCTTATCTATTTCCACGTAACAACAAGTTCATTCGGGAATATACAACACTTAGAAAATACTTGCTAGCTTACAATTTGTTAGCCTTCCTACTTTTCTGATACAAGTCGTAGTAACATAACTACTCTTCCAGAATGAACTATTCTGGTATCATCACTTTCCTTGCTTCCCTCCCCAAAACCAACCCATTCTCCCTCACTTTATGATCGAATCAAGTCCGGAACGACCATTTCTGGGTTTAGGCTTTATTTATACAGATTGATCTCTCGAATCTAAAGTATCGCATTGCGAGCACATTATTTAGGGTTTAAATTGTTTCTCACTCGTACACCCGAAATTACCGAAATCAGCAGAAACCATTTTCACCTACAAACAATTGGCGACCACAGTGGGAGATTGATCTTTCGGTTACAATGTCAATCTTCGACCATCGATCTCATTCGACCCAGACATCCAGATGGTAGAAGAAGGCGATTTGCTCAAGGATCGACGTTACCAGATGACTCGATTATCAGTCATGACACGAACATAGATGACTGGGGACTTCCCAGAAAACTGAAGCAAACGACCCGCCCGAGAATCAGTGATTCGGTTATCAGGCAACTCAGTAACAGGTGGGGATCCACAATCACGGCGGTGTTTCCCATAAAACTCGGTTGTGCACCCAGAAGGTTTCCTTTTCATCAGGAGACCTAAAAAACCAAGTAAGTCCTACCTAGACAAGATACATGGTTCGCTCTTTCAAGTTTTCACGGGAATGATAAAACCAATAGCCACGTTATGTTTCACCCCATGTCATCTACCAAACGCACGGTTCCATGGTTTTCTTGTGATGCTTGCAACACTTTCAATCATAACCAAGACAACATCATTTCCAAATACAATTCATTCCTAAAAAATTCATTCCAAAAGAATAATCCAAAACCATCAAGGTAACATTTATCTGTCAACCCTAAAAATCCAGAAAATCAAAGCCATAAACCAGGCATTTCCATTTGCCTTTCAAAAAAAAAAAAACACCCTAAAAATAAGAAGTTCAAAAGACAGAAATGTATTCAAGGAAAGTTTTCCAACAACGGCTTGATCCTCTTAGCAGAGGCCTCCCCCGTGCTCTGGAGAGCCGCCCTTTTCAACTTTAGCTGCCTGCACTTTTTTTTTTTTGAATTCCGCTTCCTGCTTCTTCACCATGTCTGCGGAAGGACCTTCGAATTTTTCGACCAGAAACTTCTCGACCTCAGAGAAACCTTCAACAAACCAAAGAACGTTGAATTCAAAGTTTACACACAAGTCACGATGGAACCTCCATCTCGAGATTACATCCTCAAAAACGGTATGACCAGTCACGTTGCACATGTCGTCAATGGAAGACAAAGCTTCCTCCATCCTCTTGCCAGACACGCTTACCAGACGCGCATACCAGACGCGCTTACCAGACGCGCATGCCAGGCACACATGACATACGCGCATGCCAGCCATAATACCACACCCCGCGCTAACGACTTGCATCCTTCCAGCGCTAACATCTTGAGCCCTTCCTGCACCATCTTCTCCGCTCCACAACCATCCAAAGCAGTGCCATCCTCACCCTTAGAAACAGTGTCGTGGCTCCAGCACTCCGTGATCAAAATTGTGCCATCTCTGCGCGATACACTTACGATCACCAGAACCAAAGCCGCTTCCGCCACCCCAACGTTTCTTCGATAGCTCCAACCGTCACCAGATACGCTACTCCACCATCAGGGCACGGTACTGGAAGAGATGGAAGAAGCCGACCTCCTTTTACCACTGTTCATTTGATGAAAAGACAAAAGGCACTTCAGCAGGACGTGCGTTTATAGATGAAGAGGCTCGCGTTGCTCTTGAACGTCCAATAGAAGGGAATCAACAATCCAATTTCATCACACGTAAAGATCGGTAACGACTTCTCCAAAATCGAGGCAAAGTTATGTGAGATTCAATATTTCTCCAAGGCGTAGAGTCAAGGCATATTTGCATCCCTCAACCGCACTGCATCAGGAAAGCATCTTTTCCATCCAGGGAAGTCGTTCCCAAACCTCAACCTCTCTTGGAAAGAACGATCGATAGATGGAACTGGGGACTCCTAACCAATGTATTGTAACCGTCAAGGCTCCCATAGTTTCAAGGCCCCGTTTTGACGTTCTCTCCAGAAGTGGCTCCAATTAAACGTTCTCCAGTAGCGGCTCCGCTTCAACGTTTGCTTCAGCAACCACTCCTCTTCAACTTTCGCTCCAGCAGCCGCTCCGCTTCGGCGTTATCTCCATAAGCTGCAGCATTTGGCTCCTTAAGTTTCAACGTCCTCTCCAAGAGCCGAAGCCGATTCAACACCACACCTTCTTTCAAAGGTTCGTGCCACCACGGTCCCCACGTCAAGGATCATGATCGCAGCGGCCAATCTTCGTAGTCATGGCCACCTTTTGATCCATCCCGCCAAAACTCGTGACCATGGACAGTTTGCTCGCTTGCACATCCAGTCAACCCTTTTAATTCCATGTATGCCCATACGATTCTAGCAAACCTACTTTGTTCCCACGATAATATAGTCTCTTATGATTACATATGCTACCAAGAACTGTTGCCGCTCATTTTTTGATACCAGCCAGAGCTTTGCCGCAGCAGCAATCACTATGAATGGAACCCGTACTCCTCCATATTTTAGTTTCACATGGAAAAAGTAACAAAATCACCAGTACGAACTCAAATACAAAATGTACACGAAGTTCCTTATTCAATTACTCAAGATCTCTGAAGGGAATGGAAGATCGAACAACATATTCTAATGGAAGATTGAAGTCTATCAAATAAGAATTTATATTCAAAGATGTGAAACCACAAGCGGGATGCTAATTGGCAAAACCTTAACTTCGCCATGAATACCAAGAAGATAACAATAATTCTGCAAAAGCACCAAGACGTCTATAGAACAAAGATAAAATAACAAAAAGGGGAAACTGGTCATAGAAAGCGGATGCGCGAGTTGCCAACAACTCATCGAGCTTTTCTAGCACTTTCCCAAAGAATCTCTCGGGTAGCAAAGTTTCCATCCGAAAGCATAACACTCTCGGAATTTGGATAAGGAAATGATTTCCTATTTTGGCTAAGTAAGGAGGAAAGGCAATCGGTCCCGCGAAGGCAATCCACCACCGTGTAAACATTCCACACCTTTGCTTCACCAACGCCATGCTTGGGCAACGCTTTATCAAGCAGCCCACGTCCATTCTAAGCCAAATCAGTGCTAATGAGTCCCTTTCATGCCAAGTCTATGCTAGCAGCTCCGCCTCGCGTTCCAAAATCATAGACCTGAAGATGCACAACCATACCAGGATTTACGCAAAGCTGCAAGGCGCAAGGATCACGGATTCTACTTATCTCTCGGAAAAAGTAGGTACGATCGTTGCTAGGAGATTCCATCACAATACCAAACCAGGAGGAGGAACGAGCTTTACCCTACCTTCACCAACGAACAAATGAAAAAAGGAAGGTGATACAATTTCACCAGCAATATATGTATTGCAAAAACCCTAAAAAGGGGAAAGGAGAAGTAACGCTCTCTTATGGGTGTAACGCTTCCAGATTTTCGAATAAGGAAAAAATTCACTGTTAAAGCCGCGCATGAAGAAATGCAATCGTCCCACAAGAGCAAGACTTGCCACTCCCAAGACATCCGCGCTTTCCTTGCCCGTGCCAGTATTGCCAGTGCTCCACGTTCAGTTTTTGCAACAATCCGCGCCTTTCATGCTAATGCGCCAACACCAAAAACTCGCCGAGCCAGCGTCATGATGTTCCCTAACCCAGCCAAGATGATACATATCCATACTAAGCTGACGATCTTTATCTCACCGCTTCACGGTCTACACCACAAATAAAATTTATCAAAGGATTCCAAACACAGGGATCATGAACTCTCCTTACCTCTCGAAAAAGTCATCGCCTTCCCACGGAACTAAAGCAAGTTATTGTCTTTACGAAGCCAACGCTCACGCCATGCCAGGCCAACGGATCAGCGCCCGCGCCAAATTTACACTAGCAGCTCCCATTCGAAGACGATCCAGTGCTAACGGCTCCTTTCCAAGCCGCACGATACCTGCGTCTCCCATTCCAAGCCTATCCAGTGCTAACGGATCCAATTCGAAGCCGACCAGTGCTAAAAGATTCCCGTCACACCAAATCTACACTAGTGGCTCCGTTCCAGCCTAACCTGCAGTACCACGAGCACAAGGGACTTTCTTAAGATCGCTCGTCTTCTTCTTATCCGTTCCATTTTCCGCGACCCCACCACGCCTAGCCTTCCGTGTACGCCTAGCCTTTCCATGACCGCACCATGCCAGGCCGCCCGTTCCATTATCATGGCCTTATCATGCCAAGTCATCCACACGCGATTTGCCTCTCCAAGCTGTCCGTACCGTGAACCTGCCAATACCAACAAATTTTCCTAAGACCACGCCACCTTTTGGCCCCACGTGCAGAGTCGTCCGCTATGCTTTGACTTCCAAGACCGCGTCTGCTTTGCCTCGGTGATGTACGGCCAGACCAAGCCGGAAAATTTCGTATCACCACTCCACGGTCTGCATCCCCAGTACAACTTATGCAGGGCCACCAACACGGGAGGCAAAAACTCTCTTCACCCCTCAAAAAGGTTAGTCGGATTTTCCTGACCATCATTGCAATGATTTGCATCTTGATTCCGTCCTTGTCTGTCACCATCATATGCTTACATCGCAACAAGGCACCTGTTCCGAGCTAAGCAGGGGACTAAATGTTGATGGTGGTTTTTAGCTTAGGGGTAAAATCGTAAACCCTATTCAGACAGTGACGTCACAGAACTTGAGTAATAATGTCCAAACCAAGCACATTTATTGAACCCTTTAATTTGTCTGCAAGAAAATTACCAGGGTACCTTTTTTTTTAATGCTAATTAGGGTTTCGACAGGCCAAAACCCTAATTCTCACACCACATGTGCCAATGGCTAACCATGCCAACCACACTTACCGCGCCAAGGCATGCCAACCATGCTAGCCGCACCCCTGTGCCAATGGCAAACCATGCCAGCCACACCTACCGCGCCAAGGCATGCCAACTATGCTAGTCGTACCCTGTGCCAATGGAAAACCATGCCAGCCATACCTACCGCGCCAAGGCACGCCAACCATCCTAGCCGCACCCCTGTGCCAATGGCAAACCATGCCAGCCACACCTATCGCGCCATGCCAAACGCACCTTGCCATGGCCCCATGCCAACCTAGCCGCGCCACCTTGCTGGCCTTCCCTACACGGCTACCAAAACGAAGGCGTGCGATAATCAACGGTCCCCTTCAATCCCAAGAGCAAATCTTAGCCGTCCGAGGTTACTAAACGACCTTTGGCCCAAATCCCTAGCTTGGTCACGCCAAACCTTGTCCCCACATGCCAAGCCAAACCGCACCTAGCCAAGTTAGCCACGCCATGCGCCCATGGACAAACCTTGGCACCACTTGCCAAGCCAAACCGCACCTAGCCAAGCTAGCCACGCTATGCGCCCATGGCAAACTCTTGGCCCACATGCCTATCCAAGCCGCACCTAGCCAAGCTAGCCACGCTATGCGCCCATGGCAAACCCTTGGCCCCACATGCCAAGCCAAACCGCACCTAGCCAAGCTAGCCACGCCATGCGCCCATGGAAAACCCTTGGACCCACATGCCAAGCCAAACCGTACCTAGCCATGCTAGCCGCACAATGTGCAAATGGCTTGCCAAACCCTTGGCCCCACATGCCAAGCCAAACCGCACCTAGCCATGCTAGCCGCCCCATGTGCCAACGGCTTACCAAACCCTTGGCCCCACATGCAAAACACACCTAGCCGCGCCACCATGCTGGCCTTCCCTACGCGTCTACCAAAGCAAAGGCGTGAGATAGTCGACGGCCCCCCTTCAATCCCAGGAGCAAATCCTAGCCATCCAAGGTTACCAGACGACGCATTGTAACCTTTGGCCCGAAAACCTAAGGTTGGCCTCTCCATGGCATGCCAACCTAGCCGCGCCTCCATGCCACGCCGATGGCATGCCAACCTAGTCGCGCCAGCATGCCATGCCAATGGCATGCTAACCTAGCCGCGCCACTATGCTGGCCTTCCCCTATGTGGCCACCAACGAACGAAAGTGTGCAAAGATCAACGACTACCTTTCCTCTTAAGATACAAAATCTCGACCGTCGAAGGTCACCAAGCTACCAAGTCTCCCAAGCTCGACTTGCCAGGCAACAACCATATGCTACATGTTTTCCACAATAACATTCGAGACATCAACACATATCATAAATCTGGGGATCCTCTTTGGGTATTGGTTTGGCGGTTTACAACGTGCGGCGTAAACTATGCCCGTCATAAGGAAGTGTCATAAGGGTGAGGCTGTTAGTAAATACAGGAAGTTAAAAGTGAAACGTTCATGGGACATCAATTCCATACGTTAATGTTTTTATGGAACATCAATTACATGCACTAATGATTTTATGGAACATCAAATTCCATGCGTACGGTTACCATCTCCTCCCATTTACTTACCCATTATTCCATTACTTAATGATACCAGGGTACTTTTCACTTCGAATTGTATAAATAGGTGTTACCTATTTCCACATAACAACAAGTTCATTCGGGAATATACAACACTCAGAAAATACTTGCTAGCTTACCATTTGTTAGCTTTCCCAACTTTCTGATACAAGTCGTAGTAACACAACTACTCTTCCAGAATCAACTATTCTGGTCCAATCACTTTCCTTGCTTCCCTCCCCAAAACCAACCCATTCTCCTCCACTTTGTGACCGAAGTAAGTCCGGAAAGACCATTTCTTGGTTTAGGCTGGATTTATACAGATTGATCTCTCGAATTTAAAGTACTCCCTTGCAGTACATTGTTTAGGGTTTAAATTGTTTCTCACCCGTACACCCTAATTACTGAAATTAGCAGAAACCATTTTCACCTACAAACAACAGTGTAGTGTAAGATTTTGAATTCTTCACCATTTATGTCCTAATTGGCGCATTGTTTGTTTTTTGCTTTGACTTATTTTGTCGGAGTTTGACTCTTTTACAACTGATTCAACATTTAAAAATATATTGTTTTTATTTCAGTCGGATATTATATGTCCAGCGAATTGGGTACGAAATGATACCTGATTCGAGTAGCTTCAAATCTGATATATGTGCCAAGTCAGACCACGAATCAGATGTCGGAAATAGAAAACCAAACGATGACTCGTGATGAGTCAGATGTCGAATCAGATTCAGACCGCTGAGTGAGACCCAAACAAACATGGTGGTCTAAGTCCTACTGATTCTAATTTGGTGTCGTCCATACTTTGTCCAAGTCATGTTCCATGGTTCATGGAATGACGTGTCCAATCTGGCTAGAATAGAACACTATATTAAAAAAAATTGCTAAAAGATGAAAAACATTATTCTGAATTGCACTAATGAAAGAGTAGAAAAGCAAACAAGTCAAATCTTATAAAGAAGCAGGGACGGGCCTATGAAGGGGCTAACCCGAGCTATAGCCCGTCCCTGGATTTGGCCCCACAAAAAAATATGAAGTGAGTGCATTATCGTCCAATTGTTTGAAATGTTAACGGTTGAGATAAAACCACAGAAACATTACAAACTACAAACTCACCTATAACACTACTACAGATATCTAGGTTCTTTTTACTTCCACTTTCCCCAAATTGAGAACCTCCATCAAAAATCAAAACCTTTGAATTCCCAAGCCAAAAATTCCCACCCATCCATAAACACTCCACAGATTCACCCTGTGCAAACTTCATTTCCGATTCATTCCTGCAGGTACTCTCTCTCTCTCTCTTCAATTTCATTTGCGGTTTTATTATTCTACTTAATTTCTTATTTTGGTGGAAAATTTAGAAAGAAACTAGATCTGAATCATCATGAGTTGCTTTTGTATTCAAAAAATGTGCTTCAAAATGGTTCTTACTAAGAGATTATGGACCAACACTGACTAAATACTTCATCAATTTCATCCATAAATATTAGCACACACTTAATTAGTTAGGGATTTCAACCTAGGGGTTTATGTTGCTCAGATCTATTTTGCGTAATTCCTGTGGTAGATCTTGTGATAATGTATCGTTGTTGAATTTGGATTGGAACCATCCTAGTTAATTGTGTCTGGGATTTATAGGTGAAGGGATGTGTTAATTTTGCTGCTATCAATTGGGTGAATTTCAACATCCAAGAGTTTTGCGCAATGATTAGACCACAAAGAGAAAGAGGTCTTGCACAATGATTCAGTGAATTAGAAGTTAAAGAATGATAGTGTTTGTTCTTGTTTTTAATTGTGTTTACCGAGGTCTCAGTGTGAGTATTGCTAAAAATGGTACTTAGTTTTTCTACTATTATTTTGTTTGAACTGCAGGAATGGTGAACTTACCATGGGATATCCTATCAGACATCCTGTTTCGGGTGCCTGTGAAGTCAATTGCACGATTCAGGTGTGTAAACAAAGGGTGGTGCTATTTATTGAAAAACCCTGAATTTCTGAAAAGACAATATAAGCATGCTGTTGAGATGAACAGATTTAGTATCATGTTTCACAATCAGAATGATATTTATACCTTTAGTTATGATCCATCATCTTCTACATGTGAGAGCTCTGGTCATATTGAATACCCTGTTAAATCTTACAGGGGAATTGAGTATTTTGGATGTTGTAATGGCTTGGTTTTGTTGAGGCATATTAATAAGTCAAACTCTCATGTACTCATCCTTTGGAACCCATCGAGTAACGAATGTAAGAAGTTACCAAATCCAGCAACTAGATTGAACGTGTGGCATGTTTCCGAAGAATATGGAATTGGTTATGATCACCAGATTGGGGATTTCAAAGTTGTATGTTTAGCGCAGGATTTTTTTAGCAACTGGTGTAAGGTTCTGGTGTATACACTAAGATCAAATTCATGGAGAAGACTTCAGGACATCCAGGTTCATATGTTCGATAATACCGTTAAAATACCTGATATGGGTCGTTTACCTGTTAACGGAGCTGTTCAGTGGAGAGTGTTAGGAGAGGACAGGCGCTCGGAAATCATTCTTCGCTTTAATTTTGAGAAAGAAGTGTTTGATCAGCTTCCAATACCTGATGTAAGAAAGCATGATAATTACCAAGTGTTTTTGTGTGTTTTAGGAGGATCTCTTTGGTTACTTGTTGATGATTATGGGAGTAGTCTTGAATTCTGGGAGTTGAAGGACAATGGGGTGAAGAAATCATGGATCCATTCTCTCACCTTTGGCATAGATAAATTTGACATTATGGGCCATTCAACTCCGCTGCAGTTTTTAGAGAACGGAAAGATTTTGTTTGGGGTACACGATGAGCATGCCTCTTTGCGTTTTGTTTTATATGACCCAGAAAATAAGACAATTAGAACTCTGAAGACCTATGAGGGTATATCAGCATCATCTTTGCCTACTTCTGTCTATGTAGAGAGTCTAATTTCACTCGACACTGGTATGTATCTCGGGCAAGTACAATCAGATGAAATATATAATGATAACCAAGAGGAGGAGGAGGATAGCGATGACTCAGAAGTAGAAGACGACCAGGGGGAGGAGGTGGATAGCGATGACTCGGAAGCAGAAGACGACAAGGGGGAACAGGAGGATAGCGATGAATCGGAAGAAGAAGATGAGGAGGACGTCAACGATGACAGTGGTAGTGGTGCAGCAGCTGGCGGCACTAGTAATTACGATGGCAATGAAGAAGAAGACACGTTGAGAAGAATGAAGAAAAACAGGACAATATGAGGGTTTTATGCACTAGTTTTCTTTAGTAAATTTTCTGATCAGACTGGGATGTTGTTCTAGTTAGAAGATATGTCAGATATTTGTGTTATTTTGGCAACTCTTAACTTTTCCTTTTGTACTTCAGGAACAGTCGGCGGAACTGATGTTGCTGTGTGGTCAGAATTGTGTATGTGTGTAGTGTGCCTTTGTGCACTTTACAGTGAAGCACTTCAGATTTTAAAAAGTTCAAATTCAAGCAATTTGTTTCAATGTTGTAATTTTAAATCCATTGTCGTTATGGTTATATACCCATGTTTGTTTAACTTCCTACAAGTCTTACAGCAATTTTTACTCAGGTACAGTAAAGAGTAAAGACCAAGAATCATTTCAAAATATAATCTGGTTATCATCCTTCTATTGGTGGGCTTATTCTATCCCATGGTTACAACTTACAAGGGACAATAAGACTTTAAAATTCGGTTGCGGCTGTTAAAACCCAATGGTTAAAGCTCAAGCCATTCCTTAGAGCAAATTCAGGACATAAACTGAACTGTTCATGTTCTCGGCTAAACTATCAACTACATCAAATATTTCAGAAGCTGTCACGTTTGATCCATCATCAACTCCAAAACAGACAATTTCGTTCTTTAATCTCAATCCAACTATACCCAGGATTTGGCTTCAAACTTCTTTCTTTCATCATTTTTTGGATTCTCACTGTTTGATCCTTTAGCCCGGCCATGGCATACAATTTTGATAACTGCACTTGAGTTGCAACTGCACAATCTTATTCACATAAAAGACGCTTCTCAGCTGCATGAATTCCAATAGCAACATTCCCGTCAAGTCTGCATGAAGATAGTACCCATATAACTGCATTAGGAGTTATTACTGGCAATTCCTCGATTAATACTTTAGCTTCTTCTAGCAACCCTGCTCGAGATAAACTATCTACCATACACGAATAATGGTCTAAATCTGGTTTAACCCCGTTTTAAAACATCAAATTAAAGCAATGCCGACTAGTTTCTACAAGCCCACCGTGTCGACATGATGATAGAATTCCTAGAAAAGTGATGCTATATGGTTTAATTTTTAGTTTCTGCGTTTATGACTACAAGTTGTTCAAATTAGTGGTGAGTACACAATCTAACATTACTTCTAAAGTTCGGTTATGTCATATTAATTACTCCGTGAAGCCTTTAAACCAAAGAAATCCCAATACCCAGTCGTTATCTGGACAAACTTTTAACAAGTTTGAAGAGGAATTTTACATGTCAAACATTATAACTTAAGTAGGAGTTTGTACCTGACTGGTCAGTGGTGGTATCGGAGGCTTGGATTCTTTGGATCGTTTAATTAGCAAATTAAACCACCCAAGTGACAAAAAAAAATATTTAATTGAGGCTTTGTTTTATACTCTCTGGTTTTTACTACCTTTAGTCCAAGACAATAACAAACACTAAATTTCTAATATTATAATCACGAATTAAAACAAATCCTAAACTAAATTTTAATGTCTTCGCTACAAACTCTGTACCCGACTGAAGGGTAACTTACTGCTTCCAGACTCAAGATTATTGACAAGTTATTTTCATCCTTCTGAATAAATTTCTCAAACAAGATAACCCGATTTTATTTCTTTTAAACAAGTTTCATGAGATAAATTTGATATCTACATTGTTAAGGGTGGATAATCACTACACCAAAACCAGGATTTTCTAACAGTGCAACCTGTCACAGTTTATTTTTCAGTCACAGATACACCTGTGATAAGTCCTGCAACAGTTATAACTGTTATTAAATTTTGTATTCGTGAGAATAATTAGGAATATTAAATTCTTTTATTAGTCACAATAATATTTGTTGACAATTTTACAGACAATCACAATTATAAATCAAAGTGATGATTCCACCCAAATATTTCACAATATCTAAAACAACCCCAAAATTATAACACTTTGAATTTTTCTTGTCACTAATTTTCCCACATTTGTACAAACTAACAATTATATTTCATTTCTATAAATCAAAATATATTTTTCTTTTCTTTTTAATATTCTTAATATTAGAAAGCATGATCAAGACCAAGTCAACAAGTCATGACTTTGTAGAAATTTGACTTTGACATATTTGCTTCTTCCAAAGACGGTGAAAATTACTTACACCCTTATCTAATAATCGCAATAAAAATTCTCAAGATTGTGAAAATGACCAGACTACCCCTTATCTAAATAAGTAAAGTAAATATTACAGACTGTTAAAATGACCATATTACCCTTAATGAAATTAGTGCAATAAATATTGTGGAAATGACCGTAAAAATGACCAAGACTACCCTTATCTAAATAAGTAAAGTAAATATTACAGGATCATGAAAATAACCATACAACCCTTATAAGAAATAAGTAAAGAAACAGATCCCTTATAGTGAAAATGACCATCTTACCCTTACTAGAAATAATGGAGACTCGTGGAAATGACCAAACTACCCTTATCGAAAATAAGTAAAGGAAATATTACACATTTTGAAATCGACCATATTACCCTTACTGTGAAAATGACCATATTACCCTTACTAGAAATAAGTGCAATAAATATCATGAAGACTATGAAAATGACTATATTACACTTACAAGAAATAAGTGCAATAAATATCATAGACTATGAAAATGACCAAACTACCCTTATCAGAAATAAGTAAGGTAAATATTACAACCTATGGAAATGACTATTTTACCCTTAATGGAAATAAGTGTAATAAATATTCTGAGACTATGAAAATGACCGAGACTACCCTTATCATAAATAAGTAAAGTAAAATATTATAGATCGTGAAAATGACCATATTACCCTTACGAAATAAATGCAATAAATATCATGGAGACAATGAAAATGACCAAACTACCCTTATCAAAAATAAGTAAAGTAAATATTACAGATGAAAATGTCCATATTACCCTTTTATCGAAATAAGTGCAATAAATATCATTGAGACTATGAAAATTACCAAACTACCCTTATCAAAATAAGTAAAGTAAATATTACATACTATGAAAATGACCACTTTACCCTTATTGAAACATATGCAATAAATATTATGGAGACAGGAAAATGACCCGACTACCCTTATTGGAAATAAGTAAAGTAAATATTACAAACTGTGAAAATGACCATATTACCCTTACTGGAAATTAGTGCAATAAATATTATTTAGAGTGTGAAAATGACCAGACTACCCTTATGAAAATGGATATTAGTGCAATATCCATAACATTTATTGCATTTATTTCCCCTAAGGGTAAAATGGTCATTTTCACAGACTGTACTACTTACTTTACTCATATCCATATCCGAAAAAGGTGGTCTGGTCATTATCACAGTCTCCATAATATTTATTGCACTTAATTCCAGTAAGGGTAGTATGGTAATTTTCACCGTCAAACTGTGATATTTATTGCACTTATTTCGAATAAGGGTAGTTTGGTCATTTTGATATATCCTCCAGTAACATTTATTGCACTTATTTCCCTAAGGGTAAAATGGTCATTTTAGCAAACTTTAATAATTACTTTACTCATATCCGATAAGGGTGGTCTGGTCATTTTTACAGTCTCCAAAATATTTATTGCAGTTACTTCCAGTAAGGGTAAAATAGTCATTTTCACAGTCTATAATATTTAATTTACTTATTTCCGATAAGGTTAGTATGTTCATTTTAACTGTCTCCATGATATTTATTGCACTAATTCCTAGTAAGGGTAATATGGTCATTTTCACTGTGTTGTGTGATATTTATTGCACTGATTTCTAGTAAGGGTAATATGGTTATTTTCACAATCTGTAATATTTATTTCACTTATTTCCGATAAGGGTAGTATGGTCATTTTCACTATCCACATGATATTTATTGCACTAATTCCTAGTAAGGGTAATATGGTCATTTTCACTTTATCCAGTGTGATATTTAGTGCACTTATTTCTAGTAAGGGTAATATGGTCATTTTCACAATCTGTAATATTTATTTCACTTATTTCCGATAAGGGTAGTATGGTCATTTTCACTATCCACATGATATTTATTGTACTAATTCCTTGTAAGGGTAATATGGTCATTTTCAAAGTCTGTGTGATATTTAGTGCACTTATTTCTAGTAAGGGTAATATGGTCATTTTCACAATCCAGCCAATATTTATTTTACTTATTTCCGATAAGGGTAGTATGGTCATTTTTACTATCCCCATGATATTTATTGCACTAATTCCTTGTAAGGGTAATATGGTCATTTTCACTGTATGTGTGATATTTAGTGCACTTATTTCTAGTAAGGGTAATATGGTCATTTTCACAATCTGTAATATTTATTTTACTTATTTCCGATAAGGGTAGTATGGTCATTTTCACTATCCCCATGATATTTATTGCACTAATTCCTTGTAAGGGTAATATGGTCATTTTCACTGTCTGTGTGATATTTAGTGCACTTATTTCTAGTAAGGGTAATATGGTCATTTCATTTCTGTAATATTTATTTTACTTATTTCCGATAAGGGTAGTATGGTCATTTTCACTATCCCCATGATATTTATTGCACTAATTCCTTGTAAGGGTAATATGGTCATTTTCACTGTCTGTGTGATATTTAGTGCACTTATTTCTAGTAAGAGTAATATGGTCATTTTCACAATCTGTAATATTTATTTCACTTATTTAGATAAGGGTAGTATGGTCATTTTCACTATCCCCATGATATTATTGCACTAATTCCTAGTAAGGGTAATATGGTCATTTTCACCGTCTGTGTGATATTTAGTGTACTTATTTCTAGTAAGAGTAATATGGTCATTTTCACAATCTGTAATATTTATTTCACTTATTTCCGATAAGGGTAGTCTGGCCATTTTCACTATCTCCATGATATTTATTTCACTAATTTCTAGTAAGGGTAATATGGTCATTTTCATTGTTTGTACTATTTATTTTACTTATATCCGATAAGGGTAATATGGTCATTTTCTTAATCTGTAATATTACTTTACTTATTTCCAATAAGGGTAGTCTTGTCATTTTCACTCTAGTAATCTTTGAACCTTGATGTTCAATTGATAAAGTTACAGTTACTAGAGTTAGAAACTCAGTCTAACTCTAGTAATCGATGTTCATCCGAATATGAAAACTGATTCTAACTCACAGTAATCTTTGAACTCGGGATGTTCAAATCGATAAATTTCATTTTCAGCTTCACCCAATGAGAAACTCGAGGTCTAACTTTAGTATTCTTAACTTTGTGATGTTTTCGAACGATATATTTCTTCTCCGCTTCACCCGAATTAGAAACTCAAGTCTAACTTTATTAATCTTAACTCGAGATGTTTTCGAATCGATATATTTCTTCTTCAGTTCACTAGAATGAGAAACTCAGGTTTAACTTTAGTAATCTTCGAACCTGGATGGTTTCTTCGTTCTTACCAAGTTTCGACTTAGAGTAGTCAACTCGCGGCGGGTTTCGATTTAAGAGCCCGGTATGCATACATTTATGCGAAATAGGGTTTGTTTAAGGTTTTCGTAGAATATCTAAAAGAAATCTTACTGAAATGGATGGATTCGTCGTTCTTCCGAATTTCGAATTAGAGTAGTCAACTCGCGCCGGGTTTCGATCTCGGAGCTGGTATGCATACATATATGCATAAATAGGGTTTGTTTAAGGTTTCGTAGAATATCTCGAAGAAATCTTACAGTAAATGGATGAATTCGTCGTTCTTAAATTTCGACTTATAGTAGTCAACTCGCGACCCGTGTTTCGATCTCGGATCCTCGGTACGCATACACAATATAAAGAAATAGGGATTTTTAAGGTTTCGTAGAATATCTTGAAGGAATCTTACACCGTAAATGGATGGATTCGTCATTCTTACCAAGTTTCTGACTTAGAGTAGTCAACTCGCGGCCAGGTTTCGATCTCGGATCCTGATACGCATACAATATGCAGAAATAGTGTTTTTTTTTAAGGTTTCGTAGAATATCCCGAAGAAATCTTACTTGTAAATGGATGGATTCGTCGTTCTTACCAAGTTTCTGACTTAGAGTAGTCAACTCGCAACCAAGTTTCGATCTCGGAGCCTGGTTTGCATGCAATATGCAAAAATAGGGTTTATTTAAGGTTTCGTACCTGTAAATGGATGGATTCGTCGTTCTTACCAAGTTTCTAACTTAGAGTAGTCAACTCGCGGTCGGGTTTCGATCACGGATCCTGGTTTGCATACAATATGCAGAAACTCAGGTCTAACTTTAGTAATCTTTGAACCTGTGATGTTCATTTATGATATATTTCGGCTCCATTTCATCCGAACGAGAAACTCAGGTCTAACTGTTGTAATATTTGAACCTGTGATGTGCAATTATTATATATTTCGTCTCCAGTTCATCCGAAAGAGAAACTCAGCTCTACCTCTAGTAATATTTGAACTTGTGATGTTCAATTCAGATATATTTCGTCTCTAGTTCACCCGAACGAGAAACTCAGGTCTAACTTTAGTAATCTTTGAACCTGTGATGTTCAATTATGATATATTTCGTCTCCAGTTCACCCAAACGAGAAACCCAGGTCTAACTTTAGTAATCTTTGAACCTGTGATGTTCATTTATGATATATTTCGGCTCCATTTCATCCGAACGAGAAACTCAGGTCTAACTGTTGTAATATTTGAACCTGTGATGTTCAATTATTATATATTTCGTCTCCAGTTCATCCGAAAGTGAAACTTCAGTTTCTACCTCTAGTAATATTTGAACTTGTGATGTTCAATTATGATATATTTCGTCTCCAGCCATCCGAAAGAGAAACTCGCCTCTACCTCTAGTAATATTTGAACTTGTGATGTTCAATTCGAGATATATTTCGTCTCTAGTTCACCCGAACGAGAAACTCGAGTCTAACTTTAGTAATCTTTGAACTTGTGATGTTCAATTATGATATATTTCGTCTCAGTTCACCCAAACGAAAACCTGTGTCTAACTTTAGTAATCTTTGAACCCGTGATGTTCATTTATGATATATTTCGGCTCCAGGTTCATCCGAACGAGAAACTCGAGTCTAATCATGTAATATTTGAACTGTGATGTTCAATTATTATATATTTCGTCTCCAGTTCATCCGAAAGTGAAACTCAGCTCTACCTCTAGTAATATTTGAACTTGTGATGTTCAATTATGATATATTTCGTCTCCAGTTCATCCGAAAGAGAAACTCAGCTCTACCTCTAGTAATATTTGAACTGTGATGTTCAATTCAGATATATTTCCTCTCCAGTTCACCCGAACGAGAAACTCAGTCTAACTTTAGTAATCTTTGAACTGTGATGTTCAATTATGATATATTTCTTCTCTAGTTCATCCGAACGAGAAACTTAGGTCTAACTCTAGTAATTTTTGAACTGTGATGTTCAATTCAGTATATTTCGTCTCCCAGTTCATCCGTACGAGAAAATAGGTCTAACTCTATTAAACCTGGCACTTTTTGGGCGACCACTGAAAGAATTAGGGGCGACACAAAAGACAAAATAGATTGAAAATACTTGTATACCCCTTCATAATCGGTAGTTTAGGTTTTTTTAGCTACCGATTGCAAAAATCTCATTTTGGGACAACTCTATATTCGGTAGTTATATGAACTATTTTGACTACCGATTATAGGCTCAACCAAATTAGAAAAATAGAGGATTTTTGCAAAATCTCATTTTGGGGCAACTCTATATTCGGAAGTCGATACCTTCATTTAGTACCGATTATAGGCTCAACCAATGCAAATTGAAAAAGCTCGGTGCGGGCATGAATACAATGCCAGACGCTATACGAAGTGCAGGGGTCCGGACAGCGTCTCGTAGAAATTTTTTTTCTACGAGATAATTGAATTTCAGTAGGATTTTTGCAAAATCTGATTTTGGGGCTACTCTATATTCGGTAGTTATATGAACTATTTTGACTACCGATTATGGTAGGATATTTGTAAAGAGAGCCCCGTATAATCGGAAGTCATGATAACTCTTCCTTTCTACCGATTATAGGGTCAACCAAAATTCCAAAAAAAAGGATTTTCGCAAAATCTCATTTTGGGGCTACTCTATATTCGGGAGTTAAATAACCTAAATCCCTACCGATTATGGTAGGATATTTGCCAAAGGTCTACTTTAATCGGGAGTCAAGATAACTTTATTTACTACCGATTATAGGATAGTCAAAATTCAAAAGATAAAGGATTTTACTTTATATTCGGAAGTTATACAAACCAAATTTACTCCCGATTGTTGATTAACTACCGATTGTATAGTTATCTACCGATTGTAAAGGGTAGTTTGGGATTAAAAAAAAAACGCACCGAAAATAACCTACCGATTGTGAAATAACCTACCGATTATGACAGTTTTTGTCGTTTTGTGTCTCCCCTAATTCTTTTGGGGTCGCCCCTAAAAGTGCCAGGCTATTAAAACCAATAGAACTGTTCAATAATTTTTCTTTTTGACACATGGAAAGAAGTTAACCATCAGTTTTTTTTGTGGACCAATTAAATTGGTGTCATAGGGTGAGATCGTCTAGCTGCATCACACTGTAACCGAGTTACACCACTTGTGCGAAATACACTAATTCTTCTTCTTTTTCCTTTCCCATTCCTTGTCTTTCATCTTCTAACTGCTGCTACCTTATCCGCTCATCCTTCTTCACTCATCCTTCTTCACTCATCAGATCCATTCTTCAGTTTAATCCAACCAACTACAAATTCTCATTAGCAGTGAAAAATCATCAGATCTATTAGATCCATCTCGGTTCGACTAGGATAATAGTTCTGATGATTGATTTTGTTAACAGAGAATAAAACCAAATTTTCGTCATTATTTTCTTCAAAGATTATCTCGATTTTCCTATCGATTCTCTCATCTGAGATGAGTTTCTATCTCGTCTTTGGGTTTGTTGGATATTTTAAATATGTCGAGAAATTTGATTTGGGTTTAAAGAAGTTTTTCTCTGCTTGAGTGTTTGTGGGTTTTTGATGCTTAAAGTTAAAAGTTTTTATTTTTATTTTTGTAGAAATCAACTATCTCCTCTTTCAGTTCTTCTCACAATCATCCTAACTATTTTTTTGTTTATTCTTTTGTTTTTTTTTCACAAAGTAATTTCAGATCTATGTACTTGAGTTTCAAATATACCCTAAACTTACCCGAAATCCTCATATCTGCAAACCCGTTTTAGAGAAATCAAATCCATCTTTGAATAACCTGGTTTCACAAACACAAGAGAATAGATTTTGAGACTCAATATTTGCAATTTTTTGTGAAGAAGAATCAGGTAAACTTCTCCATCTCGCTACTGGCTTGATTTGGCTTTGCATCTCTCTTTATCTATCTTTGTCTTGTAATTCTACTTTAGCGATTATGTGATCTATTGTGATGCAGTGATGTTGATTCAAGAATTTCTTCATGGCCAAACAATTGATGGATAAGGCGATTATTAGAATTACTGGGTGTATTTCAACTCTATTCAATCAATTTCCCTTAATTGTTAAACTGGATCTTAGCTTCGGATTTGTGTGTTTGCAGATGTTATTTGGGTGATTTGTTAGTCTAAGTTCACTTGGATCTGTTTGTCTGAAATGCATAATCACTACATAATCACTACATTCGTTTAATGGGTTTTTATATATTGTATCTAATATCATGCATCATCTATGAGAAATTAGTACTGCCAATTTCCAAGATGTTCTTTGTAGTTTCATATCTTAAATCGATCACATTCATTTTAAATATTTAAGTTCTAAAACAGAATTCATGTAATATGTGAATTGAATTCTCTAAGTATCCATGAATTGTGAGTTTCGTGTTTACATGAGTTTTAAATGGTGTTGTTTGAATAGCTCTACTGCTGGTCAAGAGTAATATGGTAGCCTTATGTGGACAATGCTTAACAATTGCTGGATTAATCATAAGATTATTTATGATTAATCGATATACAATTCTCTAAGTATCCAAATTAAGTCACTACTTAAGTTGTTGTTTTAACTCTCATTTGCTCTAGCCTGAAGGATTTATTTCTATCTCTAATTTTTGCACAAACTTTTGCAAAAACAAGGAATGGGTACTTTACTAGTTCTTTGATACGCTTATATTGATGTAAATGTGTTTGTCATGTTTGTTTACCATTGGTTGATTAATATTTGTTTCGATAGTACCTTTGAGTGAATGTTGGCATTCTTTGAGCTTTTTGAATTTATGATTTGGACATCCTCAACTTTGTTGGATTAAATTTCATAATGATTGCTTTCCCTTTTAGTGTTTTATCTTGTTGATTCGATCATTTAGTATTTTTGATAATTCCAAATGCTCAGATTCTGGGGTTTATTTTGGTAAGTTTTTATTTATCTTCTCCTTGCTTGGTTTGATCTGCAGGATTCCAAGTATGTCATTCTTTGGGTGGAGGATGATGCTTAGTTTCTCTTTTTGTCCCATCACCTAAAGTTTCTGGCTCTGTGGTTGCCCCTTACAATGCTACTTTGTCTGTTCATCAAATTGTGGAGAACCTCGATGAGTGTATGGTCTTGATAATGAAGCTCTTTATGATATTTGCTTTAGGACTCTCAAGCTCACTACTATTAGCTGTAATCTTTCTACCTTGAACTCTGTATATTTTTTGTTTTTATTTAGCAAGATTTCTCAAGTCGAGTTAAATTGTCCAGAAACCTCAAACATCAATCCCATTCCCCCGGCTCCACTTTTTTCATGGTGGATTTGCTCCACTTACATCCTGTGGATCTCAGCAATACTGAGCTCATAGTGTACCGAACTTACCCAAAGAGATGTGAGAATTAGTATGTTAATTAGGGTTTGTTGGATTCTGTTCTTCATGTGTTTAATCTTAAATTTTTTGATTTAGTTAAAAAAAAATTATTTCCAATCTTAATTATGTATCTAATTGACTGGATGAACAAATAGGAGAAGTGGGTTTGTTTTGAAAATTGAATTCCAGTTGATACTTGTGTTATACTTCGATGTTCTAACTATTTCTTCCTTGGAATTATCTTTGTTTCATTTGGTGAGATTTAATTTTGCGGGAAGTTAATATAGAGAATGCGACTTTGTGAAGGCAGCCACACCAATGGAAACGGTCGGAAAAGATTTTCTCTCGAGGTCCTTGTATAGTTTGATAGTTGTGTTATACTTCGATGTTCTCACTATTTCTTCCTTGGAATTATCTTTGTTTCAGCTGGTGTTTCAGAAAGATGAGTGTCCGACTGTACCTCCCCTTTCAAATCGTAGGAGTTTGTATCCCAATTTAAAGAGATTAGGCATGCATGTTAAACTTGAGGGTGGGTTATTATGTTATATATTGGTGATTGGCTTTTGCTTACACTCATAACTAGTCTTTGATTGCCTCTTATTTGGCTTCTTTGTAGACGAAGGGCACAATAAGCTGACCGATAGATTTTGTGTGTGTGAAGTTGGAGAACGTGTGACAGAGGATGCTGCTGAAATTCTGGTATGTCTCTTAATTCTGGTTTTTACAAACTCTTTTATGGGTTCATTCTACCTTCCCTAAGTCTGATTAAATCTAGTGCAATTCACATAACCTATTGTTTGATGTGCTTTTTTTTTTATTGTCAACAATCTGCTGCAGAGACTTCTCAAAAAAAAAAGATGTTCCAATATGTCCTTGTGCCATTTTGCTGCTGGAGTTCCTCCACTGGAGAAACTGAATATTTTCCGTAAGCAGTCGCCTCTTTTTGTTTTACTTCTGCAGCTGTTATTCGCTACTTCTTATTGTGTTGGTGTTGGTGTTGCGGTTGATGGTCCTTGTCATGGGAACCACAATACCTAGTATTCATACGCAGGGGAGAAATAGACTTCATAAGTTTCTGAGCATACAGATTCTTCGGGTAATTCAAATGGCAATTAGAACCTATTTCTTAATATCCTTCTTAAGATGACCCGAGAATGCGATTACATCTTAGAATGCGCCGTTTTCATAAGCATTTTTTTCTTGCTCTTATAAGCTGAGATTTTCACTCAATCTAAATGTCTCGTTTAATCTGTTTAATTTGGTTTCTGCTGTTTTTGCAGATCGTGGTTACTACTCTGTAGAGACTGTCACACTTTTTGTAGCCTTGAAAGTTCGTTATAGAGATAGAATTACAATCTTAAGAGGGAATCATGAGAGTCGGCAAATTACTCAAGTGTAAGTTATGCTTTAATCTTTTGTTGTGATTAGCTAGGTTTGTGTTAGAATTAGAGCTTGGAATCCATTACTTGATTTGAGTAATCGGATCCATCTCAAAAGTTCATTGTGATTGTTAACCGCCTCTTTGGTTTGTTTTGGGTCCGTTTATAGATTCACAAAATATCAGTTATGTAGGATTATTCTTTTGTCCGGATGTTTTCCTCTCGGTATGTGCTTTGTACGTTCTCATGTTATACAACTCTTTAGTGTATCACATGTTGAGAAGAATTTATCATAATAAGTCGGTTTATGTTAGAATTAGAGCTTGGGATCTATTCCTTGATTTGAGTAAATACTGGTTTCATCTAAAGTTCAGTGTCAGCGTTATTTTTAGGTTACGTTATTTTTAGGTTCCTTGATTTTAGGTTACATTATTTTTCTTCAAGCGTACTAATGACGTTTTTTCCATTGCAGGTTATGGGAGAACTTGTTGGGGTCGTTAAGATAATGCATCAACGGATCTCGGATGCCTTCTAAATAACTGTACGTAGTTATAACGAATTGATCATTATCACTTCGAGATAATTAACTACTTGGTCTATTGAAAGCTTTGAATTTATAGAATTTCTTAGTAGCATAGTTCACTTGCATTCTTAAACAGGCATCAGTTGAGAGACCAAAACAAAATTCTCCAAGGTTGGGTCCATCCGCTACTTGCTCTGGATTTATTGAGAAGTTGAGCTTGTTTTTATTTGGTTGGAGCTCACAAGTGTTGGCTTTCAATTATTTTTGGTTAAATTTCATAATGAGCAGAACATTGATAGTTTGTGGAGAGTTTGTAGATCCAGAAAATGTATGAATTGCAGGTTTTGAATATATTGCGTGCCCTGTGTTTCGATTTGTAAATCGTATTGCGGGCCTGTGTTTCGGTTGTAATCAGACGGGCCTTTAAACTGGAAGCCCAGGTCCATCATAATGACCTGGGCTACCCATATTTTTTTTTATTTGTTATTAGAAAATTGTCACGGTTAATTGTGACTAGAAATTGTGACAAAAGAGAACACGTGTCACCATTACTGTGTTGTTATAAATGAAACTAACAGTTTAAATGTTACGATGTCGTGACAAAAAGACACGTGTCCCTGAAGTAGTTGTTGCTAAATTTTGGTAACATTTATATGTGTTACTATAACCGTGACGAAAGGGGACACGTGTCCCTGGCCGAATTGTTGTAGTTTTTGTGTAACAGTTAAAACCGTTAAGATAAATGTAACAAATATGACACGTGTCGCAATCATAAAAATTAGGTCAATTGTGACTATTAATTATTGTAACGCTTTTTAAATGTGACTGTATCTGGCAATTGTCACAGATATAAACGTTACAAAAATCCATCACAATTATTAATAACGGCCTATTTGTCACAGGCTATACCCGTTACAAATTTAATAAGTAACAGGTATAACCTGTGACAAAATTCCTGATTTGGTGTAGTGAATATTGATTAGAAAGAATTGTTCTTGTGTTACAGGGGACCTGAGTATATATACTCAACATACTCTCACTTCTTATCTTACACCTCACACGTGCTCATCGCACATACAATGACTCTCATACTCACACAGGACAAGCCATACAATTCACTCACACTAGTATCCCCCATCAAGGTCAAGGTGCCTTGCAAAGGTACACTGAGCTTGCACACAGGACAAGCCATACAATTCACTCACACCCAATGAAATAGAAAACAGAGGAAAACCAAGAGAGTGGATTGTTGACAAGCAATAAGGCCGAAATAAACCGATAACGGTGTTCTTTGCTCACAAGTCTTGCCAATATGAAGTAACAATAGACATAAATCTCATATACAAAGATTGCAGACCAAAAAAATCAGTTTGAGTATGTTGTAGTTGTGTACCATGAGTAAAGCGAAATTTTAAAGTGCCAACACCACTAAGACCAAAAGATAGAGTGTGAATGACTTGAGCCGAGGATGGAGTAGTAGTAGCCATATCATGCTTTGGCGGGTGGTCTTGCAGCGGTTGTACTTGGACCTTGAATTGCAGAGATAAATGGAAAAACGAGAAGGTGGACTAGCACTTGTATACAAGAGATCTCGTATAATAAAGTAAGCGGCATATACTCGCAAAAATCTCAACTACCAACCTAAACCAAAGATGAACATGAAATAAATTGGAGCAATGAACCGCATGACCTTGACAGGTGAGATAAGAAGAACTAGCAACATTTTTTATAGCATCCCCAATAAAACCATGGATCAAAGGAAGCACCTCAAGTATATAATAGCATAGTTAGCGATATCAAAGTATGTATCCAATAAAGAAGCGAGAATAGATGAGCGGTGTAGGCATAGACATTAGGCATTATAGGGGATACATCAATGACATGAGAGCAAGTATATGATGTTGTTGCAGTAGGAGGAGAGCATGATAACCAAACTAGCATTGTAGTAGCACTAGCTGGTCTTGAGAGCAGAGCATGATAACCATTAACTTGTAAGAAATGAGCTTGCAATTATAACTATTCCGTGAGAGATCTCCTCAACATTATTCAAAGTATTTCGTAAAGCACTATTCCAAACACATCATCAAGATGCATAGTATGGTGCATTATTCAGCAGACAAGGACTTATGAAAGCACCTTGTGTTATTGATAGAAGCATAATCTGCAATAGAAGAAAAGAACCACATGTTGCATATTCCATCATATGCAAGCTTAGCAACAGGTTGCATACAAATTCATAAGCAAACTCAACAAACACAACTTCAATCCAAAATCAAAATCCGTAGATTATATCTATAATCAAAATTCAACTTCAAAACTTCATACCTAGCTCTATCATCTCACACACTCGGAAGATATCAACACCATATGTTGGGTGAGGTCTGAGTTGAAGCAAAGGATATGAATGTAACTGAATAATGCAAATTAAGCATCCAAAGTGAAGCAGAATTCAGCAACAGAGGCCTAGGATGTTCAACTGATCAATTTAAGGAAGTTCCCCTATCTCTTTCGTAGTAGAAACTAACACGAACAACATGACATTTACCTTTTTTTTCAGCAGCAGTGATCTTCAATTCAAAACAAACATAGAATGCTTCCTCTAACCTCTTAGGCAGCACCAGCATAACTAATTGATGATGAGTAGCTAAGATGAAGATGAAATTTAATTTTGAAGATGAATTGATTTTGAACTGAACACATGAATATCAGATATGAAGTAATCTAAAAATTCAAAATCGAGATTACCAACAAAGTTTCAAATTACCATTCCGCTAGGCAAATTAAAATACAGATCTGAAAAATCACGCTTGATTATGTTGTTGTAGAAGTATCAGATTCGAAACATAAACCCTAATTCTTACCTAAAAACACCATTAATGGAAGAAGATGATGATGATTTCCATCGTTGAAGAACCAGAGAACTCAGGTCTATGAATTTGGTCTTTTAAGAGCAAAACTCGAATCAAATTTACATGAATCCTTGTTGATTGCATTTCCGAATCAACATTTTAAATCTCTGAATCATAACAGCATAAGAAGTTGATGATGAAGATGGCGGTGGTTGTGGTGATTGATGGTGGTGGTGAAGAAGATCAGGTTAGGATCGATTACCCTCAGAAATTAAAATTTTTGAGTTTGATACCAAGATAGATTTAATATCTACATTGTTAAGGGTGGATAATATTGATTAGAAAGAATTGTTCTTCTGTTACAGGGGACCTGAGTATATATACTCAACATACTCTCACTTCTTATCTTACACCTCACACGTGCTCATCGCACATACAATGACTCTCATACTCACACAGGACAAGCCATACAATTCACTCACACTATTATCATGGATAGAGTTGGGCGCAATATTAGATGGTTGGTTAGTTTTCTCCACCATCCCAGTTTCTCCTTATAACAGAGAGAGACATTAATGCATCTATGATTCTATTTAGTTTTAGCCAAGTTTTTGTTCTTATAACTTGGTAATGAATAGCTAGCTAACTTCTCTGTTTGTTGGTTAGTAGCAACACTTATAATTTTAGTGTGGATTAAGTATCTCAACTCGATACTCCCTCCGTTCCGATTTACTTGACGTTGTAGAGTTTTTCACGGAGATTAAGAAATATCAGAGAGAGTAAAATCTTTCCAATAATACCCATATTAATTCCTACTTAAAGAGTTAAATAGCCTAGTTTTGCGTTTCTAGATTCTATGAAAGTTATCAATCCCGTAACAATTTACTTGGGATGTACTACCAAATATTCCAAGATTGAGTATATATATCCTCCATGGGGTATATTTAAAAATTAAAGTATTTTTTTGTGTTGATTACGATGAGTATTAATTCTCTGGTGTGATTCCAAAGTAGAGGTAAATTAGTGAGAATTGGGGAAAAATACTAAAACTATCATCTAATTTGGAACACAAAAGAAACTCTAAAAAAGCAAGTAAATTGGAACGGAGGGAATATCATTTTATACTCCTTGGATCCAACCAATAACACACAATTATTAGATTTTATGATGTTTAGAGATAAAAAACAAAATCACAGATTTCGATCGGTTGAAATGGGAGAAAGTCTCTGCAATTTTATAGAGGGTTTGATGTTTATTGGAGATGTCGCTTCATCTCCAATAGATGCCTTCAAAAGACATCAATTAATGGTATCTCATGAAAAGATACCTTATGGGAGGAGACACGTTTGGAAAATTTTCTGGAAATCCGAATTAGGTTTTCTAATTCAAAATCAGAAAAAAAAATCGGCCTCCCCGGACACCCTTTTTTGTAGCCGGCAAAATTTATAAAAATATCGAATATTCTCCCCTTATTTTCCAAAATGAAAATACATAAAGCAAACCAAAAACTTTTAGATGACTTTATATGTCTACGTACCCGAGTGGAATCAAGTAAACGTGCTCCACTCTCAGTTGGGAAATACGCATCATCGTAGAAATCAATCAATAAATGATAGATATATTTTGGGTTTGAACCTTCACTTAGTGTAAAAAAATAGAAATAACCTGCGCTGTAACGGCACGGCATGAGTCGAAATAATTTCTGGTCAGAATGATGTAAATAAATACTACAAACTACTATAAGATTTATTACCATGAGAACTTGTAGCTATGAAAATCTTACATACTTTTCATCCAAATAATTATAAATTCAATTACACTTGCAATTCATTAAAATAATAATTCCTGATGAAAATGCTAGGTAAATTATTTTATGTTGCCCTGAAATGATAATTTTTTAGTCGATCCCCAAAGATTGGCGGTCTTTATACTGATTTTTGTTTGTATTTAGATCTTCACGCTAAATCTTTATCGGATGAGAAATACATGTAATTACATCCTCTCATAAATTCTTCCTCGATCGTTGGCCCTATCGTCATGTGTCGTTGTCCATATGTTCTGGTGATTCTCTGTTCATGTATTTTCCCAGGTCAATTATATTGCATGGTTTCGGCGAGCCAAAAATCAATTCTCTCATTATCTTCACGCATCATCAATATTTTCGTGTAGAGATGATGCATGAAGTATGGTTTTCCTTCATTTTCCTCCTCAAAGGAACATCGATATTCTCTCGTCGATATCTCTCAATTCCTCACGATAGTTTTCAGCAGTCTCGATAAGTTTCGTTTTTTTTGGTCAGTTTTATATTTAGACGTCTCCAAAGGGTATCCTGGTCTAAATTTTGGCAGGCGAGTCGTTTGTTTCGTCTCATCTTGGTTCACGGATTCCAAGTATTTGTATGCCTCCTGACTTCTTTTTTCATCCTGGACATTTGATTAGTCTGAGTTTCAACTTCCATTGCGCTCCTTTGGTTTTTCTAATAATATGTTAATCATAAAGAAGTTGTTTCTTATGCATGCAGACTTTATACTACAGACGTTATTTTCTTAATTGGTAAGTATTTCAGTGAAATGAATTGTGATGGTAAATTAGTGATTATAGGTGGATAATACGTGTATGTGGGGAGGATGATTAGGGGGTGAGAAGTATAATCAAGCGAAGAAAAATGGTACTGGAGAGGAAAATGAGAGGAGTTAGATCGTTTTTTAGACATTGCTTTTAGCCTTGAGTATACTCTGCCAATATTTGGTCTATAAATATTTATCTTCGATCTACTTAAAATAGAAAAAAAAATTAGTTATATGAACCCTAATCATGTAATGCATGTTCTAAATTTTAGCCTCAATTATGATGCCCCTCTTCGTAGCGTTTATTGGTGGAGTAAGTTCTGAAAAGGCTAGCAGCAAAGCGACCGAGATACCAAATGACTTAGAGAAATTAAAACAGTTAAATGCACAGAATCGGGTTTCGTTTTGTTTAATAATACTGAGAATGATGAAGGTATTGCTTGTAGCCTTAAGTCTACTGAATATCTTAATCTTCTCCATAACAATAATACCAAATCAAGAGTTGAAAAGCTGGAGGTGAATCATGAGAAAAAAAGGATCTGGTGATAGTGATGGGTCAATAATTGAATATTTAGATGACAATGCTCAATCGTGTTGTTATGGAGGAAAAGACAATCACGATCAAGAAGATAAAAAAAAATAATTTAGCAGATTCAGAGGAAAAAGGAAACCACCCAAAAAGTCAGGAAGGTTTATGAAAAGATTGAAGCTCAGTGTAAGTGTAGCTTTGAAAAGTTACCCGACTCCAACCTAGATTGTTGTCTCATTTGCAAGGATGCAAATCACTAGTGGAAAACAGAAGTTCCGCGACCGTCAAGCAAGTCATGTATACGAGTTATACGACTAGTTCCAACCGTCTCTGTTGGGGTCTCTGATAAAGCGTAGCTGTTTTGTATGACCCTTATCCGTGTGTCTCAAAATAACGACTGATTTCAAGTGTAACGAGGTGCATACCCTAAGCCGTGAGTCTCAGATTTAAATTATAATATAAAAAAAAATATTGATTCAGATTTGCTGAAATGCCTGAATGGCTAAATCTGAAATAATCTGACTACATCAAGGTCAAGCTAAGTCAAATGGAAGTCAAGTCAAACGGAAGTCAAGTCAAGGTCAATGAAAAGTCAAAGAAGGTCAAGGTCAATGAAAATTCAAAGAAAGTCAAAGTCAAAATCAAGTCAAAGTCAAGTCAAATTAAACTCAAATTAAACCCAAACTGAAATTCAAATTTAAACTCAAACTAAACCCAAACTGAAATTCAAATTTAAACTCAAAGAATTCCACATTCATTCATTCATTCATTTTATCCATTGGGTTTAAAATTACACAAAAGAAGATGAAATTCTGGTTCAAGCCAATACATGTCCAAGCTAGCTAGTAAGTTCTGACTACAAGATGCTAAACTAATAGACAATAAGCTAAAAACATGTTAAACAACCAAATGATAAGCTCCTCCGATGCCGATGAACTTAGCCAATACTTCATAAATATGATATCAAGTGGATCATCCATGTGTTGTGTCCCTGGTTCACATACAACAAAGGACGTTGTTCCTGCAAAGAAAATCAACAACAACACAATGAATTCGTTCAGTTCATAATACACGGTAGAACAAAATAAGTTACTAGAGTATACTTCATATTCTATCTTTTAATGTTGGAAGCACATGTGAGGTAATTTGAGAGATTAAACCTAGATCTAAGTCATGTAAACAGCAGTTGGCTCATCAGTAGCGGTTATACAATCATGCAACAAGAGTGAAAACATAAATGAAGAAAGCAGGGAATTCAGGAAAAAAGAAAAGGACTATAAGGGAATTACTTTTGTGGAATGCTTTTGGTATGCAAATACTAATATCACAAGCCCGTATCAACATCCAACAGGTTCTCTCTCTCTCTCTCTCTCTCTCTCTCTATATATATATATATATATATAGTGGAATATAAGAGGTGAAGATTATAACCCAAGATTCGACATGCTATCTGACCCAAATAAGTAGAAAAATCAAATCACAAAGGAGGTTCAGGGTATGTTGTCAACTCACATGTGCGCAGCGGAAGTTACATGATTTTCACCAATGGAAAAAGGTGTTGGGCAAGTTTATTCACGTGTATCCCCATTTCTCATTCCCTTGGAAAGATAACCAATTGTACAAAATGAAATTAAAACGATCGGAAAGAGCTAACATAACAAATATGGAATCTACTAGGAAGAGTCATATGAAACCTTACCTCAGCTTCTCCATTCCAATACTCATCATCTCCAATAGTTGTCAAAATTGATGGAGCTTTTTTCGCATTTGCAGTGAAGACAAATGGATCTTCCAAAGCGTTCTTATTGGGGTCTGATCTTATTGGAGATTCCAAAACCAAATTCAGTGCTCCCTTGTCACATCTCTGCAAAGAAAAAGACTTGTCTAGCTTGAGAAGCATGGATAAATGGCTCGTCGACTTCTTTTGAGCTTCTCATAAATTTTCTGAAGTTGACAAACCTCAACTTTGTACCCGGATCCACATAGGATCCATGTACTTTGTCTTCGACTCGCACCCAATCAGCAAGAAACAACTTCTGAGAAAACTCCATAATCCAGTTCAAGTATATGTTGTAGAATGCCGTAGTATGTAGTATCGTAATCAACCAAGTTAGTATCTCTGGAACTAGCTCTGAAGCAGGTGAAAGCATCCATGGTGACTCCACTATTTTGTGTAGTTAAATTTTTTTCGGCATCGGCTGTGTAAAAAAGATAGCCATTAACAAAATATGAGTTATACGCAACTGCAGCGAAGGTTGGACCAATTGCCATCCTACGAAAATTTGTCATGGGAGTGCCTTCAAGTTGTTTCTGTAGCCATTCAATGTACTCTGTAGGTTTTATCCTTCCCGTACGAGTTTGGTTCAAATTACGAACATATGTCTCGTACTTCCTGTCAAACAACACAAAAAGTGACAAGTGATATAAGCATTAAAAAAAATTAACAAACAAATCAGGAAACATAATCAAGTAGTACAACTCCCTTAACCTCGTTTCGAGTGAGCACACACAGATTTTTGAAAATGCCATTGTAACAAAAATCAACTTAGATTTCATCTTAAACTCATGTCATGATAACTAAATCTTAACGAGTGAATCTTATTAGAGTATAAACTGATTTTACAGCTATAAACAAAATTGAACTGCTAGTTTAAGAAACTTTCAGTTTTAACATGTGGTAGTTAACTGCTGGTATAAGTTCATTATATGTGATAAAGTAATAAACTAAGATCTATCACGGATGATACATTCATGTCTTTGAACTTAAAATCCAATGCATAGTGTGATGAAATTATCTAAAATGAAATCAACGTAGGCTTTACTTACTCTTCCCATTCAGTATTTTCATCCGAATGTCTCAATATCCAGAAACGAACTTGTTCATGCTCTACGTTGGTCAATGAATGTGGTTTTCCTTGTGAATGAGGTGGGTATGGACCTTCATAAACATCATCGGGCATTGATATCTTTCCACGACACTTAAAAGACTTTCGCCTCGTTTCAGGAAGTATCTCGACGCAATGGAGTGCTCCTTCATTGACCTCATAATGTTTTGTAATAGAGCCTTCTACATAATTTTTGTTGCGACCAAGAACCTTGTAGTACCATCATCCCGCACATGTAGTTAGTAAACAAAGATATGTAAGTTTCGCTTAGTTCCAAAAGAATAAATCAAGGATATTAGTAACTAAAGAATTGCCTATACCCATCGTAAGGGTACATCCACCTAAACCGAACAGGCCCCAATTGATGGGCCTCTTACTCGCTAAGTGTACGAAAACATGAGTCATACTAACAAAAAAAGCAGGCGGGAAATACATTTCAAACACACATAGTGACTCCACCACACGTTCGTGCATTATACGAAGCTCAGCACGATCAATAACCTTGGAAGTTAGGACTTTGAAAAACAATGATAAGTGTCGAACTTCCTCAAGTAAAGACTTATGTTCTTTGAAACAATGCATTATAAAAATAGGCATTAACCCCTGCATTAGAATGTGATAATCGTGAGACTTCAAACCCTTCAATTAGAAGTCTTTCAAGCATACTTTCCTTTTCCAATTCGCACTGTAACCAATTAGAACTTTAAGTGTGCTAAGAGTTTTGAATGACTTCCTTTTCGCCTTAGACAAAGAATAAGGTGCATGAGGCATCTCTACTTTTCCATTCTCTTGCGTCAACCACAATCAAGGCTTTAAGTTTAGCAGTTCTAAATCTTTGCGCGCCAGATGCCCATCATTGTTCTTATCCTTATGGCTCATAAAAGTTCCAAACAGATTCTCCACAAAATTCTTTTCTACATGCATGACATCCACATTGTGTCGGATTTGCAGAAACTAATGAGACAAGATTAGGTTAGAAAGGAATTTCAAACAACATATATTGAATTGAATTTAAGTAACTGATTCAACACAAACAACACAAACATATTGAATTTAAGTAACTAATGAGAATAAATGAGATTAAGTTACAAAGGGATTTCAAAGTTCGCTCCCTCTCTCACAAGTTCTTGCTCTTCATTCTCAGGTTTCTCAATATTCTTCCTTATCAAGCCTGAAGAAACCCACAGAAAGTAAATCTACCAAGACACTAGATGCTGAAAAACTTATCAAGCCTACAGGGAGAACAAACTCTAAATTGAACCAGTACAAATATTATGTACTATATGATTGAGAGAAATTAGCTCTCCTAGAACAATCCATCTACTTGATAACTGCTAAATTTCTACACTAATTATGTGTACAGTTTATAAACGATATTCTGGACTTCAATCTGAATTTTGAAATACTCCAGTGGTGCTACCAGTATACCGAAAAGAAGTGTATTCGATGCCAATCCATCATCAATAGACCTAAACAAAAAATATAGTCTATGTGTTCTTCTTCCATTATTAACGATGCATAGACAATCGATTTTAATTCGTACCTCTGAGGAATATATAAACATGCATGCATTCTATGTTTATGAGAAATGGATTCATGGATGCATGCTGGTAGATATAAAGCTTCTAACAAGTAAAATTCTGCTGATCAAAATAGATATAAGTAAAGCTATGGAGATCAAAAATATATATATATATATATATATAACAAGTAACTGATGAGATGAGATGACATTAAGTTAGAAAGGAGGTTACCTTCCAATATGGTTGACAAAAAAAGATCGATCTCTTCGACCACGGAGACTCACGTATGACTGACCACTTGACCAAATTCCCAAACTCTTTATCTGCGGTTGCAGTCTTGTCGAATAATTTGGCGCCACTCAAACGTCTTGGTGCACCCCGTGTCTCCTCAAATCCGTTGAACTCAGATGTTTTTCGTCTATAAGGGTGAAACCTATCTCTTAAAAACCTTCTGTGACCCATATAAGCATACTTAGAACCCCATTTTAGCCTAAACGCCTCTGTATTTTCTCCACACACAGGACAACCAAATCTTCCAGAAGTTCGCAAACCAGAAACATGAGCATATGCGGGAAAGTCGTGTATGCACCATAGTAACATTGCTTTCATTGTAAAGGAAGTCTTTGTATACGCATCGTATGTTACTTCACCGACTTTCCATAAATCAATTAACTCGTCGATCAAGGGTTGCAAATAAACATCTATGTTGTGGTTGGGACCAAGTGGACCAGAATCAAAGCAGTGTTAACATCAGAAAATCCTTTGACGTGCATTCGGATGGAAGAAGGTTATAACAAGTAAGCATAACAGGCCAAGTACTATGCGAGGTCATCATTCCGAAAGGGTTAAAACCATCAGTTGCTAGTCCAAGACGAACATTTCGTTTCTCTTCAGAAAACTCAGGCCACTTCATTTATATTGACTTCCATTGTGACGAATCCACCGGATGTCTCATGTGTGTAGCAATTTCTTCAACCTTAGCATACCATGTCATCATCTCAACTATCCATGTTGTACCATACATACGCTGCAACCTTTACAGAATCGAAAATACCTCGGTTTCTTCACTTGGAACCTTTTAGTTGATGGATTACTCCCTTAAGGTGGTTTCGCCATCTACTTTCACCATATTTAGGACACTTCTCTTCATTAGAATAGTCCTTTGCGATAGAGAATACAACCATTAATGCAAGCATGGATGATATGGACCGGCAACTGAAATGGCTTAATCATGTCCTTTGCTTTACGGCAATTAGATGGCAATGTGTTCCCATCTGGTAAAATAATCTTCAAATATCCAAATAATTCAGTCATGAAAATATCGAACATTGATACCTTGCTTGCATACTAAGCAACTCAACCTGTCGGCTGTGATTTTTGTATGATCAGCATCACAACACGGAAATAAGGGTTTGCCCGCATCCTCTAACCTCTTCCGGCGATTGACGGTAGCCTTATCTTGGGACAGCATTCCAACTTCAACAGCCCGATCGTCTTCAACAGCATACCCGGATGGTCTTCAGGATTATCAAGACCACATACACGTCCTAGTGTCTCATTGAACAAGTGAAATATCCTCGGAAAAGATGCAGCATCTCCATGATTCATATTATTATTGGCAGGTAAAGTACGAGCTTGAACATTATTCGTACGAGGTTGCTCTCCGTGATGGATCCATGTTCGGTATTGCCTGTAGAACCCATAATCAAGAATATCCCCATGTACATCATCTAGAGATTTTGGTAAACTGTTGTGATTCTTACACTTCATGCAAGGACAGCGAAATTCTTTGATACCTTCACCAAGACTCTCTGTTGCAAATTGGATGAAAGATTGAACACCTTCAATCCATAGAGGTGAACCCTTGCTTGCAAACATCCACTCTTTATTTGGAGTAGTTATAAGATGTTGAGACATCTGCAAAACAAAGGATATACATATAAAAATCAGAACCAACAATTCAAAAGAAACTAATCTTGAAGCATCTATATGATATACTATCCTGTCTAACATTACAAAATCCAAACTAGAGTAGTTTCAGGCACAACATTAACCGCCTTAAAAATTCCAGACATAACAAGTAAAATTGAATGTTAGACATTTCTACATCTCCAATTACATATGATTAGACATTTCCACAACTCCAATTACATATGAAGTAGTCAACCTAGACTCACATATCAACAATTTACCACCTGGAAAATCGATTTAAGTTTATTTTCATAATCTTGTATAATCTCATTGAGGAAATTCAACAAACATATTCTGTAAACATTCAAATCTTATTCAAAATCAAAATCATAACTGGAAAGAACTCATCAAATCAAACAATGAACAAAAAAAAAAAAAACAATATAAATGAAACCAGTGTTACTCACACAAATCAGATGGTACCCAAAGTCAGATGCAATTACACAAATCCACATACAAAAGTATGAAAGCATGAACATCACTCATTGATTACGGGTACACTACTTATTTAAACCTAATTAAACAAAAACCCCCAAATTCAATAACCAACTTAAACTGAAATCAATTAGGCTAAACCCTAACAGATTTTAACTTAGAAAATAGTACTTACCCTAATAAATTGGTGAGCTGAAGATCTGAGTTCTGAAATCAAATCAAAGTTGTTGAGCCCTTAAATCCTCCGAAATTTCAATAAATTAGGTCAAGTACATATCGAGAGTTAAAAGCCTAACAGAATTTCGAGCATTAAAAGCCTAGCCGTAAACTTAAATCTGCCTGAGAATATTTTTTTGAGAAACTTAAAATCTGTCGAGAGATCGAGTGAATAAGTTTACGAGAGATAGAAAGAGAGATAGTATATATTTCCTTTCTTTCTTTTTTATTATAGGATGGATAAGAAACTTATGGTGTCAAAAGAGTCAGATTAATAACTGACTCAGCTGAATGGGCTTAATCACCTCTAAACGAGTTAGCTTTTGTTTTTGATTTTTTCCCAGAGAAGTTCTTATGTTAATGAATGATGCAATCTTCTAATGGTTTTTGATGAAGTTGAAATTTGAATGTAAAAGATTATGGTAATGAAAAGAATCAATTTCAATTTTTTTTTTTTTTCTGATTCTCAATTAGTAATGAATTGAAATTCCTGTACACAGTGCAACATGATAATTATCAAAAAGAAGGAAGAAAAATAGGTCTTGCTGGATTGAAATTTGAGGATAGACAAGAAATTAAAAGTTAGTAACAATACTGAAACTGAAATGATCGAAAAAAATCTGAAAGTTGATAAAATAGTACTAATATATTTCATTAGATAAGGCATGGCTCCAAAACATGCCGAAGCTACATATTCATATAGAAGTTGCAAGACATTTTTTTACATGTTTTGAGTTTCTTCTTCTTTATAACAAAAAAAGAAAGAGATGAGACTCAAAACCATACAAACTTGCAAGAAATCCTAAAATAGCTACATCTGAAAGTTAAGCTTGCCCAAAATAGTTTATATATAAAACCACCTAAATATATATCCGAAAAACTAACCCAGTACGTATATATATATATATATATATATATATATATATATATATATATATATATATCCAAAAACTTACATGTATACCAACCATGTATATATACCCAAAAAGAAATCCCAAAAAGTCGGTACCTCCACAAAAAAGCCGAGCTCCAACTTCATTAAAACCCCGGCACCGTCGTGCAATTAGACTAATCGAGTGTAGCGGCCACAAAATCTTTTGGCCTATGGTAACATCCTTAAAAGTTCCATCGCCATCACAGAGAGCCTCAGATTCTAGACAAACTTCATCAATTTGGACCAAATGAAATTTATCATTTACTAGAGGCCTACTCCTATCTATATGGCCTAAGGCAACGCATCTCTTTCTCATATTTCTCAAAATTACTCCCTGACTTCTAGTTTGATAACCACCACCATTCAATCCCTGCAGATAATAACCACATCTATTAGGCAATAAGAATTACAGGTGCACATAATAAAAACAATGCAAACAGAGGAACGGTTCCATTAAAAAAAGTTGTAGTCATGTTCAAGCTTTTGATTTCAATCAAACCATAAAGTGGAGGTTCTTATGTTATCCAAGGAAGAAGAAAATAACCTAAGGAAGGAATCATAAGGAAGAAAGTAACCATAAAGTTGTACTCTTATTGGCCATGAAAATGATAACAACAAAAAAGAAGAAAGTAATCTAAAAACATTATCCAAGGAAGGAATCCAGGTCATAGATTTCATAAAAATCGAGAAATGAATTTGATCAAAGTAACAAAGAGATGTCAGATTCACGTTGGGATCAAGGGATCAATTCTTACTCAAATAAAGAGTAACCGAACACAAAGAGTATTAATGAATCAATAAGATTCTAGTTCACTATTGATTGTGAAAACCTAGTATACATGGTTCACATTTAAAAAGAAGACAAACAAATCACAAGAGAAACAAAGACTGATTGTGAAAACCTAGTATAAGATTCTAGTTCACTAGTTCATTAGCATTGCTGGTGCTAGGATTGCAGCTTAAACCAGCCATTAGTGTCTCAACTGTGACCTCAAGAGTATGAACACGATCTTCCACAGCTCTAGTCTTCAGCACTTGTTAACGTAACTTTTCCCTAGGAACTGCAGCAATCGGTTCGGTCTTTGATATCCCACCTCCCATTCCTCGAACAAAGCCTCTATCATCTTTTCCAAGCACCTATGAGGAAGTAAAAAAAAAAATTATTTATCTAGCAACTGACAAGTTTTTTTTTTTTTTTTTTTTTTTTTTTTTTTGCAATCTGCAATACGAAATCATATGCACCCATCGTGGCAACTGCATCTTTGTCCAAATTAGTTTCCTCTCTATACTTCTCAGTTTCGTTCAACTCCCTTATCTTTGCCTGGAAAGTTAATCAGATGATTTGTAAGTGTAACACAAATTTCAAAGAAAACAAATATATGCAAGTAAATCAAAAACCAACAAAGAAAAACCACATGACTTACAACATATTCTCTGCATTTTATATCATAACAATCTGGGTCCAATACTTCAAGTTTCTTTATGAGGGATTTCTTGGTAAACATGGGTTGCCAAGTATACAGCAGATCTTGATACACTGCCGGTTGGACTTTGTTGCTCCATCACATGCTGACGACGAGCAATGCCATCCCTTCCAGTAGTATGCAAAACTTTCACTTTCTTTCTTGATTTCTTTCCTATTTCCCTTAGTTTCTGATCCTTGGCAGAAGCATACATATCAACAAAGTCTTCCCAATGCTCTCTCTTCACACCTACAGGCCGATTGTGCTTTTTCGCGGCAATAGTATCAAACTTATCACACCAATTTCTTAGTTTAGTCTTTATGTTTTTCCATGACTTATTTTCCATCCTTAAAGCCTTCGCCTTGATGATTTCAGGTACCTTGTACTCATTCTTAAGGCTCCTCCAAATTTATTCCTTATATTCCGAAGGGACTATCCTCCAATCCTCATAATGTGGTGACACGACACTCCTGGCTATCACCCCAAGTCTGGAAGCATATGGCTTAGAAATATCTTCAATTAATTTGACCAAGGAATTGAATGGGATTTCTGGAACTTGATCATCTACTGAAAAAATAACAATTTAGATGTCAATTTATAACATAACATATCACATAAAGGAAATCTGAAAAAAAGCGAGTTGTATATTATACCGTTCATGCTTTCCTCGGTTTGGCCAGGATCATCATCTTCCTGATAAAAAGCCGCATGCCATTCATGTCCTTCTGGTTGATTCGCATTACCTTAGATTGGAGAATGGTCACCATGTGAAGAAGACACAGGTTGACTCCCTACACTTGGACTTGCAAATGTGTTTGCACCATCAGTTGATGGAGAGCCTTGTGAATCGAGCAAACCCCTCGGCCAGTTAACTTCATTTGAGGTAGGAGTAGTACTTGGCGACCTAGTACTTGGCGAACGGAATCTATTTTGTACCTCCAACATGAATTCTCATATCCATACGAGGACAACATAACACAAAATCTTAGTCAACTTGGATTAAACAAAGAAATCCAACTAATATCCCAATACCAGTTCAATCATCATGTTTGCAATATTTACATCTTAGACTTCCATACCTAAATCAATAATTGCGGCAATTTGAGCATAAAGTTAAGAGCTAAAAGTAATGCTAAAGTTAGAGATTGGGATACATCAATTAAGCTACACCAAGGACCTTAATTGAAGATATAAGTCAGGCTCAATGGTTTGTTGACATACAAGCACCATTTCATGCAATTGTGTTAGCTATTCGGACTGTGGGAAAAGTCAGAGGTTAGCAACCTGTATTAATGTCGATTTCTCTTCTTAAAATTGATTAGATATGTAGGTACAGGTTGGTAATTGTTCCCCATACAACACCCTTTTAGGCAGGTTTTAGATAGATGGGGTGATTCATAGGTTATCCTTGCAAAAATATAATAGATGAGAGACCAAAATCATTATACCTTTGAAGATCTTCCTGCAACTTAAGCTGTTGAAGTTCAAAATGAAATCTATAAAAAAACATGATAAATAATTAGAACCCACTAAAGATAATCAACCAAAAAGCTACTCCAGTTAAAAGAAATTAAAAAAAATAATCAAAATCAAATTGAAGCCTATCTGTACCCGATGAACAAACTCAAACCCTAACTAAGAGTTCAAACTGAAATCAACAAAAAAAAAACATAAATAATTAGAACCCACTAAAGATAATCGACCAAAAAACTACTCCAATTAAAAGAAACTAAAAAAATTCAAATTCAAATTGAAAGCTACATGTACCTGATGAACAAACTCAAACCCTAACTAAGAGTTCAAACTGAAATCAACAAAAAAACGATAAATAATTAGAACCCAATGAAGATAATCAAACAAATATCAAAACAAGTTAAAAGAAAGTAAGAAATTTCAAAACTAAAATTCAAACCCTAATTATTGTACCTGATTTTGTTTAGAAAATCAAACCATAAAAGCACTAAATTCACAGACGTAGAAGGTTAATCGAGTTTCTATTCGATAATTAGATAAACTTAATGATGGAGTTCTGATTCATAGTGAAAGGTTTCAGAGAGGTGGGTTTTTCTGCTGCGGCTAGGTTAGGGAAGGAGAAGTGAAGAGAGAGAGAAATGAGAGGGGATTTATATAGGGTCGATAAAAACGAAGTTGACATCCATCCGTTCATAGGTTAGAAAGATCCTGACCGTGGGAAATGGCGGCAAATTTCCCGCTCAACAAAACTATCAGAACGACATCTCACGGTCGGGCGTCTCTGAATCGGAGCTCCAGGAGGGGTAAAATGGTAAATAAATGTTGTTAATCAGAGACAACTAATTAAGCTCCCAAATTTTTTTCGGTTTTTTATTATATCAGAGACAGCTTGGAATGGTCAACGGACCAACTACCATTACCGTCGGTCTCTGATGTGGGTGGTAAAACACCCATTTTCCAAAGAATGCAATCTTGCGAGTCTTCATGGCTGGAAGGTAATAATTTATTTTTCACTAAATTTAAATTAGGCCTACGATTGAAGTGAAAAGTATTGGCGATTCATTATTTGGATATAGTTCTCAATTGTATGTATTATTTTTATTTTTCGATTATTTCCAAAAAAAAAAAAATGAATCAAATGAGAATGAATTTTTTGTATTCTTAACATAACGTTCTTTGTTCTTTGCAGGTTGACGAAGGACATCTAATTTATTTCAAGGCAGAAATAAGGGTTTTACATGTTGTAATCGCAAATGTTATAATGTTATTTGTTGTAGGTTGATGAAGGTGGGCTTGATACGTATTGATCTCTGTACCTTGGTAGCTATTACTATTAAGGCAGAATTCAGAATAATAATAGACGAGAAACTTAGAAAACAGAACACAAGTAGTAATTCGAAGAAAATATCTTCTCTAGATTATGAACAAGAAAACGATTACAGCTCTCTGTTTGTTACGCTCACAATTTTCTCTAAACAGTGGATTAACCTTAAACTGTTTGCTAAGCTTGCACAAGTATTGCTCCAAGCTTTCTCTAGGTTTTTTGTGCCTAGAATTCTGTGTGTTAGCTATTAGCCAAAGCTCTATATTTATATCCTTCATCGTACTCAGCCGACCAAGGACTTCTATTAGGAATATATTTCCTAAACTAAGAGTAATGCCTAAAACAAAACTCTCCCCTAACTAGGAATTCTCCCTAACAAGGATTATTGCCTAGAATAGGATTATTCCCTTAACTTGGCTTGAGTTTAACTAAGTTCCCTAAAGGAGTACGGATACACATGTATCATGGGTTCCCCTTTTAAGAACTTGAACTCTTGTGAGAGTTAAAAATGAAGGTTAAGGAACTCGAGAGTCCATTTTTCCTTGTTAACCAACTTAGCCTTGCTAGGAACTTGATCCTTACATCCAATTAGAAAATCTTCTTTCTCTCCTTGCCGTGTTTTAGTCACTGTTTGCTCCAATATGCAGTCTTCCTTGAGTGGTTCCTCTCTATCAAACCATAAGTTTTCTACTCATGCTAAGATCATAGTGTCGTCACCGTTATCATCAAGTAATGGTGGTTCAAACATCTTCAAGTATTCAGCATTTATAACCGACTACATTCCTAGATAAGGTGGCAGATCCAGACGAAAGGCATTGTCACCAATCTGACCGAGGATACGAAATGGTCCATATCTCAATAGCTTCAACTTCTTACCTCCCCCCTTCAGTCGTTCCTTACCTAATTTTAACCATACCAAGTCACCAACACCGAAATTACAAGGTACAAGATGCTTGTCATGGTTTGCTTTGTATTTGGCTTGTGACTTCTTTAGTTGTGCTTCAACAGTCGTATGAATCTGAGATATCTTTTCCAAGAACTTTCGTGCCTTTTGCCGTTCAGTTCCTTCCTTCCACCCCATTGAGGTGTCACTAGAAAATACTAGATCGAAAGGACTAGGTGGTAAGTAACCATAGCACGTCTCGAAAGGAGATTTCCCCGAAGAATTGTGAACTGCTCTATTGAAAGAAAACAGTAGATATGGTAAACTCTCATCCCAAGTTTTAGGATGCTTAGAATTATATCCCATTAATATGTGAACCATAGTCCTATTGACCACTTCTGTTTGTCTGTCTGTTTGTGGATGAAAAACTGTACTCTTCTTCAACCTAGTGTCCATCATCTTCCATAAAGAATCCCAAAAGTGACTAAGGAATCGACTATCCCTATCAGAAATAATCGAAGTTGGTAGACCAAAATGTTTCCACATGTGCTCAAAGAAGAGCTTTGCTGCACCGGATCCTGCCACTGTCTTTGTACATGGAATTAATGCAATCATCTTGTTGAATCTATCGACCACAACGAACAAATAATCATGACCAGACTTGGTCTTCGGTAATCCACCAAGAAAATCCATAGAAATGCTCTCCCAAGGCCTTGAGGGTACTGGTAATGGTAGATATAACCCACGTTTTCTGTTGGAAGGTTTAGATGTGCTACACAACTTACACCCTCTAACAAACTTAGCCACATCATCTTGCATCTTCGGCCAAAAGACATAACGCCGAGGTTAAGTAGAGTTTTATTCATCCCAAAGTGTCCAAAGAACTCGGGAAGTGTGTGCCTCTCAACCACTGAAACGATCTCCATCTTATGGTATGCAAAGTAACATACCTTTGTATAACAATCCATCTCGGAGTTCATACCCGCTTTTCAAACCACTCTTTACACCTTCTAACACCTTCTTGAAGTCTTTGCTGGATGTGTATGACTCTGCATACTCTTGAGGTATAATTGGTTGAATTCTCATGGCCACCATTAATGCTCGAACTGGAGGTCGAGATAACATATCTGCCAACTTGTTGTTACTCCCTTCTTGTACCTAATGAGAATATTAAAATTCATCAAGTAAGATATCCACCTCATGTGGCGGGCTTTTTGTAGTTTCGTTTGAGCGTGTAGATACTCCAATGGTTTGTGATCTGAATGTACCACTACTTCTTTACCTAAGAGATACACTCGCCAATGCTTGATACATTGATATAAAGCATACAATTCTTTGTCATAAGGTGTGTAGTTCTTAATAGAACCTGAGAATAATTCTGAATGGTACTCCACAGGTTTACCATCCTGTAACAACACTCCTCCCAATGCACAGTTAGAAGCGTGTCTCAACTTCAAAAGTACGTTGTAAGTTAGGCAATGCCAACAATGGTGCTTCTGAAATCTTCCTTTTTAGTAACTGAAAAGCGTCTTCATGGGCTTGCTGCCATTCAAACTTTTCCTTAGATCCCGTCAAATCATGTAATAGTCCTGCAATAAAATGCTGGATAAACTTACGCAAGTAGGTGCAAGCCCCTAAGAAACTCCTGATTTCAATTACAGTACTTGGTCTAGGCCACTTAGTGATCACCTCAACCTTCCTTGGATCAATCTTCCGTTGTCCGCCACCAACAATGAATTTGAGATACACCAACTCCTCCTTCCTAAACTCGCACTTCTTTACGTTCAACTTCAGCTGGCCTTTAACACTTTAAACACCTTCTCAACATGAACGAGATGCTCTTCCCAAGTTCTGATGTATATTAGGATATCATCCAAGTAAACAATCACAAAATCTTCTATAAAAGGTCGTAACAAATCATTCATCAAATGCATAAACGTCACTGGAGCATTACACAAACCAAAAGGCATCACCAACCATTTGAACAAGCCTTGTTTGGTTTTGAAAGAAGTCTTCCATGTATCATCTTCTCGAACTCTCATCTGGTGGTATCCGAATTTGAAATCCAACTTTGTAAAGACTCGAGCTTTTTCAAACTGATCCATCATGTCGTATATCCTAATTAAAGGGTAACGATTCTTGATTGTGATCTTGTTCAATGCTCTATAATCAATACACATGCGCCAGCCTCCATCTTTCTTTGGAACCAACAACACCGCTGATCCACAAGGTGAAGCACTTGGCACTATCATTCCTAATTCTAAAAGTTCCTGGACTTGTTTATTGATCTCATTATATTCCTCTACGGTCGTGCGATAAAGACCTACATTAGGAAGAGAACTCTCCATATTCAACATGATCTCATGCTCCACACTCCTCTTTGGAGGTAATCCCGTGACATCTGAAAATAAATCCTTGTACTTCAACTTCAACCTTTCTAGGTCATCTTCTTGTTGTGCAGTCAAGGCTTCCAAACAAACTTTACTCGGTTTTTCCTCAATAGAACGGATCACAAGGAGAATGAACTTTGTGCTAGAATTCACCAGCCGCTTAGCCTGACTTGATGTGATCAAGCTTGCTCCCTCAAGAGGAGAATCAATAGCCCGAATCACAAAACTTTCTCCATCTTTGGTAAAGGTATACTTTTGTTCCCTCCTGTGTAGAGTTGCATCTCTATCCCATAGATAAAGAATTCTTAGTAATACTTGACGGACATCCAAAGAATTAGGTCGCATGTAACTTCGTCAATATATGACTCATCTAAAGCAAATTTGAACGTGAACTGCTGTGAAACTTGTAAGCCTCCTTCCTTTTGAAGCCATCCCAAAGGGTATGGTTTTGGATATTTAATAGTTTTCAATCCTAACTTCTGCACCAAAGAATTTGAAAGTAAATTCTGCTGACTTCCCAGGTCAATAACAGCATCAACTAGTGAAGTTTTGACTTGCGTTTTCACTGTGAAGAGTCTCTCCCTAAGATCATATTTTGAAGGTCTTTCTTTTGCCCCTGTCATAAGAGAAAGCTTTGAATTGGGTTCCGTTAGTCCGTGGACTTCTTTTGGAGTTTGAGCGACTAGTGCTACATTTTTGGCTTCTTTCCTCTGCAACCCTTTAGGCTTTAGATGAGGGTTCTTAACCCAACACTTGTCGACAACGTGACCTGTTTGCTTGCAATGGGTGCAATACAAACCTTCCTTGTCACCAGACTTCCCTTCTTCTTTGATCTTTTCACCTCCTTTCACAGTGGTACCTACAGATTTCACCTTAGTATTTCCCTTTGAATCATATTTATTAAGACTGCCTTCAATGGCATTAGCTTTTATACTTGCTTCGGAGATAGTATCCACCAAAAACAGCTTCAACTCCTTCCGTATATACTCATGAAACCCGGAAATATATTTCATATATATATAACATAATCTCCTAAGTATAAATCCAGAATCATAGCTTGATTCTGAAATTTCGAAGTATATTCTTGTACGGTTTGGTTGTAGGTTTGCTTCAAGTTGTACCACTTGAACCATCTCTCCTCAAGGTAGCCAACCGGATAAAACTGTTTCCTTACAACTACCTTGAATCTTTTCCACGACAATACTCCCTTACTTAGGTTTTGTCTTTGATAAACTTTCCACCAGGTTAGAGCATGCTTTTGTAGCTTCAATGCCGCGAAAGCAATCTTTTCCTTTGAACCATATTCAAATAAAGAGAAATACTTCTCTAGATGTTCAATCCAATCATCCTATTTTTCTACATCGACACTCCCATCGTAAAGTGGAATATCAACACGAAAATAAATTTTCAAATTCTTAACATGAGGTTTAGTTGATGTAGGACTTCTAAGAAAATTAATTTTCTTCTTATCTTCATCCTCATCTTCTTCTTTCTTCTTCTTTTTCTTCTTCTTCTTCTTCTTCTTCCGAATCATCTTTTTCCGAAGCTTCAGGTGAAGGTGTAATCTTTTCTTCGTCTTCGGCTTGAGAGTATGAGAACAAATACATTCACTCAATTCCTTAAGGGTAACTTGAATTGACTTCATGTCTGTTTACAACGTAGCCACCTTTTCTTCCATAGTTTGTGGTTCGCCTTCCTTAGGATCACCATCTAACTTTGTCATCCTTGATCCCCTTGTTTTCTTAACGTCTTCCAACTACTCGAGTACCTCACAAAGCTTTTATGTAGAGAGATATAGTGAAAACCACAAACCAAAGGGATTTAACTTTTCTTCCATAGTTTGTGGTTCTCCTTCCTTAGGATCACCATCTGACTTTGTCATCCTTGATCCCCTTGTTTTCTTAACGTCTTCCAACTAACCTTGCTCGTGATTCCAACTTGATACGTATTGATCTCAGTACCTTGGTAGCTATTACAATTAAGGCGGAATTCCGAATAATAATAGACGAGAAACTTAGAAAACAAAACACAAGTAGTAATTCGAAGAAAATATCTTCTCTAGATTATGAACAAGAAAACGATTACAATTCTATCTTTGTTACGCTCACAATCTTCTCTAAACAATGGATTAACCTTAAACTGTTTGCTAAGCTTGCACAAGTATTGCTCCACGATTTCTCTAGGTTTTCTGTGCCTAGAATTCTGTGTGTTAGCTATTATCCAAAGCCCTTTATTTATAGCCTTCATTGTACTCAGCTGACCAAGTACTTCTATTAAGAATCTATTTCCTAAACTAAGAGTATTGCCTAAAACAAAACTCTTCCCTAACTAAGAATTCTCCCTAACAAGGATTACTGCCTAGAATAGGATTCTTCCCTCAACTTAGCTTGAGGTTAATTAAGTTCCCTAAAGGAGTACGGATACACCTGTATCAGGGCTAATTCGATTTAAAAAAAAAAATTGAGTCAAAAAAATTTAGAAAAAAATATAAAAAATATGAGTTTTACATAGTTGTAGCAATAAAATGGTAAGGATTTTTTTGTTGGCATACTAATTTTTTTAACTGGCGAGGAACTAATTATGAGGGTTATCAATGCATATATCAATAATTGAAGGAGGTTACGAATCTTACATCTGTCAGATGTCTTTATCTGGGATGAGACTGGGATGGTCGGATGAAACGTTTGTCTCTCGAAATATTATCCAACCGTCAAAGCCTCAAAAACCCCTTTTGTTTTGTAATTCAACTTTTTTTTTGACTCGTATTATTTTACATTCGACTGTATTTGAATCAACATACTGCATATTATTATTCAAAATCATATTTACTTGTATATGAAATAAATAAATTATTTTATTTTTTATGTTGGCAAAAGTTTTAACGATGTTCTTTATTTCCGGGTTGATAAAAGATGGCTAATCTGTTAAGATATCTTTTAAAAAATGAATTTTTTGTACGCTTTTTATAGGATAATTATTTTTTAGTTTTTTATCAATTAAAGGTAAGCATTTTTCGTTGGCGTACGTATTAAAATTTTTAATTGTTTAGGAGCTAATTATGAGGGTTATCAATGTATATATCCATAATTGAAGGAGATTACAAATCTTACATCCGTCGGATGTCTTTGAATGGGATTAATTCTTGCCCTCTGCTACCGGAACCATTATTCTGAAACCCAAGATTAAGACGAATTAGGTTTTTTGTCCAAAATAATGTCCATACCTACACTGTAAAATTAGCCATATAAATCATCCAAAAATAAACACTTAATCATTTAAGTAATAATATGTACGTATATTTATAAATATATATCTCACTTATGCTTTAGAGAAAAAAAAAGTCTCACTTCCCATCAGATTCACACTGCCACCACTTAACACAATCAATGCATAAATGGTATTATGATTTCATTTAATGTTTCTTTAAATATCTTGAGTTAGGAGGTTATCCACTAATTAAAATTTAATAAATTTGAATTCATACTGAAATAGGTTACAAAAACGACAACCATTGGATGTCATTGGCTGGGATGAGATTGGGATGGTCCGATACAACGTTTATCTCTCAAAATGTTATCCGGCCATCCAAGGCTCAAAAACCCATTATGTTTCGTATTATAGATTCAAAACCTTAAGTTTCAGTGGTTAAACCAATCGTACCATATTTGATTAAAATGTAAACTCATTTTTTAATCCAAATTATTGCGTTGTGAAAAATAAATAAGTTAATGACGTGGTATATATAATTTTCATCATAATTAAATCCAACATTCTTTGGATGTAGGATGTGAAATCCACCAAAATCAATACCGACCAATCGAATATGTCGGAGTTAATTTTGGTGGCGCCCGATTTCTGTCTGTTCAGAACTTCTCAAATTAGATGGGATAAATTTTTGATGGGGGAGTTTTTTGATTGGTATATGGGGGTCAAATCGGATGTTGACATGTGTCTCTTTAATTCATTTTTTCCGACAGATTTTGTTCCAAAACCATAGAAGATGTGTATTTTTGGAGAGGATATTGATTATCTTAATTGATTATATTTGATCTTTAATATTTTCGGAAACAAAATCTGTTGGAAACAATTAATAAGAACGATACATGTCAACATCTGATTTGTCCCTCATGCACCCATCAAAAAAGTGTCTCCATTTAAAATTTATCCAATTAAATGGACATCCATACAAAACATTATGACCCAATCCATTCACACTATAAGGGTTTATAGTGTCATGTAATATGTTACACATCTTTGGGGCAGTTGGAAAATAAGTATTGAATTGGATGAATATCAAGTATATATCAGGTTGAGATATACATTATAAATATTGCTACTAATCAACAAATAGCGAAGTTAGCTATGAATGTGGAGGCATTACCAAGTTATAAAAACAAAAACTCAGTTATAAGCACATACAACCACGTTGATACCTCTCGCTGTATAAGAAGAAATTAAGATGTTCGAGAAAACTAACCAACCATCTAATATTGAGCCCTACTCTATCAGTGAAACTTGTTTGATGGAAACGAAATCGGATCATTTTCCGTGTTATGCCTTACAAAAACCTTGGCTAAAAGATTTCATTGCCACATTTTCAGGAGAAGTTTATTTTGCAGGATGAGACAACTTGTAAATAATTTCGAGTTAGATAGTAGTTAAATTATTTTGAGTCTGTGCATAGTTTGTAAGGAGATTAAAAACGTGTTGGAGATTTGTATTTTCATTTCTTTTCGTGAAATAATATTGGAAATTTTGTGTTTGTTCTTGACTTTACCAAGTTAGTAGAAAAAAGAGTATGCAACAAAGTCTCAACCAAAAAAAGGTACATGTGACACGATTATAGTAAATCCTGAATTTACTTTTAGTTGTGCTAATGTTCCATTTTGTACATATTTGATAAGTTTGGTTATTTTTGCAGTTTTAGGAATAAAGCATGATGAACTAAATTTTGAAATACTTCTTAGAATATGGAGGAAATGAAGTGATTTATTATTTAATGGGCTAGGCCCGAAACGAAAGTATGGATAATTTCATTTAAAAAATTATTTGGATACGAGAGTGTGATGAATATGGCACATCATATGTACAAGGTGTAGAAACTTGTATGGTTTAATATTTATATTGTAACCATATAACTCAAATCCAAAAATATAATCATACTACATATTTATTATGTATATAATGAAAAACAAATGAGAAGATCTTGAATATAAAAGGAGAAGCGGTCTAATTGTGTCGACGTCACATATAAAGGGGATGAAATAAAAATAAAGGTTACGAGATAAGAATCCTAGCATTTTAGGGGCGACCCCAAAATAATTAGGGGCGATTTTTTTATTCCCAACCCATATACACCGTTAAGGGATGTCCAAAAACGCAGAGAATACGTTAATGCCCTTACATAATCGGAAAATATTTTGTGCCCGATTATTATAAACAAATCGGAAGCTTAGTAACGATATTATACTACCGATTGATATCGATTTTGTGCCAAACTCGTATCTTGCTTTTATAACAATCGGAAGGAACAAGAACCTCACTAGACTACCGATTATAGTATCTCCTAAATTCCCAAAATTGGTGATTTCGTCAAGGAAGAAATTTATGGCAAATTTATAATCGGAAGTCATATTAACTACCGATTATTCTAGTTTCCGAATTCGAAAAAAATGACATTTGTGCAAAAACAAAATTTTGGGCAACTGTATAATCGGAAGTCTTATGAACTACCGATTAATATAGTTCTCAAATTCGAAAAAATTGAGATTTCTGCAAAAACAAAATTTGGGGAAACTGTATAATCGGAAGTGATAAGAAGTAATAAACTCTACCGATTATGGTAGATTTCAAAATTCATCACATGAAGGATTTTTGAAAAAACTCATTTTGGGGAAACCTATAATCGGTAGGTTGTGGAACCTATTTGGCTTACGATTATGGCTACATCCAAATCACGAACCACATGGTTATGCCTGGCTCTGTACACTCAAAACCTATGGAATTTGGCAAGGGTTCGATCTGGGGCTCCTTATAATCGGTAGGTTGTTAAGTTGTTAACTCTACCGATTATGGTATATTTCAAATTCCCTTACATGAAGGATTTTAGAAAAAAATCATTTTGGGGCAACCCATAATCGGATGGTTTGGTAATATATTTAACTCCCGATTAATGCTGCATCCAAAACACGAACCAAGTGGTTATGGATGGATGTGTACACTCAAAACCTATGAAATATGGCAACGGTTGGATCTGAGGCTCGTTATAATCGGTGGGTTATATAATTATATACCCTACCGATTATGGTAGATTTCAAAATTCATTACATGAAGGATTTTAGAAAAAACTCATTTTGGGGAAGCTTATAATCGGTAGTGTATGTAACCTATTAGGATTCCGATTATGGCTACATCCACAAAATTTCAAGCCAAGTGGTTATGGTTGGCTTTGCACCCCTCAAAACCTATGGAATTTGGCCAAGGTTGAATATGGGGCTCCTTATAATCGGTAGTCTTACAAGTTGGATAAGCTACCGATTATAAAAGGGATTATTAGTTTTAGTATCTACACAATAATCGGTAGGTATAGTTTCAGTTTAACCTACCGATTCACCTTTAACCTACCGATTATGGTGTAGGCTCCCAATTATATAAGGGCATATTGGCCATTTCGAAAAATCGAAGATAAGGGGTAACTTAGATATACGTTTGGGTGACCTTTTTTTTCTTTTAGTGTCGCCCCTAATTTTTTTGGGGTCGCCCATAAAAATGCCAGGATAAGAATACATTTATTAGTATGATCTTCTTTTCTTTTCTTATTTGGTGATTTCTAACTGTTTTGAATAGTCTTCATTTTTGTAATAATGGAGTAATATTTGCTAGTAAAATATTCTTTTGAATTTATTTAGAACGCGCAATTGGGGGATAGAAAAAGTAATTGGGGGATATAGATTACTTCTCCCAACCCATGGTGTCTGATAAGGGGTGATTTTTGGGTATGAAAATACCAAAATACCCTTTGGTTAATTAAAAAACATTATGAAAATACCATAATACCCTCTCTACTAAAACAATAAAATCAAAAAACCAAAACATATATCCCCATTTCATTAATTCAAGATCTTGCAATCGTTAGGTTTAGTTTTTGAAAAAAAATTTCGATGTTCTTCATCGTTCTTCATCGTTCTTCGTCGATTAATCGTCGATTCAAAAATTTCTTCGTCGATTAACCAACCCGAATCATTAACAATGCCTCCACGAAAGAAACCAAATGCCCAATCGAACTCAACATCATCGATTGCTGAACAAAAACAAAGGAAAGATTTGCTAAGATTGCTCAAGAGCAAGAACACGAAGAAGCAACGTTATCTGACGATCAACTACACAAATATATGGCTTATGTGAGAAGGTAAGTCATTTAAAACTACTTTTTAGGTGTTTAAATCGATCTATGGCAATGGGTTCAGGTTAGAATCGCGAACCCTAACTCAAACAGTTGAGTTTCAGAGTACCGGCATTGAAATTTATATGAATACAAAGGTCTTGAGGTTTATGAGTTCCTGCATTGAATCTATGATGAATACAAAGGCTTTACAACCCTGAATAACCAGAGACTGAATTTTCACTACCGGCATTCAATCTAGGATGAATACGGTCTTAGGTTTTTCTAGTACCGGCAGTGTTTGATAATAATTCGTGTATGCCGGTAGTGTACTTAAAACATACTGGAGAGTTTATGAATTTGCCACCGATCACCGGCATTGTTTTTGGATTCATTCTATGCCTCTGTTAAGTACCGCATTTGTTTCTAATATTTCGAGCATGCCGGTAGTACTCTTAAAACATACGAGAGAGTGTATGAATTTGTCACTTGTACCGGCATAGATTTTGGTTTCTTTACATGCCGGTTATTTGTACCTTAGCGTTGTTTTTAAATAATTAGAGAATGCCTAGAGTGGACTTAAAACATACATGAACATTGTCAACAAGGCCGGCATAGATTTTAGGTTTCATTTGTATGCCGGTAGTTGGTACCCACACTATCGACAAATAATGTGTACTGCTACTAACATTGTACGGGCGTTGTCTAGTTTAAAGTATTCAATGCCGATACTAAACCGAAGTTGAGTTGTCTTATATTCATTGCTTTCCGTGTGCTTACGATATAGGTCAAAAGCAAAGGAAGCCAACAAAAGAAAAAATAAAGATGTTGTCACTAAGAGAATAAGGAGGGACGGTCTTGATACTCCTCGCCTCTCTGCCTCCTCGAGGGAAAGAAGAAGGTCGTAAGATTCGTTTGGGGGCTGGTACAGAGGGATAATTTGGGAGAGTGGTGGTGACCAGTAGTCGACTTGCAATCCGTGAGCACAATGAGCAAGATGAGCAAGATGAAGAGGAAAGTCAATTAGCAAGCCAAAGCGAAGTTGGTGGCCCAAGTCAACAACCAACTCAAGACAATGGCAAGAAGGGGAAGGGCAACGTCAAAGTGAAAGTTAAGGGTTCTCACCTTCCTCACATTGATGACATGATTCCTGACCTTGATCGTGGTAGAATTTGGGGCGAAGCTCCGGAACCGAAAATACTATTTTCGATACAAGGACTCATGGGCTCGTATCTTATCTATCAAACCTATGTAAGCATTTTCTATCTTGTACATATGTATTGTTGTGTATTTATGTAAAATCTCTTAATTGTATTGTCTCTCCTAATTATAGGATCATAAGAAGGTCAGCGTGTTTGCCAAAACCCAAGCCGCGGATGGTTGGGACTTGTCCGAGGAATGTGAAGAGGTCCAAAGAATAGTAAAGGATTCTGGTCTATATGCTTTGGTTGAAAATTATGTGAAGCCTGATTCATTCTTGTCAATTGCTTCGTCGAAAGGTATCATGGTGAAACCGATACCATGCACTTCCTTTTGGGGAGATGACCTTCATCCTCGAAGATGCTCGTAACATTCTAGGCTTGAATGTTATCGGCAAATCAATTGCGAAGGAGTTGAGTCTCTAGACCTAGAATGGTCGAAGTTGCACGGTCCGACTAACAAGCTATTTGGTTGGGACTACAAAACTTCTTGGGAGAGCTTTTATGAATCCACGTCTGGTAAGACAAAGACAATCAAGTTGACGCTGCTTAAGAAGAATTTTGAAAAGACAAAGAAAAGAAGTTTGGAGGATGGATGGGACCCTAAACAAATTCGTTATACTGCCGCTGCTTACCTGTTGTACATCTTGGGAACTAGGGTATTCCCTGACACCAATGGCAACAGGGTTAGTGCGAACTACCTTCGCATTTGGATCCGTTGGAAGATGTCTATGGATATTCTTGGGGCACCGCGTAATGGCACATTTGATGATGGCGATGAGAAGGGCCTCTAAGGCTAAAACCAACCAATTTGTCGGGAATTTCACTCTACTATGAGTAAATTTGTTCTTAAACTTATGTTATTGTGTATATTGTTCATATGTACTCTTATCGTGAACTTAGAAACAAAACTTATTGCTTCACATTGGAATAGGTGTGGGCTTATGTACACTTCCCAACCTTGTTCAAGGCCTACCCCTCCTTGAAGATCATAGATCTTCCAGAACCCGATACGCCTCTAGCTAAGAGATACGAGTTCAACACACTACGGGAAAAACAGCGATTAACTACCCCGGAAATCAGTTGTGGTACCACATAAGACGACGTTTATTGATAGGTTGCACAAGGGGGGGGTTGTAGAAAGTCTTCAATTGTTTGCAACTCGTAAGCTAGAGTCGTAAACTTGGTTGTGGTTCAATATTATACAACACTTGCTTCGGTTGTGATACTTAATCCAAATTACTGGGCAACATCTCACACAACTCATCAAGAGGTTGTAATAATTTGTTTCACAACAAAGTTATAAGTCTTAGAAATATCTAACACAACCAATATAATGGTTGTGTATATACCATTCTCCCAACTATTATTATGGTTGTAGGACTTTCCCAACTAGTGTTTCACAACAAGAGGGTAGTGTAGCAGAAACCCATATCACAACTTATGGAAGCGTAGTCTAAGATGTGTTTCACAATTATTACTTGGGTTGTAAGTACTTCTTACACAACAAAAATATGTATAGGAGAAACTCGTATCACAACCAAGTTCATAGTAGTATGACATCATATTCACAACAGTTTTACTTGTGTAGCGTAAAACTCGTATGACAACCAAGATTATAGTAGTAAGACATGTTATTCACAACCCTTTACTTGTGTAGCAGAAACGTGTATGACAACCTTTGTATGTGTAGTAGAAGTTTGTTTCCACAATCCTGTGCATTGTTTCACAACAAATACGATGTGTAGCAGAAACAAGTATGACAACCATTATTTTCATATCACAACCCTTACTCTGTAGCATAAAAATGTATCACAATGTTTTTTTATGTTGTATAATTACTGTTTCACAACCCATATCCTGTGTAGCATAAAAATATTTCACAACCCATATCCTGTGTAGTGATCACCTTTTTTCCAACCATGTTTAGCAGTTGTGATTCTTTTACATTTTAGAAAAAAATATATAAAATTGCTTTTCGATTCACACAAATATATATAAATATACTTCCATTCATTCGATAAAAACCATTAAAATGTAACAGAGATCAACATATAAACAAGTTAACAGATCATCATTGTTTCTGAAACACTCATTGTCATTGTCATTGTTTTAAACTGATGAAAGCAACACAAAAATAACCATTGTCTCATGAAACACACCCAAAACAAAGTAATGATTATCGGATGGCAGGCATTATTAGATCCTTGGACCATGTGACATAAGTTCCTACAGCATGTATAACACGCTTCAAGTCACCCGATGGCTTGTAGAGATGAGCATCATCAACACGAGAAGTAGTCACAGTCACTTTGTACGCGCCAAAACCTATTGGCACTCCATGGCACTCCATCTTTGGATCTGTTTCAGCAATAATGCGTCGGAACAACCTCGTTCTCATTGTACCAACCGAGCAATCTGCAAGCTTTACCCTTCCCTAGCGCTTCCTCCACCCTTGGTCTGCTAACTGGACTCGATCATTTGCAAACTGGGAACAAGTCCTTGAGCTAGCAAAACCATGGGTGTTGCTAGCATTTCAGGACTACGGAAAATACAACAAAGAACATCAGAAACTCATAATGGGAGCAATAGAGACTAACCAGCAGTTTTATAGAAACATAAACACACTTACAATTGGACTGGCCTTGTTCAAGTGTGAGCCATCATGGCAGCAGACGCATCTCGAGGTTTTTTCCTATACCAACATCAAACCAGCAGGATGAGACACGAGTTTAAATTTTTCAACTAAAAGAAACAAAAGCGATTATTATAATCTCACCTCTAAAGTGCAAGTCTCGCATTCATTTCACTCATACTATCCTTGCACTCTTTGATGATCTTTTGTAATGGCTCTTGACAACCATCTTTGTCTTTGTCGCTCCATAGCCAATACCTCTCGGTCTCCCGGTTTGTCGTCACCAAGAGCTTTGGAGAGAAGATCGTGCATCACGGATGATCCAACATCGCACCATGCTCTTGTGCGGCTCTATCAATTCTTTCCCGCATTAGTGCAAAAGCAACCCAATTAGTCACATTTTTGCATCATTCGAACACATATATATTAAGCAAATAAATTAACAAAAAATATAAGAGATATGAGTTGAGTTCTCACTAAAGCCTCCATATTTCCGTGATTAGGTTCCTTCCCTTCCTTCGGTTTGTGACACTGTTATCCAAAGTTCGACTCTATCAATGTCTTCTTTTGTATTCAATCGCTTTTGCTCAGCAAACAATATGTTATCCAGCTAGTTAGCATATAATTTGAATACAATTACCCTATAATGAACATAGGAATAAAAATACACAACTTACGATTTTAGCCTCGAGTCTCGCATAACCACCTCTACTGAGAGTGTGTGGAGTGGTGTATTTCTCTCTAACTTGTTGCATCTGTAATCTTTTTGCCTCGATGAAGTAACGGAATATCATTAACTAAACAACAGTGAATGTACAAGGGCTGAACACAAAAATAATTTAACTTATTGCGATATGAACACTTACTCTGAATCCCTCCGAGCAAACATGTGCCACAAACTCTTCCCACTCATTCACAGTATCATTCTCTGGTTTCAGTTCTGCCAGCTTTCATCTCTGTCTTTCTTCTTCCTCTAGCCCATCCAAGGCGAGGATTTTACCAAACTTTCCTAGACCTAGCCTCTTTTCAGATAACTTCCCATCTTCCCAAGATAATAGTCTTTGTAAAAATCATCGACAATAAACCTTTGCTGCAAATACAAGCAAAATAGTTACAAGAGTTAAAGAGATAATGGATGGTGTATAAAACTTCTAAATACATTATAAAAATAAAAGAGTTGAAGAGTCAAGAAATTACCATGATAATCGCCCATATGTTATCTTTGGCCTCTCTAGGGACAAGTCTCCAGTCCTTGTGCTTTAATGGGATGTTACGCCTAACTAAAACACCCAACACACTAGCAAGCAGTACCGAAGGATCACCAAATGTGTTGATCCTTATTGTTAAAGCTCACAGCTTCCTTGCCATTCTTATTAGCTGTTAGCCCTAGTGCTGTCATCCTTGTGGGGCCGCGAGGAACGTACTTTCTTTTGGGTTTTGCCTACAAAAGAGTTAAGGATGGAAAAACTAAATAAGGATACAACTCAGGTGACTTGCTCATATTTTATCGGATAATTGAGTGAAAATACTTAAGGATGGAAAAGTAACTTAAGCAAAAGAGTCATATACCTGATGAGCTTCAGTTTCATTTTCAGTTCTTGCATCATTCACGTCAACATCATTATCATTTTCCGTGTTTTCTTTTTCCACCTCAACATCTCTCTCTTGTTCAAGTTCTTCATCTTCTTCTTCTTCCTCTTCAAAATCGATAAAGTATCATCGCATTCCCGAGTTGCACATTCGGACATGGCCCCTTACAATTTCCGCTTTGCAACTCTTCGCTGGGAACAACTTCCTCGCTTAAGGGTGCAGCTGGAGATTCTAATGGCCTGGACTGCTCAATGAGGGTTCAGTGAGAAGGTGCAGCTTGAGATGCTCCCGGTTGAGATTGTTCCGGTTCAACTGAACTTTTCCTTTTCCTCGATGATCGTGTTGGAGTAGGCTTTTCGCGGGTGGTTCAACTGCACTTTGAGTTTTCTTTATTGGTGATTGTGATGGAGTAGTCTTTTCAAAGTGATCTGTGAATCCTCCGAGTTGTTCTTAAACCTAGGGATGATCGCCTTGGAAGCTTTTCACTTTCAAGAAGCTCAACTCTTATTCTTCTTCTTAGGAGTTTGTTTGCCATGAGACTTTTTACTCTTATCTTTCAAAATGATCTGCAAAATAAACTCAACTATGTTAATCAAAAGGAGATGGTAAATAAAGTGATTGAAACAAGTAAAAATAAACCGAATCATAAGAGATTTATTACTACGTACCCTCATAGCAGCCATGGACAATAACCGACATTTTGGCTCGGACGCTTTTGCTTGCTTACTTGCTACCTTTTTGGGAGATACTACCAAATTCTTGCTTACTACCTTTTTGGTAGATGGGACTGAATCTTGCTCTTTGCTTCATCGTTAACTTTTTGTAACATAGAGTAAAATAAGTTAATCAAAAGGATTGAAAGAACATCATTTACACTAAATACGTAAAATTAAACTCAACCATAAGATATATAAGTCTTCACCTTATTATTCTTCACCATTGCAGACAAATTGGATCTTCACCTCCTTCCACACTACGCATCTACAACAAAACTTAACCAAAAAGTTAAACTCTAAATATTGCACCATATCTCATCGGATAAGAAATCACCATTGTACATGACAAATCACCACATGTGAATCACGAGGCTTTAAGAGCTGGTGCACTCTCTTTCTTATGAGCAAATCCATTGCTTGAGAACTTAAGCAATTGCTTTGCTCATACGAAAGAGAGTTCTCTAGCTCTCATCAAACCTTGCAAAAATATATAAGACTTTAGCAATCCACATTTGAATCAAGGTATCAAAAACAAACTATAATGTTATAAATCAAACTTAAAATAACCACCAAGCAATCGACAACCATTGGTTGGGATACCGAAGCCCTAAGCAATTCTTGGTTGAGAATGAGCCAGGAGTTCGGTACTCCAACCAAATGCGGCAATTACTGATTCACTTGATGGTTTCAAAAACAAGCATCATGTTTATAGAGTTAGAAGAAAACACAATTTTGGTAATTTATTCAAAAATGAAACTACTACATGTTATGAAAATTAAATTTAATTGAAAACTCACATATTGCATATCAAGAATCGTGTCGAAAACATAACAATCGGTAAACAAGATTGAAGAACAAGCATGAATTGGTTCTCACTCGTCCGAGTCACGAATTTAGAGATGTTTTCGGGAATAAATCAAATTTTCTCGACGATTATACAACCTATTACAAAGGGTATTTGCTATAACCAAACAAAATGAAAGAAATCATATGAATCGGTTCAAAATATAAACCCTAACTCGGTTCGAGAAAATAAAACCCTAATCGTAGAAATCACGAAGATAATGAAAAAAATTCAAATCGAAATCAAACCAATAGAAAATGACAAATACATCTTTACAGGTGAGATTTATACCGAGTTTGAGTTAAGATGTAAATCGGCGCGATTGAAGCTACGGTTTGATATCGTAGATTGGGGTGAAGTTGTGTTTCTTGAGATCGATTAGAGTGTGAGATGAAGTTTGGGTTTGAGGTGAAGTTGGGTTTCAAAATCTAGTTAGGGTTTGATGAGAAAAATCTTCTCAGAGACGAGAGAGAAAAAACGAGAGAGAGAGAAAAAATGAGAGAAATGAGAAGAAATTTTTGGTCAAAATTCTTTTCTTTAGGGGTTGTTTGGGTGGGAAACCAAATTTGGTTCAAAATCTAGAAGGATGTGCCCAAATTTAGGCGGGCTGTTTGGGTGGGAAACACACAATCCGCATAGTACTTTTTGTAGCCGTTAGATTAAAAATCGACAATCCCATTGGTTGAAACAAAGCATACGGATTGAGAAGAAAACACACAATTTGGTAAACCAAACAAGGCTTCCTCACCGTTAGATTGGCTTGTGATTTGATTTCCTTAAATTTGGTTCGTTGGATTACAAACAATTACAATAAAACCATTTGTAAGAACGACGAGTCCAACAGTATGACTGTAAGATTCCATGTAGATACTCGTCGATACCGTAACCAAACCCTAGATTTCATCAGGTTCGAGAAAGAATCTTGCTCGGAGAAGTAAAACTGGGCCAATATAGATAAGATTCCTTCGTAAGAACGACGAGTCCAACAGTATGACCGTAAGATTCCATGTAGATACTCGCCGATATCGTAACCAAACCCTAGATTTCATCGAGGTTCGAGAAAGAATCTTGCTCGGAGATCGAAAACTAGGCCAATATAGATAAGATTCCTTCGTAAGAACGATTTGAGTCCAACAAGATGACCGTAAGATTCCATGTAGATACTCGCCGATACCGTAACCAAACCCTAGATTTCATCGAGGTTCGAGAAAGAATCTTGCTCGGAGATCGAAAAACTCAGGCCAATATAGATAAGATTCCTTCGTAAGAACGACGAGTCCAACAAGATGACCCTGTAAGATTCCATGTAGATACTCGTCGATACCGTAACCAAACCTAGATTTCATCGAGTTCGAGAAAGAATCTTGCTCGGAGAAGTAAAACTGGGCCAATATAGATAAGATTCCTTCGTAAGAACGACGAGTCCAACAGATGACTGTAAGATTCCATGTAGATACTCGATACCGTAACCAAACCCTAGATTTCATCGAGGTTCGAGAAAGAATCTTGCTCGGAGATCGAAAATCGGGCCAATATAGATAAGATTCCTTCGTAAGAACGACGAGTCCAACAGATATGACTGTAAGATTCCATGTAGATACTCGCCGATACCGTAACCAAACCCTAGATTTCATCAGGTTCGAGAAAGAATCTTGCTCGGAGATCGAAAACTGGGCCAATATAGATAAGATTCCTTCGTAAGAACGACGAGTCCAACAAAAGATGACCAGAAGATTCCCCTGTAGATACTCGCCGATACCGTAACCAAACCCTAGATTTCATCAGGTTCGAGAAAGAATCTTGCTCGGAGATCGAAAACTGGGCCAATATAGATAAGATTCCATCGTAAGAACGATTAGTCCAACAAGTATGACTGTAAGATTCCATGTAGATACTGGGCGATACCAGTAACCAAACCCTAGATTTCATCAGGTTCGAGAAAGAATCTTGCTCGGAGATCGAAAACTGGGCCAATATAGATAAGATTCCTTCGTAAGAACGACGAGTCCAACAAGATGACTTGTAAGATTCCATGTAGATACTCGCCGATACTGTGTAACCAAACCCTAGATTTCATCGAGTTCGAAAGAATCTTGCTCGGAGATCGAAAATCTGGGCCAATGTAGATAAGATTCCTTCGTAAGAACGACGAGTCCAACAGTATGACTGTAAGATTCCATGTAGATACTCGCCGATACCGTAACCAAACCCTAGATTTCATCAGGTTTTAGAAAGAATCTTGCTCGGAGATCGAAAACTGGGCCAATATAGATAAGATTCCTTCGTAAGAACGACGAGTCCAACAGTATGACTGTAAGATTCCATGTAGATACTCGCCGATACCGTAACCAAACCCTAGATTTCATCAGGTTCGAGAAAGAATCTTGCTCGGAGAAGTAAAACTGGGCTAATATAGATAAGATTCCTTCGTAAGAACGACGAGTCCAACAGTATGACTGTAAGATTCCATGTAGATACTCGCCGATACCGTAACCAAACCCTAGATTTCATCAGGTTCGAGAAAGAATCTTGCTCGGAGAAGTAAAATCTGGGCCAATATAGATAAGATTCCTTCGTAAGAACGACGAGTCCAACAAAGATGATTGTAAGATTCCATGTAGATACTCGCCGATACCGTAACCAAACCCTAGATTTCATCAGGTTCGAGAAAGAATCTTGCTCGGAGAAGTAAAACTGGGCCAATATAGATAAGATTCCTTCGTAAGAACGACGAGTCCAACAGTATGACTGTAAGATTCCATGTAGATACTCGCCGATACCGTAACCAAACCCTAGATTTCATCAGGTTCGAGAAAGAATCTTGCTCGGAGAAGTAAAACTGGGCCAATATAGATAAGATTCCTTCGTAAGAACGACGAGTCCAACAGTATGACTGTAAGATTCCATGTAGATACTCGCCGATACCGTAACCAAACCCTAGATTTTATCAGGTTCGAGAAAGAATCTTGCTCGGAGATCGAAAATCAGGCCAATATAGATAAGATTCCTTCGTAAGAACGACGAGTCCAACAAGTATGACTGTAAGATTCCATGTAGATACTCGCGATACCGTAACCAAACCCTAGATTTCATCGAGTTCGAGAAAGAATCTTGCTCGGAGAAGTAAAATCAGGCCAATATAGATAAGATTCCTTCGTAAGAAAGACGAGTCCAACAAAGTATGACCGTAAGATTCCATGTAGATACTCGCGATACCGTAACCAAACCCTAGATTTCATCGGAGTTCGAGAAAGAATCTTGCTCGGAGAAGTAAAAGCTCAGGCCAATATAGATAAGATTCCTTCGTAAGAACGACGAGTCCAACAGTATGACTGTAAGATTCCATGTAGATACTCGCCGATACCATAACCAAACACTAGATTTCATCAGGTTCGAGAAAGAATCTTGCTCGGAGATCGAAAACTGGGCCAATATAGATAAGATTCCTTCGTAAGAACGACGAGTCCAACAGTATGACTGTAAGATTCCATGTAGATACTCGCCGATACCGTAAAAATTCCTTTGTAGATTGCTCAGTGAAGTGAAAAAATTTAGCGGAAGTTAAAAAAATTTTGCAGAAGTTAAAAACCTTTTTATAAGTGAAAAAACTTAGCAGAAGTGAAAAAAATTTAGCAGAAGTTAAAAAGTTTCGAAAGACGAAAAAACCCCTATGACGACTATTTCTAACAGTTGTGAAAGGGCCAAGAAAAAAATTTTCTGCATCACAACTTCCATTTCAATCTCCAGCCGTCTATTTCAACCTTACATCGATCTCTAACCGTCCATTGTTTTTATTTTTTTTCCTTTTTATCCGTTTGTTTTTTCTTTCCTCCACCACTTCTTTTCTTTTTCGTCTTTCGTTTCTTCTTTTATCTTTCTTCGAACCACAGAAAAACAGCTCCTCATCTGCCGAAACACAATCAATCAAACCATTACAAGTCAAGATCATCAACAAATCGAGCGAACAGATCTATGAAAAGGAGTTTTTTTCATCAACATATCGTTTTTTCTCCATCAACAGATCGAGTTTCTTAAGCTCTGTTAACAAATCGAGCTTCTCCATCAACAAATCGAGCTTCTCCATCAACCGATCGATCTTGTAATTGGGTCTGTAACTGATTGCTTTAAAAAAAATTTTTGTAATAGTTTCATCTCAATTTGCATTAAATTTAGGGTTTCATGATTGGGTTGCATTAAATTCGTTTTAAAAAAAAAATCAATCATTGCATTTAATTTGTTTGATGATTTGGTAGCATTAAATTTTGATGATTGGCCTGGATCAAATTTTTAGGGTTGCATTTAATTTCAATCATTTCAAACCGTTACATTAATTATTTTTTTTGGGTGTTGTTCGAATTTAATTCATGTTTAGATGCATTCAATTCTGCAAATGGTTGAAATTAAGTTTTTGGGGTTGTTTGATTTTTGCAGATTCACTAATCAGTATAGGGGAGCAGAAGTACAAATTTTGCGTAAAATAAGTTTAGCTAACTGATGGTATGTACGCACTAGTTGGCCATTATATGTATAAGATTCGACCAAATGCCACCCCCGCAACTATGCAGGATTATATTTATGTGTGTAATTTGGTATAGTTTTCTCGTCCGAGATAATGTCAACTTGGTGCCCATTTTGAATCTTTGATAAAATTATTCGTTATTGGTGGTGATGGCTCTAAAATGAGATGCCTGCATAGGTTTTATGACTTATATTTTTGATAGGGCATCCTGCAAAATTGTGTCATTGTTTGTACCATCATTTGCGTCCATTTGTTGTCATTCAGATGCCTAATAATTGCGAGATTGCTCAATCCTTCCCCGGCAAGAAAATAACAAAGGAAAAAGTTTATACATGTTTTAATATGAGAATGTTTTTCATTGACGGTGGGGAAGGAAATAAAGATTCATATTGAACGCAACCAGACTGACTCTTGACTTGTAAAATGATGAATAAGGATTGGGTTCGTTGGCCAAGGTAAAGCCAAGTCATAACTGTCTCTACAGGGTATATATGTCTCATAATGAGATTAATCGATCTTAGTACGTCTAACCATTGGAGTTTTAATGTAGGGGAAGTTCCATACCGGATGCGATGAAAGAAGTTCGTAGAGTTGGCTCATGAGAAACTTGGAAATCCTTCTAAGTTTAGTTGTCCTTGTGTGGATTGTAAGAATCTTGCTGCCACTTCCTCCTGGTACAATACATATGCACTTGCTAAAACGGGGTATGGATCCTACTTACACCGAGTGGGTTCTTCACGGGGAGAAGATTAGCAATTTTAATAATGTTCATGAAGAGGGAGCAACACGTCAACGTACTTTCTACCGGATGTGGACAGATGCTAATGTTGAAGGTGATGTCGAACCAAGGCAAGGGGTTTGTGAACCTAGGCGGGACGAAGGGTTTCCAAACCACGACGAAGAGTTGCTTGATAAACGAGATTGAAGAGGCCGACTTCCCTTTATACCCTGGTTGTACTACACACACAAAGCTAAGCATGACTACCGAGTTGTATAGGCACAAGACAAGAAATGGTTTATCTTGAAGGGCTTTTGATGATCTTCTCAAGACAATTGGTTCCGTGTTGCCCCCGAGTGTCATTGTCTTCCTAAATCAACTTATGAAGTGAAGAAGTTCTTTGAAAGCTTTCCAACTCACTTATGAGAAAATACACGCATGTCGAATGATTGTTGTTTGTTTAGAAATGAGTTGAAAGACGGGGATGAATGTCCTAAATGTCACTATTCTAGGTGGAAGGAAGACACATCTAACATGGATGATGCTTGACATGGTAGACAAGCCCAAAAAGAAGATACCGAGTGAAGGTGCTTAGATACTTCCCCATTGTGCCGAGATTAAGGAGAATGTATAAATCAACAGAGCTAGCTCAAGCGATTGATATGGCACGCGACTCATAAGAGTAAAGATGGTAAGATGCGTCATCCAACGGATTCTTTGGCTTGGAAGCACATAGACACAAAGTTCCCGAGTTTGCTTCGTAATCGCGTAATTTGCGTCTTGGGCTTGTTCTTGATGGATTTAATCCGTTTGGCGATCTTTCCCCAACCCACAGCTTGTTGTCCAGTGATGATTGTGGTATATAATCTTCCCCCTCAACGGTGTATGCAAGGCGACAATATTATTTTAAGCTTGCTGATTCCAGAAAGAAACAACCAGGTAGAGACATCGATATATACTTGCAACCACTGATTGATGATCCGATTAAGTTATGGGAAAACGGCGTGGAGGTTTATGATGCATTTAGTAAGACAATGTTCAATTTGAAGGCATTATTAATGTGGACGATAAATGATTTTCACGCTTATGGTAACTATCTGGATGTACATATAAAGGGAAGTCACCTGCCCTCGTTGTGGTGATAATACTCTTTCAACCTGGTTGCCATTTAGTCGTAAAACTGTTTACATGAATCATAGGAGATTTCTACCTCATAATCATCCTCTTCGATCGACTAAGAAGAAAGCATGTTTCAATGGAGAGATTGAGACAAAGGAAAAGCCACCTACTATGTCTAGTCTTGAGGCTTTTGAACGTCGGAGAAAGATGTTGTAAATGACTTTGGAAAAGCGAAGCGAACGAGGTGGAGAAAAGGAAAGAGAAAGAGGAAAAGAAGAAGAATAAGAAGAAGCGAAAAAGGGTCGGTAAAGTGCGGCAACAGGTGCAAATGACGGTAAATCTAATCTGCGGGGGAAGCGAAAAAGGCAAGTTGCTACGATGCCGGTATGAGTGCTGGTCCTAGTTCGTGCACGGGATGATGACCATCCGATATTCAACAAACGGTCAATATTTTTCGACTTGCCTTACTTGAAGGTAACTTATAACCTCGGATTATCTTCTTTTCGGTCTTACATTCCCATCCGCATGTTAAATCTCATTTATGAAATGTACAACTCAAGTGACTTGCTCATACTTTTTATGTTATTCCTTCCTTCTTAGGAATTATTACTACGACACAATATTGATGTTATGCATACGGAAAAAAAAACGTCTGTGAGAGTGTCATTGGTACTCTATTGAATATAAAGAACAAAACAAAAGATGGCTTAAAGTCCCGTAATGATCTGAAAAGTATGGGAATCAAAGAATAATTGCATTTAATAGTCAAAAATGGCAAAACTTGGCTTCCTCCAGCACCATGTAACTTAAGCGATAAGGGAAAGGCTGTATTCTATAATAGGATGAGAAATCTGAAGGTTCCATATGGGTATAGTTCTGATCTTAGGAGGCATTCACTACACCAAATTTTCGGATTCGTAACAGAATAGAGCCGTTACTAAAATGGGTTGTAACGGCTCTTGCCTGTTGCAAAAGTGGGTGTTACATTTTTTTTCGTAACGGCAATGGGGCCACATGAATTTTGGTTGTACGGCTCTAGTAACTGGTGAGAGCATTACAATTTGACACATAATAGTAAAAAAGGCCGATTCGAAATTTGTTGTAACAACGTGGTCGTAACATCCCCGAGCCGTTACGAATTTTTTTGTAACAGACAAAAAATTAATGGCTAGTCAACATTGACTGGTCAAAATCGGTCAATCGACCAATTTTGACTGGTCAATATTAACCTAAGCGATTCATTTTCACAAAGGAATTACGCTAGGAATTCCAATAACCAGCCTACCCTTTTCATTCCATCACATTCATTCAATTCATATAACTTTCAATCAAAGAAGAACATTCAATTCATATAACTTTCAATCAAAGAAGATCATTCAATTCATATAACTTTCAATCAAAGAAGAACATAAATTCTTCTAAGTACCAAAATTCTTGTAAATATCAAATTCTAAGTTAAAAAACTTGCTGAGTTCATAGAAACTTCCTACATTATAACTTACAAAACACACAATATTGAAAAGCAACAATCAGATGCCAATCAGTTCATAGATAGTTCATAAGCCAAGGCTATCCCACCAAATCTGCAATCAAGATATGTGAATTAGCAAAGGCTATTAGTACTTACCAAGAACCACATAACCTCAATGAAAAGTAAACATGTCAATAGTGTCAATCCACGCCCACAAGAGTATATAGTAAAGTATGATGTAATCATAAAGGACTTACGAGCTGATATTCTCAGTGTCACCATCGATCCCAGCTTTATCCCACACGTCAGATTAGTGTTATGTTTCACTCCATTAATGTTGTAATTCCATGACCCACTATAGGGAACCTGAAGATACAAACCACCAGTTAGCCTCTAGTTCATCATATACAAAAACACCACAAGGGAAACATCTACCATACAAATCAATTCAAGACACTTTGCAACCCACCTATCATACTAAAAATCCAATCTTAAATAACGGGCATCAGAAGTTCTATAAAAATTTAAAGAGCATGCGCAAAAGATTATTACCATGTTGAAGATAAATGACATTCGACCAGGAAGAAACATCTCATTCAACTTGACAGGAGTACGTGGCTTAACAATCCATTGAGACACCGACTGTGTACCAGAAATCAATGTCGAAACCAAATAAACATAACTCCTTCCCATCCTAAGCTACCGTAAATAAAAAGTTAATCACATTCTATGCAGGACAATCACACCTTTGCAGTCGTGGAACGACAAGTCACAGCATGCTCTTCCTTCGCAACTTTGCTGGACACCACGAACAACAAACTCAGTAAAACACCCCACCCAATAAAAGCAAGCAAAACATCACCCAACACACACAAAACAGAATAATTACAGAAAAGCATCAAAGTAATTCATTCGTTCATTCACCTAGTCTTTCCATCAGTTTCCTCTCCCGCTTCTGGTTTCTTAATCTCACTACGCACCTTGTTAAGTAGCGCATAATACAATCCCTTCACCAAATGTGCATGTTCCACATAACCTACAAACCATAAACAACCATTATCGATGGTCTTTGGAATTCCTGCAACGACAACTTTGAGACCTCGCCTTTTGTTTTCCCGCATAATGAAGAATAGTGTTAGCAGGTTTATTAAAGAATGTGATGCAATCGTCATCCCTATGATCAAATCAAAAAATTCAGAATCTCTGGCAAGCCAAATTAAATAATGTAGCTTCACATCCTTCAACACCACCAAAAGCCAAATTAATCAACTAAAATTCGAGAAATGAGAGCTTTCCACTTTGCGATCCCGAAATATGACCGCGAGAACCAAGAAACCAACTTCAAACCAAAACAAATAAATAGAGAAGTGCAATTTACATAGTGTTACCCGAGTGGCAAAAAGCATTCCATAGCCCAAAAGCATCCGGTTCACCAAAGATCTTACCCGTTGTCTCCTTTTTAATCAATGAAAGCATTAGCATTCCATCGAGATAAAAGCGTGAAAAATAGCACGTAATAAATATAAATGAAATGTGGAGTCTACTGAAACATCTTGATGCAGTCTTCAATATGGTGAAGCATATAAAAGCCACTGAGGTAGCTGATACGTCAACAAAATGCATCTAACAGTTGTTATATCAATATTTCTTTCATAGCCTTTTCAAATTGTATAAAGATCATTTTGTTTGAAGACATGGTGAGGAGGCCCTTCACCAAATTCTTTTAATGTCTATCATTTGTGTAACCATATCTCTGTCCGCGCAAAATTAATAAGCAAAAATAGTGATCAAGGAACAATGCAATACTCCAAGGGAATATTTCCTGTCTCAGTACTTTATGTCATCTTCCTTGGTGGTATCTTTGTGTAGTTGGTGAAATTATCTAACTTATAGTGAGCTTGAAGAGTAAGTTTGAAGGTATATCTTGAAGAGTAAGTTTGAAGGTATATGTGTAAAATAAAAATAAAGATGCCTAATAACGTGTTCAAAAGACAGTATTTAATATGAAAACTGAAATAATAATACCTGAGGAAAAGTATAAAGTTCATTCTCCCAGACACAAGGCATCATCCCATCTTTCCCTCCTTGAAAAGCTCTAAGTTCATCTTCAAACCAATCCCTGAGTTATACAAGACAAATTAATCTGAGGAAACTAGCAAGCATAAGCAAGAGCCAAGAGCATAAACTCCCTTGACATGTAACCTCAGTCACTCAAAAGTTAAAGAAAAGTGCATAGAGACAACAATGTCATCCTCATAAAGCCTTAAACTTGTCATTCAATAATCAAATTCATAAAATGTTACCTTCCAGGGATCCAAGGACCTAGCTGTTACTAGAGCCATATTTCAGGATCGCAGTGGAAAGCTCTCACTTCTGAATGTGATGCAACTTAAATAATCTAGCTTCACATCCTTCAACACCACAAAAAGCCAAATTAATCAAAAAAAAAAAAACCAAAAATTCTGTAAAACACATGGATTGAACAGAAATTGTAAGGAGTTAAAATACCAAAACCAAACTGGCAACTGCTAAATAAATAAGAACTTCCACTAAACACAAATTATATTTTTGCGAAAAAGGCCTTACCAATAAACACCAATGGTCCATCAGCAGCATTTAGGGAATCCATTTGAGTTTTCCTGGTATTATATAAGAAATTGATATTCTCCTGTGTGCTCATACTATTGAATTTATCATCGAAGAGATTATAGTAGTGCAAGTCCAACACTAGGTTTTTTTATCGGTGCTAGCCTTATAAATGTCACTTTGGGTCTCCAGGCCAATCAACTCGACTCATTATAACATAAGCTTTTTTTCGAATGTTTTCTCACAATGTTATATCCATCTTTGTAGTAATTCAGTACTGTATCCAAAGGAACTTCAGGAGAATGTGGTTCATTTAAAAGCTCAATCCCCAACAAAGCTGGATCGCTTCCATACCTGCAAATGAAAGATAACATGCTCATTTGGATCACATAAAAACACAATAAAAGTGTCTAGGTAACTGTTTAAGTTATTGTTAATTAATACGTAAGAGATGAACATATTTTACTTGGAAGCTAGGAATTCTATAGCGTCAAGGCTTTCTTGGATATTATCCGATTTCATCCAATCAATAAAACCATCACGATCGGAACTTGTGATCCATTCCATTTTGGGAGCACGGAGCTGCGTGAAGGTCGATTATGCATTTCATGCCAAACTCCTGCCTGACAAGTTTAAGTAAGTCAATGTTCAAAAAATAAGGAACCATGCAGGATGATGTAGAAGAAAATAAGGAAAGAGAGGCTCACTGTGCCCATCTGAATGCATTATCTAGAGCTTCCAAACTTCCCCCAACATAAGGAACTGGTGGGTTGGGATCTTTGGTAATCCACCACCCAACAGGAATCCTCACGGTGTTTATACCGTGTTGGGTAAGAAACTGAAAGTCTTCTCGTGTAATGTAGCTGTTCCTATGTTCCTGCAATTCAAATAAATTTTTCTTTATAAAGATCCGTTACCGTGTCCTCTTTTCATCCAGAGGTTTGAACCGCACTCGACATCTAGCTATAAGCAAACGCGGTTAAGTCATAACTTCTCATATACAAGAAAATAATGCAATCAGTTAATGTTAACATCGACTGCTAGATATACGGGATAGTTTGTTTTACGAAAATTGCCATTTTCTTGTTAAAAGAAATAGAAAATTACAGCTAGCACTTGTTTTGCTTTTTCAGGTCCATGCCCATTAGAGAGCTGGTATTCTCCCTGCAAACGACTACCATCAAAAGTCATCTCGAATATGGCGGCATTACCATCATCCAATCCTGGGGTCCCAACATAGTCTGCTTTTAGCTCATTTCCAGAAGATGCCTAAAAATGTCGAAAATATCAGATATATATATATATATACAATGACTCGAATGTCAAGTGAGAAGTTTAAATTCCCGAGAGTATCTCACCTGTATGTAGCTACCGCTAGAATGTTTAATACGAACTCGATTATTGCTAAATCTTTCAATAGTAAACGTTTCTTTTAAAGATGGTGATCCCGATGTTGCGGTGACAGAGGCCCCTTGTCCAAAGACAGGGATAGAACTGTCCTTTAAAAGAACGAAGCTGATATTCCGATTGAGATACCCTCCATAACTGCAACAGATATTAGTTGCATGATCTTACACATCTCGAGCATATATTACGTACAGCCAGTATCCCATAAGAGTTGGAAAAATTTTGGTTTAATTTGTGTGATTGTCTTACTCTGAAGGTTTCCCAACCACTAGCTTTTTCCCTGTCTACGGTGACAACGCCAGAATCCCCTCCCTCCTCCGCACATACATACTTATTTAAGCTCAGAGATCGAAACTGAACCTTTGTTCAGTCCTGCATTATAAACTTCGATAAATATACAACCACCAAAACTAAAAGAACTGAAGCAAAATCACTGAAATTAATTCCACAAAGAGTAGTACTTACAAGCATATCTGGATTCTGGATTTGTTTAGAAATACAAACCATATATTAGTTCTTCATCTCTCTATCGCCATGAATCAGCAGCATAAATATGAATTCTAATCCTATGTTCTTCGCAATCACAACACCGTCTGTTACATCTGTTCCACCAATCATCAGAAAACAAGAAGATTAAGATTCAAAACCTGGAAAGAAAAAAAAAACTATAGATCGAATTTATCAATACCTTGAAGTGAAGAGAACCAATACCCTTTTCACCGAAATCCATCTATCTACTGAAACCCTAATTTCTCCGAAATCCATCAATCACAATCGATTCAGATTTGTCATAAAATAGAGATTGAAACCCTAATTTCTACTTTCTCTAACTTGATTTGTACAGGAGAAGCAGATATATTAAAAGAAAAAGAGGGAATAAAAGAGAAAATAAGAGAAGAGAAATATGTTTGATCGATCAACGGAAGAAACTGAGAAAGGAAAGAGGTTTCTCTTTTTCGCCTCCCTGGTTTTGGATTTTTTGACGGAAAGAAAAAAAAAATGAAACTCATTCGACAGATACGACTTAGGGTTAGATAAAAAATTTATGATTTAGACGCATCTCGAGAATAAAATGAAGGGTAGATATATTAGTTTAGGAATAAACGATGTAGATGAAACACGATAACACGCATGTGAATGGCACGCACACATACCCCAGGTGTTACGACCCAAGTGTGACCAAGCGTGTGATCGGCACGCCTATAAAAAAAAATTAATGACGGCTGTCCCATGTTACGAATTTTTGGAAAATCCGTAACTGCTCAAGCCTGTTACAACCATTTCAAATAACGGCCATTTGTAACGGGAAATTAAGTAGCGGCCCATAAGCGTTCTTAATTGTCATACTTAATCCAGGAATTTGGTGTAGTGATTTCTCGAAAGATGGTTGCTTGGGTGTCCTTAAGGCTCATGATTACCATGTTATGATGCAACAAATATTACCTGTATCTTTGAAAGGACTTTTACCTGATGGGCCAAGTAATGCCATAAATCGGTTATGTTCTTATTTTAAACGAAATATGCCAAAGGGCGCTTGATCTCACTAGATTGTTAGAACTTGAAGATGAAATTGTTTGAGACTTTGTGTATGTTGGAGATGTACTTTCCTCCATCATTTTTTGATGTGATGGTACACTTGACAATTCACGTAGCTCGAGAAGTGCGGTTAGGTGGACCGTACAATATCGTTGGATGTATCCATTTGAAAGGTAATTGTTTCATTAGTATGAATATTTTTTTATTTATTTTAAGTACAATGTTATAGTTTTGTTACTGTGTAAATGGGAGTTTGGTGCTAATAATTAGAAGTTTGGTTTGTCGCGAGGTATATGAAGACATTCAAAGAATACGAAATAATTACGCACAACACGAAGCATGTATAGCGAGTGTTACCTGGGAATGGAGTGCGTCAGGTATTTTGATGTTCATGGGGACAAACATTCTGAAGGAGGAGTAAATCAAAGCCATAATGAAGACATTCAACATGATTCCACACCGGCAGGGCGTCCTCTTTCTAGAGGCGTTCAAGTGTATATTGGTAGTGATATGCTAAAGATTGCTCATAGATATGTGCTTTTTAACACGGCAGCAATTGAACCATATATAACATAAGTATGACTGTTATATGTTCATTTAAAATTGTTAGCAGTATAAGCACTTGTGTTTTACGAATCTTGTCCACATTAAAAATTTTCTTATTAGAATGCATATGGATGAGTTAAGATCTTCCGATACTTCCAGTGAAGACCAACTCCTTTCCATACACTCGGAAACATTTGCAGATTGGTTAAAGCAAAGGTACGTGCAACGCCACTTGGTTATTTGTTATATATGTTTTCAATTTATTAGATTCATTTTCCCGAGTACGTAGTACCTCTTTTTAGCATTACCCACATAGAGCTTAATTAGAGATGAATCATCATTCACTTCTTAATTAGATCTTACCAAGCCAAAACATAGAGCTTGCGCCCATTACTGTGGTCACTTGTGTTCTTCTAACTAAATTTTATTGATAGGTTAAAATGCAAATTGGTCAAGGCATGTCAGTATCAAATACAGTACGGTGGTTGTCACATGGTCCTTTAGAAAAATGTGTATCATATAAAGGCTTGCAAATAAATGGGTCAAGGTTTGTTACTAAGGATATTCAAAGAGTCACGCAAAACACTGGTGTTTCAATTGAATCAAAATCTTTAGTTGCATCATCACAAATAAGTAGTGGTTTCTATGGCGTTTTAGAACAAATTCTCGTGTTGGACTACCAACATATGTTTCAAATTCCCTTATTCAAATGTGAGTGGGCTCACACCTATTTTGGTGTCAAGATAGAAAAAGGTTTTACATTGGTCAACTTACGTCAGCATAAGAACCAATATCAAAATGATCCATTCATTTTAGCGTCACAAGCCCGACAAGTTTTCTATTCTCGAGAGTCAGATACATCAATTGGTTTGTGATGTTAAAACCACCACCAAGGGGTTTCCATGAATTAGAGGAATACAATGAACAGGAAGACACAAGTTGCCATCCAGTGGAACCTTCAACTCTTGGCTTACAAATGAATGATGATAATCTGAGATTTATGCAAGAACCGATCTTTGAACCTATCTTAGTGGTTCCGACAAAGAAGAAAAACAAGAAGAATAAGAAAAAGAAAAAGAAGTGCGCGATGGTGGGTTTAATTACTCTTTTCATTTCCCACGGATGCTCGAACCTATTTTGTTTCTTTCATTTTGCTTTAGATTGTATTTTTGCTTTTAAAATGACACATGTTGCAGTTTGCTTTTTTCGGAATGTCTTTACTTATTTTGCAGTCGATGTCTTACTTTTATTCCGGTTAATATACTTCACAACTTTAAGCATTTGCAGACTTCTTAATGGAATTTGAAATGTGATTGCGAGGCCTTGTACAATTCACTAAAAATTCCATGAATCTGGTACTTGTGATTGTTGATTGAAATGTGATTGCGAGGCATTGACGGACTTTCTTATATGCTTCGGGAAAAATGGTGCATTTGTTTGGCATTTTTTTAAGGCTAATTTAAAAATTTGGTCTAATATATAAAAGAATGTAAATATAATTACATGTATAAATGTGGCGGGGATGGTTGGAATGTCATATTAGCTACAGCGGAGACTCATGTTCGACTCTCACCAGGCTTTTTTTTTTCATAGTTATTTTTCATTTTACAACTCTTCTAAGGGTTACAGAGAAGATCTATTTATCTTTTTCTTCTTATCTATTCAATCTCCCCATCACTTATTCTCCTCCACTTATCTTCTTTCCGTCGTTTTTTTCTTTTTCTCCTCCATCTCCCTTGAACCTCCTCCTTCATCTCCTTAACCACGAAAATTTAAAACCCATCAATAGATTGAGTGAAGATTTCTTCACCACCAACACCTTCTCGATATGTGTTAAGGAAAAAAAGGTTTGATTCTATAACCCATTTTAGGGTTTTATTATTTTTGATTTCCCGTTCTGTTTAACTTGCTATTGATCGAGAATGATGATACGATTAAAATTAGTCCCTAGCTTCAATATATCTATTAATCAACACTAATCAATCATGTGTAAATTAGCCATCACTTGAATTAGGCTTTAAAAACACTTAGGGTTCATAAATTTTGAAATTAGGCTGTGGAGAAATTTTCTTCAATTAGGCTTTAAAAACACTGAATTAGTCATGGGTGGAGGTGTGAAAGATTCTCCAGGTAGCAGATAGTAGCAGACAACAGTAACATGAGAATGAATGAAAAAACCTAACTTTGAGTGTGCTATGTGTGAACAAGGGTTTCATGAGACAAAAGTGTGTCCTTGGCTCTATTCTAGGTGTAAGCATGTTCCTTGTAATGGTGTGAGGGCATTTCTGCAATCTAAAACAACTGAAACCTATGGAAAAATGTTTTTCAAGTGCACCATACCTACCTGCACCTATTTTGAATGGTTTCACGATGCTTCTGACCCTTGCAAAGCCAAGTTGTTGTTGTTACCATCAGTGAAAAGCTGTGATGCTTGTGGAGAAGATGATCACTCTTTTAAAAATTGTCCATTACACAGTCAGTTGTGCTTCTCTTCAACCTGCAATAACAAACTCAACCTAAAAATATGCAACAATCAACACAATAAGCACATAGCTTACCTGGTATGTGAAGAATGTGGAGATTTTACATGGGCCTCAGATGCTATCTTCATTGCTGCAAAGGAAAAAGTTAGAGTTTCTGCAAATCAAATAGCTGATCTAATTACAAATCTAGGAAAAGTCATATGTAATAAGATTTCATTTTATGTGTAGTATGAATTGGTGCTGGACTTGTTTTATAATTAAAATTATGCTATGTTGATGACTTATAATATTGTTTGTATGATAAATTGAATGTTTCTCTTGAGAAGAACCCCCCTTTTTAACTCCGCCATTGAATAATTTCATTGTCGGTCTCAAGCCGGATAAAGGAGGAAAGAAAAGGGGATTTATTGAGTTGGTCTCTAATTCAGCGGTTGGCGAAAAAACAGGTAACACATTCCTATAATATCTGAAACTTTTAGCATTTGCGGCTTCTTCATTTGACTGTTGTGTTTGCTTTACCAAAATTTGCATGAATCCGCTACTTTGAGCATATAAATATACACCTCCACGTGTTTCATTCATTTACATTTTCAGATATACAACCTGGTCTTGTGAGTGTTGATTGAAATGAGATTGCGATCGTCCTTGTATAATTGAGAAAGCCTTGTATGTTTCGAGGCAAAATGGCGCACTTGCTGGCCATTTTTAAGGCTCGATTGAAATTATTGTTAAATATTAACGTAGATGTCCTTTGATAATCATACATGTAAGCTGTGGAATGGTGGTTAGAATCCCGGTCCTACACGGAGAGGAGGCCGAGTTCGAATCTCACCCTAGCCTAATTTTTTTCCTAGTAAATTTTCATTTTACAACCCTTATAAAGGTTGCGAATGTTGATTAAAAGAAAAAGCACAAATCTACCAGTATTGTGAATGGCGCAGATGGTTGACGTCTTGTACTAACACCTAGTAAGCTTGGGTTCGATTCTCTATAAGAACATTTTTCAAATTTTTTTTTCCTATCTTCAACGACTCTTATTAGTGTTGTTTTAAAATCATTCACTACCTTTAGGATGTGAGTTGTAAATTCTAAAGGTGGTCACTTCTCTCTGCAACCCTTTTCACACAACAAGTTGTGGTTCGATTCTCGTCACTACTCTTAGGAACTCGTTGGTCCTAAGAGTTGGACATATTTTACTTTGACAACGCTTTTGTTGGAAAAAGTTGTAAAACATACTACATTTTACAACTTTTAATTTACGAGTTGTCAATCTACAGTTGTAGATTACTAATTTTCCCGTAGTGACAGTACTCCAAAGCCCGGTAACATGGGTCGACTGATCGATATGAGATTGGCTTTGGACGCAATGAGTACCAAAGATGTTGTGTTCGACCCTTACAAGGAGGCTAGAGGAAACCGGGCAGGTTTTGAGGTTTAGTAACGTTGCATTTTACCATGGGCCGTTGTTCCACCCAAAAGGATACGTTATGGCTAATCCTACGCGTGTGATGCGTCAACTTGGATATAAGCAATTAGCATTTTCCGGGCGGCCTCTTTTCAATGTTTTGATCTCGACCTTTCTCGGTGTTATTCAACTCCAAATCGGTTGCATGTAGAGTATGTTCGAAACCGAGCCAACAGATTGGAGGGATAGGGAACCACGTCGTTTGGTAGATTTTAGTCAGTGGGAAAAGTTGGAGATTGCTGAAAACGGTGATGAAGTTGATGCCGATTACATGGAAGAGTACCGGAATGGTCACATCCTTATGTCGTCCCGCCGGATGACGTCCAAGTTCCTCCCCATAAAAACCCTCCAGTTCAACTCCCATGCACAGGCACCCCCTACGATGACCCAACTAAATAACACCGTTGGATTGCTTGTAAGTATTGTTAATTGCTTCGTCATTTAATATACACATAATCATATATGTATACTAATTATGTGTTTGTTATATTAAACTAGCGGCGTCGGCTTGGCAAGTTAAAGAAGATGTTGGGTTGCAAATACCGGGAAGGAGAGTGTACTGTCCCTTGAAGAAATGAAGGAATTCGAGCAAAAGCTTGATAGAATTGAAGCAACCGACCCTAGTTCAAAAGCTTTGTTCGGGGAAACTAAGAAGAAACCTGCCCAAAAGAAGCAAAAGACCCAGTGATTTAACTCTTTAGTTGTGTTTCTTTTTTTGGATCGTGGTTGTCACGTCTTGTACAATTCCAAACTTGTTTTCGTTTGTACCTTGTGTTAAACTCTTTAGTTGTTTGGTTTGCTTTTGGTTTAGGATACCTGGATTAAGAACATTTGATAGCAAAATCAAGTTGGTTGGTTTATGTTGAGCGTGTTATCCTTGCAAGATTTATTTGTGACTATTTCCGGCATAGATAAATTAGGATAACAAAGCCGAATTTTGGGACCGGCATTGTTTAATATTTGTGCGTCCGGGAAGACGTCGGATATTGCTCTCATTAATGCGGCATCGTTATCAGTTACGATGACCCTCGGAATTTGATTTTCCCGGAAGAACAACTTCAATTGTCGTAATGCCAATGATAATTATGGTCCCTCTCGTTTTCCATTAAACACCAAGCCAATGTGAATGTTACCTTGTCCGAGGTTTGCCCAACGATGTTGAACAACGGCATATTGTATTTGTTTGTCTTGTAGGTGCAATCCATCAAAAGAACACCACAACATGTATTTGCCAACCGTGAAAGCAACAGATGCGAAATGAATATTTGAAGGGGCTTGTTGTCGGGCCCTCTTTTAATGATACGCGTGTAGTTGTGATCCCAAGCTATCTTCTCAAATTCTTGCATAACGGACCTCCCTTCCCATTCCACCCTTCTAATAGTTGCTTGTGCACTATAAATTGTACGTAGAGAAGACACGTTAGTCTCGTCCTTTTCCTTGAAGCCTCTGAGAATTTGTCTCGGTTTGATAAATGCTTTGGTCAATCTCTTTACATCCTCGAACTCACAGTTTTAGCTTCGCAACTAAGGAGTGACCAACAAAATCTTTCGGATCCCGATGGTTATGACAGCCACACAAAACCTCACAAATCCCAATTGTTAATGTCATTTAAACGGAATACAAGCTTAAAAGGGCAATCATTCTTCCTCGTACGAGTCTTGTATACCCTATTAGTCTTCTTTGGATATACATAATCCTTTCTCTTGTGGCTATTCTTCTCCTTGTATTTCCCACTTCTCTCGCAAGCCATCTCAAAACGCCTATTCGAACCTTCTCTGTTCCTCACCAACACACACATGTTCTTAAGAGCCGTCTCTTTAGCTCCAAGCGATTGCTTCCTTTCGATCAGTTATTCCCTACATAAGAACAATTTCGCATTCATTAGAAGGTTCACTACTAGCAATCCATTAGTAATGTTCAAGATACTAGGTGAAAAGTATTATTTGGTCACATACCAGAGGGATTTTATAGTATTCCGACGTATCCCGATAAAGCGGCTTTGCATTTGTTGGATCAATATATGGCACCACCTAAGGATCGAATGAAAATTAGTTCCAAACAAAATTAAAACACTATGCCGGAAACCCGTACCGGCATGCTCGACAATTGTTCCGGCATAGTATAAGTTTACCAAAACGGAAGACCAAATTTGAAACCTATTCCGGCATATGTGTTTCGTAAGACTACAACGCCGGAAGCAAGGATACCGGCATTAACGTAACATTTTGTTCCAAGCCGGTACACAATTCCGGCATTGAAAAATAATCGATATTGAATGCCGGAATTGAGCTTTGGAAAACATTTATTCCTGCATGTTTTTTTGTAGGTACCGGCATTGAAAAGTTGTAACTTAACAACGCTGGTTTCGTTGCCGGCATTATCGATAGTGATTGAACCACGCCGGTACTAAATTCCGGCGTTAATGTTTATTAAGTTTCAATGCCGGTTTTTGGTTTGGGATGGAATTGTTTCCTGTATGTTTTTCATTCAATACCGGCATGGTAGACGATCAATGAAACCATGCCGGTTGAATATTCCGTAGTATATTCCTTGTTAGGTAAAAAGGTTAACTCCGTACCGGCATAGTTTTTTTGGTTATATTCCATGCCGGTTGATAATTCAAATTGGGGGATATAAGTGTACCGGCGTGGTCGTAGTATGAATACCATGCCGGTACCTTGACTCTGCCGACATGGTATTCATACAACTACCATGCCGGCATCGAGGTTTTTCAGTTGAAAAAATGGCGGGTTTAAAGAAAAATTCGATTTTCGACATCTTAGCGGCTTTTACCATGTGTTGGGGATGCTAGTATGTTGTGCAAGTTTACTTTCTTGTGTTGGTTCTTCATGAAACTCTCCATACTCGTCGAAATCATCATTCAAGGGTGTTGGCTCAACAATGAGTTGCAATTGAGAGTTGTTGTCGTTAGTCAAGATTCAAGATATGCTCCTTGTTGTAGTTGAGCTAAAGATTCGGCTATGGCGACAATCCTCTCTTCACAATCATCCTCCATTTTCCACACAAAAATTTCTCTCTCAAAATATTTTTCCCTCCTTCTACTCTCACCTCACTCACCCAAAAACAAATAAAACACATACTAATCAATTATAAAAAATCTTAAGATTTTTACTAATTATTATTAACCACTAAACCTGATTAGTGAGGGGTAGATTAGGATTTAAAAAAATACTTAGATAAGGGGTGACCCAGAATTGATATCTGGATCCAGTTTTTGTCCTTTTCTTATATCCCCCAATTGCGCGTTCTTTATTTACTTTCCCTTCTTAATTCTTTAACTGTTTTGAATAGTCTTCAGCTATTGATTTTTTACAAGAGAAATGAGATTATACTGTTTTGATACCACAAAAGTCATAGTATTTATTTTTGGTTCCACCTATTTGCCACTCATATTTTTTGTATTTGCCACCCTTATCATAATCTTTAAAGTAGGTCTGCTTTTTAATTCTAGTTTTTCCTATTTGCCACCTATAGAAGTCAAATTAAATTTGACCATAACAGTCGGTTCTCTATTTTCCCTTCTTCCCCTTTAATTTCTCTTTTCATTAAAAACTCACGGTGAAAATTTATCATTTCATTTACGCCTAAGATTAAAAGACAATCCAAATGTGCTCAATAATGGAGCAAATAGGTACTAAAAGTTCCAGAAAGACATTTCACAAAAATTGCAACTTCGATTAATATTTAATATTTTTCATGACCATTTTGCAGTTCACATTTACGTGGACTACATTTGAACTCACAGATACCTCATCATAGCTGAATACATAACTAATCTACCTTAAATTAAACCATTTCAACCAAAATTTCATTGATTGTATGCTCATATGTTGTCTTCTTGTAACTTAGTTAAGCTTACGTAGCTTTACTAGTGATTGTGGTTGAACCATCTAGAGAGGGAAAAATCAGACCATCCATCAAAAGAATCCAACGAAAAAGTATTAACAATAACTTTAAGTGATGGCAGATACAAGATTAGAAGAGAAAAACAAACAAAAGAAAAATACTGCAAACAAATCCAAATTAGAGATGGAACATGTATTGGCAGAACCATCAATAGTCCAGTTTCGGACCACTACATATGCTAACAATTGATCATACATTAATAGTAGATCAGTGGCAATGGATTAGAACTAGCCGTTCACACTAACAGTCGACTAGTTCATCTTAATATTTTTGTTTTAAAATAAAGTAGTTGTTCAATATCGTGTCAATCAATCTAAAATTAGTCGACCCAAATCGAACTAATTTTTTTTTGATCGGTCAAATGGAAAGGATTTATTGAAAAAAAGGTACTTAAGGGGTACTCAACCCAATCAATATAACCGACACAAATAAAAGGAGACCGATTTTTGGAATCGATCACCAAAAGAAAAAGAAAAAGAACAAAGAGCCAAATCGAACTACTAGTTCTTCATAACACTAATACAAACAAAATCAAACTCAAACATGAATTTTACAAGCAATTAGGTTTAATTTTACTTTTTTTTTTATTTGGGTTTCGAACATTTCCTACTTTCCTTGTTGGCATACTGTTGAGACAAAATAAAAAATTAATAGCAAAAAATTAAGCGAAACATGAGTGATGGTGGTGATTGGTGGGTGGAGATGGTGTAGAAGATGTGGTCGGAGGTAAAACGGCGAAGAAGAATTATATTTTATTTTAGGGTTTTTTTATTTAGTTATTGGGGTGGTGTTATTGGGTGTAAATAAAAAGTCAACAAGTGGTATTTAGGATATATGAAAACATATATGGGTAGCGAATAGGATAATTGGGGGTGGCAGCTAAGGTGGGTGGAAATTAGGAGAAGTGTGGATGACAAATAGATGGAACCTTATTTTTTAACCATAAAATATTTGAGAAGTATCAGTTCAGTCTTGGACAGTCTTGAATTATAAAAAAAAATATCCGAAAACCATCGTTATTTAATATTTTCTAAATACGTTTGTTTTTATATCTTTTAGCTTATAGTTTAATTGTAAATTGGAGATAACAATACTTTAGTCTGTGGAACGAACTGGCTTGCATACTATCTAATAGACATGCGTTCTCTCGCGGTACACAATTAAAATCACATCACGTAATAAAGGGATAATTTTAACAGTTTTCTTCTTCATAATCTAGAGAAGATATTTTATTCGAACTATATTCCTGGTATTTTCGTATTTTCTAGTTTTCGTCTATCGTTAATCTGAATTCGGCTAGTATAATTAGATTCACCAAGGTACAAAGATCATATGTATCACTAACAGTGTAGCTCCTATTGAACAACATATTCATAATTAATTGGTTTCATAAAACTAAAAACTAAATTCTAAAAATTAAACTACAAGAGAAAACAAACTTACCACATTCAAAAATCCTTAAGAACGTACTTGAACAACGTGTTGAACTCAGAAAACCCACCTCTTAGAGCGACTAAACTAACTCTCTCTAGATGAAAAGATTGTGCACATGGAGTATACAATCGTCATTTAGTTGTTTAACATTTAAAATTCATATTTTTTGTTCTGCTAATAATCCAATCCAGTGACTGGGGTGTTGGTTAAACCTTAGAATTTTTTGTTACTTCTATTTTCTTTTCAAAACTCATATTTGTAAAAAAATAACTAGGGATATCAAAGACTTTGTTTATAAAAAACGGAGAAAGAAGGTGTGAAGAGGAATGATGAAGAGGAATGGGTATTTATAGGCCGGGCAAAGTCGACAGTTAGCGACATTAATTATATCGAGCGATATAATTTAATTTTCCAACGGTAAATATCGGTCGCTAAGCTATAGTTAAGATCGCTTGATAGGGTCCCATCGGTTAATTATTTCCCCATAGTGGCGCGACTGACGAAGCAATGCAAAAAAAATCAACCAATGTATGCGTAAGAACCGACCTTAAACTGTCTATTTAGGGTATGCAGTATGAGTCCACAATGCGCCCTAATCATGGTTCTTTTGAATATATAAAATGATTCAAAAACATGGATTATCATAATCTAATTACTGCTACACTAGTACATCAAAATTATATGGATGTTTAAAACACACAATATGACCCGTAGTAGTGGCACTATAGGTTTTCGGAAATTATAGTATCATGGTATATATGTTTATGTTAGTTTTGGTATGCTACACAAAACATAGAAATCAGTTATAAATGTAGAGAAGTTTATGTTGACAGATTAGCATCAATCGAGAAGTCTTGCCGTGAGAACAAAAAAACTCTATAACTTTATATGAATGCGTTGGTGTATCTCTATAGTTAGGAGAAATTGAGACGATGGAGAAATCTAATCAACTATTCACTATATCATTGTAGCGGAAAGATTTCTGCCTCCTTATATTCGGTTCATATCTTTATTTTCTGGTGTTGGGAGTTTTTTTATACCTAATTTTTTAGTTTTCCCAAGTCAATGGTAGACTATTACAATAAACGCGGCGGCTATAGGAGACCTGGTTTCAATTTATCAAATTCTTATAATTCAAAACTAATAATTTTTATATAATGTTAGATATGATGATATCCGTGTTCAATCTTTTTATATCAATATGGACGTTTCATTTATTTTAATTTTAATTAAGCCTAAAGATTTTTTTTTTGTTTCTTTTTGTCTTTTATCTTTATCTTTTTCTTTTGTAAATTCCGATATATGGAGACGTAAACTTTTTAGAGTTTTTCTACATGTTCGTTGAAGATGAATAATAAATCTTGAGAAAAGTAGTAATTTCTCATGTAGACAAAAAAGTACACGTGCATACACTTATTTTTTTCACATGTGCACCACTTTGTGCACATATATAAAAATCGATTACTCATAATCACAAGCAAACCTATTTTTTCAGGGAAATTATATTGGATAAGTAATCCAATTTAAATCATATTCACCTGGAAGGGTATATATCCTTGAGATATCATCACAAGGGTGTAAACTACGTATACACCTACATATATCTAACCAAAAGAACATCCATGACCACAAAACAATGCATATATCCATGAGACATCGTTAAGGTGTACAAATATGTACATTCCTCTAACAAATCTAACAAACAATATCCATACCCACAGAACATGCCATATAGACAAACATGTACACGATTTTGAAAAATACAACAACAATAAAATCCACACATACAAACTAATAGATATATACCCAGGGTAGAACAAAGGTGTACAAATATGCACACTCGTACGAAAAGTATAACAAAACAGCCTCCATGCCCACAAAACATGCCATATATCTCTGAAATAGCATGCTAGTGTAGAAATATGTACGCTCGTACAAGATATCTAAGAAAAACAAAATCCATATCCACTAAACAAGCCAATATATCCCCAAGCAACATAGTGGTGTACACATATGTACACTCGTACAACATAACTAAGAAAAACAACATTCACACCTACAAAACATGCCATATATTCGTGAGATTCTAGAAAATCAAAATATTTTTAAAAAATCGAAGTTATATGAAAATTAAAAATCTAAAACAACAAAATAAAGAATGCAAAGGGATTTTAGGCATCAAACAAGAAATCAAAGCTCACAAAAATATTTTCATCAATCAAAATATCATGCATCCAAAAAAGATCAAAAATCTAGCAGAAAACAAAATCCCAAATACGGATTTTAGCCTTGTTGATGGTCAGGTCTGGTCAAATGTACGACGCCTCCTTGTCTTTAGTGGTGTAGCTGATACCAGATAACCATAAAGGCACGGTATACCGAGAAGAGGAATTATCTGAGAAGGCCTTGAGTACGAATTCTTGGGACACTTGGAAAGGTTTTCACCGAATTCACGTGTTGGCTAACATTTATTCATAGTATACACCAACCACAAACCCAATCTTCGTTATTCATCATGGCAGCAACAGAAACTCTTTGTACGTCTGCAACATCACACCCATACAACACTCATCCATCCAAGATCAGGTTATAGACCAAACCCTTTCTTCCTTTCCAATTTGAGCTTCTAAATCGAGTCGAAATACTTCAGATACGTCGACAAACTCCGACAGCAACAACTCCTAAGCTTGAATGAGGAACGAAGTTTTGTTTCACTTTTATCCGCGGTGGAGAATTGGCCACGTAGCTCACTTTGTTTAACAATAATGCAAAGAGAATCCTTTTTACGTCTCCTTGAGTCCCTGACCATGGATTAGATATGGAGTGCCAGCATGAGTTATGGACTTGGCCAACCACCACCTCCTTCGGTACCTTCAGCAATGCATTGGTGCTTTTTGCGGCAAATGTTATTTTAGCTCTTATTTAAGCCGTTTATTCTCTAATAATCGTAATTGCTTGCATTTCCCGTAAACAACTCAAAATGGTGGTATTATCCAAAATATTGAGTCCTAGCTAATATAAATATGGGTATAAAATGTAGCACTCACTTGCTTATCAGTGCTGCAATATATTAAGTTTCTTGCAGTGTGATCACAATCACAAGACCATAAAACTACCAATTGCTTGACCAAATCAATACTTTCTTGCACACACTTATGTCGACCTCCAAAAACCCTTCCATTCCTTTCTTTCCACAAAACCCAACAAATTGCATAATGCAATATTTGTCAAACCTGTCTCCCTTTACCACGCAGCACGTTGGTGGTCCAAGCTTCAAATAATTGAAGTAACGTGCTTGGTATAGGCCAAGCAATTCTGAAGGCTGCAATGAAGTACTTCCAAACTTCAAAAGAATATGTGCAATGAAGAAACATATGATTCGCAGATTCCCTAACATTATTGGATAAGACACACTGATCACTCTCTATGTTAACACCTCGATGACGCAGAATATCCCTAGTCGGGAGTGAATCATGAAAAGTATCCCACAAAATGAAACTAACCTTTTTGGGAAAATGAGAGTGTCAGGTTTCGAACCCATGATGTCCTTCGTCACCCTTTGTCTCCTCAAGTATTTCAATTTGGTAATATATTAGAATAAAATTCGCGGCTCTTTTAGATCTTGAAAATTATCTGCAGTTGAATGTACGCTAAATGTTCATAGATTTTTTTTTTCAGTGTGCACAAGAACGAAATCATATTAAATGTAAGCTAAATTCCCCGTCCATTTCCTTGTTGACATAGTAGAAAATGATCACTATGTTGTTGCAGTAGAAACCGGGAGTGCAACCACGACGCTTCCTAGTTTTTACCAATGGCATACATATTAAATGCTCAACACATCCTCAAACTTTGGATATAAGTTTTCCAGTTTAAATAACTGATGTACAATCAAACAAGTGTTTTCCTTTCGTATTTGACCAACCAGCTACGAGTTCCTACTAAAGTTAGCAAATTGGAAAAAGATTTCTAACAAAATTAAATACTAGATTTAACGAGTGTAACAAAAATAAACGGAAATGAGTTGTTACTTCTAAAAGAGTTTCTTCCGAAAATATTTTGAAGGGGCCATAAAATTAGAAAACTCCGGCCGAAAGTACATGTATGTAAGTATATAGCTACATAATTGCCGTAATCTCGGGGTGGCCATGGCCACCCGAAAGTTGTATGTGGTTCCACCGCTGAGGCCAAAATTTGAGTAGTTGATTAGCTTACTCCACCATCTCAGTTCCTCCTCATTTTAGAGAGAGATGCATTAATGCAATATAAACTTACAACTGATTTTTGTTCTCACAATCTGTAGACTCAGTAGTGCACCTATATTTTTAACTGACTTAAGTGTTTGAACGTAGCACACTAGAACTTCCGGAAACATGTTTACCATGATACCACACATGCCCTTATAGCGCTACTGCATTGGGTCATAATGTTTGGACATTCATTATAAGAGTACGTAATCAAATTCAGTTAATCCATGTGTCATTTCGTCTCTAAAATATTAAAATCAAAAAGTCGTGTCAACTTCAACAAAAAAAAAAAAAAAAACATTATGAACTCATGCATTTTTTATTGAATATCAAGTTGAAATAAGGCCCACGAGAAAAACACAAGATTATTTGTAACACGAAAAAAACACAACTCCTTCAAGGATATATATCAATTGTAACACTACCAGGCACAGCGCTCATGCTGAGCAAGATATAGATAGTATGGTGGGTGACTCTTCCATTTTACTAAGATGAAATTACCAGTCGTATTTAAATTTGTTTTCAGCTCTTTCTATAAGTAAGGTTTTAGTGTTTAACGGAAACCGTATTTTGATCTGATAAGGTACGTTTTTGGGACAGCACTAGCCTATATCTATATAGGCATGCACAACACCCAACCTTCATCTTGCAATAACTACGAAGAAAAAAGAGAAAAGCAGCCGATCAAAAAAGAAAAGAAAAAAAAAAACACAATGGCAAGCCTTCCCCAAGATATTGACGTACTTTTGACGTTACTAGTCAAATCGATCTCTTGGTGTGTGCAACTCTGGCATGAATTTTTCAGAATCCTCACATAAGAATCCATAAGTTTATTAAGATGCACCTTCACAGTGCCAATTAAAATAATAGGTTCAGTGTTGTACTTGGCTCATATACGGATTCTTATACAATCGTTTTTGATGTAACATCCTCGTCTTACCGTATGACTGTTCAAACTAGTATCCCACGTAACACAATTCTATTTGGAGATTCTCATCCACTGTGCATTTTTTCATGTGATGGTCTATTAACAATCCGCTTCTGGAATAAACACATACTCAAATCTGCTTGTGGAATCCATTAATTCAAAAATACTTGGTGATCTCTGTTGGATATTTTCAACAAACCCTTAATTTATAGGAGCTATACAGAGTTTTCGGTGATCGACTTGTTTTAGGGTTTTTAATGACAGTTAGAAAAATTGATCAGAAACATCGTTTTCACAAACAGACACCATTGTTGGAAGCACTGAAAAGATGCTTGTTGGAGATGAAGAGTCATCTTCAACAGATGTTAAACTCTCTATAAATTGCATCCTTGTTTTTTATTCGATATAAATCAAAAACTCTCTCTGTTTTCTCTCTAACAAGCATCATCAGAATCAAAACCTGTCTGTTCTTGGTTGGGTCAAGGTTGTACAAGCTTTGAATCCAACATTGTTGTAGGGCTTCAAGTATCCTTACGGCAATATTCATTGACCTATTTGTACTCGCCAATTCAATTGGGAAGGGTCGAATAATTGTTGAAAACAATCTATTATTAGAGCCTCTTTTCCTCACCTTGTTTAGTGTCAATTTTCCAACAATCTCAACGTCAAATCGTAACGAATCCTATACCAGAAACTCTTTTTCCATTACACAATCCACTAGTGGAAAAGAGGTTATATAAGACATAATGGAACGACATAACCATAGATGTTGCGTTATTTAGTCAACCCGAGCGCGTCGTTGACTAAAGTCAAACTGTCGTTGTATCGGGACTTTTATTGACTTGGACAAAGATATGTCGATAGTGTCGTTACCCTAGTAGATATTTTGGAGATTGGGTCTTCTCATTGATCCAACGATTGCGAGTCCCACTCTTCTCTTAACTAAAGTCAAACCTTATCCTTTTGCTGCCTCCTCTTCTTCCATTTCTCTGCGAGTCCCCTCCTCTTCTTTTCTCGCTCAACCTTTTTGTTCCTCCGAAGAAGAATTTCTTACCTCTCCAGATTCATTGATTTCTTACAAATACTAACAGATTTTTATGATAAAAAAAATGAACCACGAAGAAAAACCATTTCGTTCTTCACTCCAGATCTATTTGCATTATTATGTTCGATCTAAAGTCATTTTCTTCAATCATAACTCAAAACCATTCTTCTTAACCATTTCATTTTTCATCTTTGTTGTTTCTTTGGTGATTAATAGTTCTTCTTATTGGAACTAAAGTTGTGCTTTAAATGTAATTATTCCCCTTTCCTCCCTTGTTCCTATCTATTTTGTTTGTTGATAGGGTTTGAAATCTCTTTTGGTTTTTATTGTAGGACATTTTAAAACACGAACAATCAGCCTCAGTTGGATTTCTTGAACTTCTTTAGGTATAAATTTTCCACCACTTTTATTTGTTTTAAATTTTAATAACTCGGTTTTATGAGCTTGATTTCTTTTGTAGATTACATCTATTTAGATTATTCAATTTTTATGTTTCTTATATTGGATTTCATGCTGTTTTAAAACATAGTATGTGTTGTGATACCAACACCTTCCACACGTATTTCCTTAATTAGTCTTTCCTTATTTAGTTTGTTTTGGTTAAGGTAGTTATTTAATGCAACTAGAATTGCTGCGCAACTTGTTAACCAAGCAATTGTCAGCTATAAGTACGTATACTTTGTTATTTTTATGATATAACAAATACAATTACTCTTCAAAACTCTTCTGTCTCTTCTAATCTTCTCAACTCTCTCACAATCTCTCTCTTTTCTACTTTCAATCTTGTATCAAACCCTATAATTACTAGTTAGTTCTGTGCTTTTGATATTTGTTAAGGTATTGAACCATAACATCTATCATCAGAGCAGGTTAGGTCTTTCTCAAAAATACCCTAAATTTTTTTCTTCTAGCTTCCGCTTCCGCATCATGAATCTCACCGATGAGGTTAATCGGCTATAGCTGCAATCAAAACCTTGGATACTTGATTCTTGAGTTTATAGATCTTTGTTATCAAAAACTCTCAACATGTGGAACGATCTCGCGAATTTGTTATTGATGAAGTTATGAAAAAAACACAAACTCTACATGATACAAGTTTGGAATCTATTTTGGACACTCATAGAAGAGAGATGAATCGAATAATGCAACAAAACAAACAAGATACTGCAGTTCTTGCTGATACTATTACTCGTAATATGGGAGCATTGTTGCTTGCGCGTTTTCCTCTTACTACAACTCCTCCTGGTTTTGAAAGTGCAACTGGAAATAATGGTGGCACTACTGGTGTTCATGGAAATCATGGTATTCCTGGTAGCAGTGGTATTCTAGGTTCTCCAATACCTAATAACTTGAAGTTCCCTACTTTTGAAGGAATGGATCCTGCTGGTTGGATTTTTCAGGCAGATCAATATTTTCGGTTACATCATACACTTGAAGCATTAAAAATTGACATTGCTACATCTTATTTCAAGGGTGACGTCAATGCTTGGTACCGCTGGGTTCAACCAAAGCTAATTAATCCAACATGGATGAATTTTGTTTACTTGTTCGAGAACGTTTTCTTTGATAAGAAATTTTCTAATCCACGTATGGCATTGACAACAATTTCTCAGCAAGGATCGGTGCGTGATCACATTAAAGAATTTGAGCAACTTCTCAACTTTGTTACTGATTTACCAGACGACTATGTTATTGATCTTTTTATTCATTCTCTGAAGAAAGAAATATGATCTGTTGTTGAAGTTTTTGAACCACCAACATTAGCTGCAGCTTTCAAGAAAGCCATCAAACAAGAGGATGTGTTTATTTCCAACCATTCTTTTTACAAATCTATTGTGAGGCCAAATCAATATAGACAGTCATCTACATCTTCAAGCATTTCATCTGATTCACCTAATGCACCCTTTAAGAGAACTACAATCCCATCTGGAGTAAAACGTCTATCTTTATACGAACAAAAGATTAGACGTGAACATGGTCTCTGTTTCAATTGTGATGAACAGTATAAGGCTGGACATGTTTGTGCAAAGCCATTGAAATCCAGATTATTGATTCTAGAGATGTCTCCAGCAGACACTCTTCAAGAGGATGCAGATTCCATACCATCTGATACAGAAGAGATGATTACTCCTAGCTGCTTGCAAATCGGATGCATTATGAACCTACAATTTCATTACATGCTCTTACTGGCTCTTCATTCCCTAACACTATGCGTGTCACAGGTAAAATTGCAGGTCAGCCACTCACTATTTTAGTTGATTCTGGTTCAACTCATAATTTTTTACACCCTGCAATAGCTAAGAAATGTGGTATTTCACCTAAGTTAGTTAATAATATGAATGTCATGGTTGGTAATGGAGGAATTCTTAAAACTCAAGGTCTTTGTTCTGATATTTCTATGAAATTACAAGATTATCAGTTCACTACTGAGTTTTTGTTGATAGAATTAAGTGGTTGTGAGGCAGTTCTTGGAGTAGAATGGTTGAGGAATTTGGGTAATATCTCTTGGGAATTTGAGAAATTACATATGCAGTTTACTTCCAATGCTCAAGTACATACATTAGTAGGTAACAAGTCAGCTTTAATTTTGCTACTTGATAGTATTCCAATGCAGAAGGTATTTCAAGACACTCAGCATGGATTTCTACTTCAATGGGACGCACAATCAACAACTTCAGAGGATGCTTCTCAGGTACCTAATGTAGTTTCAGAATTACTTTCACGTTTCTCTGATTTGTTTGCATCACCAACTGAATTACCACCTCCCAGAGAGCATGATCATCGTATTCCTTTATTGTCTAACACAACACCAGTTAATGTTAGACCATATAGGTATCCTTATTTTCAAAAGGAAGAAATTGAGAAAATTGTTTCAGAACTCAAAGAGGTAGGATTTATTAGAAATAGTTCAAGTCCTTTATCTTCCCCTATACTCTTAGTGCGCAAAAAGGATGGTTCTTGGCATATGTGTGTGGATTATAGAGCACTTAATAAGGCTACTGCCAAAGATAGATTTCCAATTCCAGTTGTAGATGAACTTCTTGATGAACTGTATGGTGCAATCATATTTTCCAAAATTGATATGCGTGCTGGATACCATCAGATTCGTGTGCATTTAGACGATATACATAAGACAGCTTTTCGCACACATGATGGCCATTACGAATTTTTGGTAATGCCATTTGGATTGTCTAATGCTCCTGCAACTTTTCAAAGTTTGATGAATGAAATTCTTTGTCCTTATCTTCGAAAGTTCGTATTGGTGTTTTTCGACGATATTCTTATCTACAGTAAATCTGAAGCTGAGCATATTCGACATGTGCAATTGGTATTTGAAGCTTTGCGTGCACATAAGATATTTATGAAACAGCAAAAGTGTGCATTTGCTAAAAAGACCATAAGTTATTTGGGTCATGGTTTCTTCGAGGGTGTGTCAGTTGACTCTGACAAGATATCATGCATCATACATTGGCCTATTCCTACAACAGTGAAAGCCTTGAGAGGATTTTTGGGATTGGCTGGTTATTATCGTAAATTTGTCAGAGATTATGGTAAGATTAGTGCTCCACTTACTCAATTGCTTAAATTAGACGCCTTTACATAGACTTCTGAGGCAACGTCTTTTAACAATCTCAAACAAGCTTTAACTAGTACACCAGTTTTGGCGCTACCTGACTTCACCAAGGAATTTAGTTTAGAATGTGATGCATCTGGTAATGGCTTGGGAGCAGTATTAATTCAAGAAAATAGGCATGTTGCTTACTACAGCAAATCGATTTCAGGTAAGAACCTCAATCTCTCAGTTTATGACAAGGAAATGTTGGCTATAGTTAATGCAGTCAATAAATGGCGACCCTACCTGCTTGGTCGACATTTTAAGATTTACACTGATCATATGAGCCTAAAATACTTATTGGAGCAGCGCATTTCTTCATTGGAACAACAAAAATGGTTTTCCAAATTACTTGGTTATGATTATGAAATTATTTAAAAATCTGGAGCTTTAAATATGGCGACTGATGCATTATCTCGTATAAATGATTGTCAATTAATGGCAATTACTATTCCAATATTCTCTGGAATTATTGAGATTTTCCAAGAGTGCCATAATGATGCAGCTTTGAGTCTTATAATTGCAAAATTACGGGAGCAGCAAGATTTTCTGCCACATTACTCTTATATTAATGGAGTACTTCGTTACAAGAACAGAATTGTAGTAGCTTCTACATCTTCATGGTGCTCTAAACTTCTGGATGAATTTCACTTAACTCCAACTGGAGGTCATGCAGGGTATTTGCGAACATATAAAAGTCTTCAACAAAAATTTTATTGGTCTGGAATGAAGAACACAATTAAAGAATATATCTCTTCATGTGATATTTGTCAGCGCAACAAGGCTGAATCAATATCTCCTCCAAGGTTACTGCATCCATTGTCTATACCTACTGACATTTGGTTAAATATATCTATGGATTTCATTGATGGTCTTCCACCATCTAATAGAAGAACATCTATTTTAGTTGTGGTAGATCGTTTGTCAAGATATGCACATTTTGTGTCTCTTACACATCCTTATTCAGCTGATCTTGTGGGCGAGGTTTTTGTTCGTGAGATAGTGCGCTTGCATGGAATGCCTAAAAGTATCACTAGTGACAGGATTCAATATTCATGAGTCAATTGCAGGGAGCTTTCTTTTCACTTGGCCACACTCAACTTTGTCGAAGTTACGCCTATCATCCTCAATCGATGGCTTGACCGATGTTACAAATAGAACTTTGGAGTGCTACTTACGTTGTTTTGCTTTGGAATCAAGCCTAGTGAATGGTTAAAATGGCTGCCTTGGGCTGAGTGGTTCTATAACACTAGCTTTCATACTGCAATCAAGATGAGTCCTTACCAGGCTGTTTATAGCAGGCTTCCTCCTACGGTTTCAATATATATCTATGACTCAACTACTGTCCATGTTGTAGATGTAGTCTTGCAAGCTCGAGACCAAGTTTTAATGATTTTGAAATCAATTTACAAGATGCTCAATCAAGAATGAAAGTTTATGCGGATGCGCATAGAACTGAAAGGAGTTTTACGATTGGAGATTTGGTTTTCTCGGACTTCAACCATATCGTCAGACAACGGCAAAGAACTTCTTCTTTTTCAAAGCTTCACCCAAATTTTATGGACCATTTAAGGTCTTAAAAAGATTGGAACTGTGGCTTACAGATTGGAATTATCTCCTACCAGTAGAATTCGTCCTGTGTTTCATGTTTCACTATTGAAACTCAAACTTGGAGCATCTGACAATGTACAGCCAGAATTACCTGTTACAGTGGACTATGAAAAGTGGGAACCAGACTCAATCTTGGATCGTAAGATGTACAAAAAGGGGACTGTTGCCGGCACAAAATGGCTCATCAAGTGGAAAGGTCGTGCTACTATAGATGCAACATGGGAAGACGATGAAATTTTTACTGCGCTTTTGATTTTGACTTGAGGACAAGTCTTGTTTCAAGCGAGGTGGGATGTTGTGATACCAACACCTTCCACACATATTTCCTTAATTAGTCTTTCCTTATTTAGTTTTTTTTGGTTAAGGTAGTTATTTAATGCAACTAGAATTGCTGCGCAACTTGTTAGCCAAGCAATTGTCAGCTATAAGTACGTATACTTTGCTATTTTTAAGATATAACAAATACAATTACTCTTTAAAACTCTTCTGTCTCTTCTAATCTTCTCGACTCTCTCATAATCTCTCTCTTTTCTGCTTTCAATCTTGTCTCAAACCCTGTAATTACTAGTTAGTTCTGTGATTTTGATATTTGTTAAGGTACTGAACTATAACAGTATGTTGTTAATCTCAATTTATATTTCAGTTTTCTTCAAATCTGGCTCTGTCAATTTTCTAGGATTTAATTTCTTTGTTTTGGAATTGTATAAACATGATATGAAGATTGGGTTTCTCTTATTTTTCAGTTTATGTTTTGGGTTTAGAAGATTTTTTATTCTAGGTTTACTTGTATATTCTATGTAGAAGATTGTGGACAATTTTTTTTTATGAAGTAAAAATCTGTTTAGCTTATTGATTCGTTTATGGATATGAAAGTAATGAATCGTAGTGATCAATTATAAAATCTGAATTCTTGAGTTTATGAAGAGGTAATTAGATTAAATTTGGATTATTTTGTTTCCTTATTGAATAACTATCAAATATCATAGGTTAAGTGTTTTCTTATGCTTAAGAAGAACGTAATATTTTTTAAATTGAATACCTATAACAAGCCAAGTTGCTTCATTGTTTAGATTAATTTATTTGCCTACCTTTGCTAAATTTGATTAAGTTTGTATCTTCATCTGACTTGCTTTTCAGAAAAGGATTGTTTGATTAATCTTTGGTTTTCTATGCTTTAGGTATTGCTTGTTTTAATTAATCTGCATTGCGTAAAGGAAAAATCACAAAATCTATAACAAAACACTTCATGCAGCAGCGTGGTACTATGACTGACAACCCTATATCTTTGCAAATTACAACAATTTTGATTTTTGGTGTCTAACATTTGTTCCTTTAATAGCTGCTAGACTACAAATTCTTCGTCAGAATAATGTTGTACATCGAGTTCTAAAGCCTCATGTATTATTCTTAACATTTTTATGCATTTCTAGTCTCATCCCTCCTATTGTGTATATGCATATAATAATTTATAGTGTCACATTTGAGATTCACCCTTAACACTCTGCTCAGTATACAAGAATTTGTTGGGGTACTAGTTTATCTACTTGAGATGCTACTCTTTTAGATTATGCACCCTTAACACTGTTAATCTACATGTCTTTTGATTTTTTTCATCAGAATCTCCTCTTGACCAAAAATGATGATCAAGCAGTATTGAAATTGCAGTTTTTGATTTTTCAAGATCAGAGTTCCTTGCGTGTAAACTTGTACTACGCTTCCGTTTATTTCTTGTGAATAGTCATTTACAACTTTAAATGGGACAATACATAGATTTACTGGTAATCCTTATATTCTCTTTCACTTGTAATGCTCACGGTGGTTTAGTGTTTCTTTTTCGTATCAGGTCTCTACAGCCTAGAGGTTTAGATGAAACACTGTGTACCTCTCTACACGGCTCCAGAAATAATGCAGTTCCAGAAGTATGACTCAAAGGTGACACATAAACCTAACTTGAATGACATGCCAATGTTTTTCTATATCCATTTGTGCCTGATTTATCTTATAATCTGTATATGCAGGCAGATCTCTGGAGTTTATGTGTTATCCTTTATCAACTTGTGATAGGGAAAACCTCTTTTATTGGAAATAACCAAATCCAGGTTTGAGCTTTGTCTCACTACTTGTGTCTTAATTTAGTTACCATTATGCTATGTAATTTGCCAACTTGTGATAGATCCCTTTCCTTATTTCCCGTGTTATATAGTTGCTCCAAAACATCACGAAATCAATTGAATTGCATTTCCCTCATGATAGTAAGGAATTAAGCTCTGACTGCACAGATTTGTGCTGAAATGTAAAGAACCGTCAAGGTAATAAGAACCCCACTTACCTGTTCAAGTGAATAAGACTATTGTTTTACTAATGGTACCCTTCCAGATTTCAGCAGGCCATCTGAGCTTGAGCATTGTTTCTTCACGCAGTGTGCACTTTCTGACCACTGCTGAGTAATATGTATTGGATAGCTTAGATTCTTCGATTTATGTAAACCATCATTCTGTTGATCACTTAAATCTTCTTCTTATGCTACACTATATGGCATTGTGTTTCATTTACTAAATTTGGGTCTCTGGCATTTTTTTTGTAGGAGGAGTGAGGGAAAAGTATGAAGCCTCTTCAAAGATGAAGGAGGTCATGGATGTACATTATGAGATAACCTTTATGTTTATAATGCTCATTTTTGTTGTTGCTAGTATTCTCATGATGTATAAATATCTGGTACTAAACACTCATTAAGTGAGTGAAAGTTAATTGAGAGAACTGAGCTCTAGCCTATCTAAAGCAGAATAAGGATCAACATTGGTCACATTCTCTGTATTGCTCATTTATTTCTTTTGTTTCTATGATATAACCTTTTAGTGGATACTTTTCCTTATATTTACATCACTTTATACCAAAGAAGCACCTCGATATGGAAAGGAAGCGAGACACCAATGCATCCTTCACGAACTCCACTGCATCAAGGTTTGTTCATTTCAATAAGTGGTGCTTTTTTTTTAGTCTAGAAAGTCAACCTGAAATATTAGAACTAATTATCTTATATTGTTTCAGCAACACCGATACACAATGGTATTCGAGCACATACACGAAAATTCTTATGCTCCCATGAGTCCTACAAGGTATGTCTTCAATCTGTTTGTTTTTAAGGCCTTTTAATTGTTAAAGTAGTTTAGTTTTACAATATGATGATTGTGTATGTAAATTTAGTGCCTAGTACAATTATTATTGCCTATGTAAATTTAAGCTTGTTTTTTAGGGGTTAGTAGATAGAGACTTTCTGTAATTTATGCTGACACTATGTATTGTGTGTGTTAGAATACTAAAATCTTCAGTTTTGAGTATCTGTGATCCAAGTTAGTTATAGTAACATTAACTCATGACTAACACATTTTTATGATGGTTGTTTCTAGTTGTTGTTATATCACCTTAGCTCATAAGCTTCAACTGGATGCTATCTTTAATGATGATGCTTTCGCAACTATTCAATCTTTTACAGCCTTTAATCTGATGCTTGCGAATTATTGCTTATGGCTGTTGCCGCATTGGTGTTATTGTGTACCAGATGGTTAAGTTATTTCCTTTGGACAAGTACTATGGCTAATGCATGTACATGCAATAGCAATTACTGGTATAGGTGAATACCTTGTCCTTGACCAGTAGAGTTTAAAGTTTTGTGTCTTGTGCACACTCTTTATATGTATACTAATACCTGATAGTTTCTAACTTTCTATTACAAGAAAATCATAGTAGGAGAAGACACTTGGACGTAGTGGAACGACAAGTGACAACAGTCTGCAGAAGTACAAGAAAAGCTCATTGATAAACCGTAATTTTTGTGCCTAAAAGACCTATTTCATATTTACCTAGAGCCTTATTTGTACTTGGACTCATGTTATCAGTCAACATAGCCTAAGGAAATAATAATTCCTAATATTACTAGTTTCTAGATCATTGTTTGTATGTCACATATGCCACTACTGGCTTCATTAAACATTGATAAATTATGCACATTGCTTATCAGCAACAATGCAGACACATAATCTCCAACAAATACATACCTTGTTTAACAGTTTTACATTCAGCTATATTAAGGCTGTTCCGTGTTGATGTTAATTGCTAAGTTATGACCTCTTTACAGTAAACTTCTAATGCCCAAACTTTTCTTTTCTACAGGCACTTGCAAGTTCTGAATTCAGTTCATATTATTGTTGAAGTTTGTGTTTATTAGGTTGTTCTTCACCGATTGTAAGAAAGCATTATCCTTTTAGAACTTATGGTGTGAATTCGGTATTTTTCCTAGATTTTTTTTGGTATTTTTGAGGGTCTATGTAAACTGAATTCAAATGTGTATTGAACTTGTAGATTGATTTTGTATATTGAATTTGAAAGTTTGGTTGAATGGTGAAATATGAGTATAGAAATTGTAAATTGATTCCAGCAGAATTTCGGTGTAGTTTGAGTTTCAATTTAGGGTAATTTGAGTTTTGAATTATAATTATTTCAGCCTAGTCAGAATGGCTGCAATCAGTCAGTCAGAACTGACTCGTTTTTTTTATATTATTATAATTAAATCTACGACGTAAACCACGTGTCGTACCTAGCGACAACTAGAAAGCGTCGTAAATCTGAGTCAACTTGAAAGTGTCGTTCCATAAAAAGACACTAAATCTACGACACTTTCAGAGGCATTTCGAAAGTGTCTTATAACTGGTTAATACGACACTTTCCAACTATCTTAAAACGGCCTTTTTCCACTAGTGATCTGTTAGAGCATTGCTCGGTCGAACTCGCATGCGTTGCTATCTCAAGCATGTTTGTCAATGTTAGTGATCAAAACTATAACTCTTTATTTCTAGCCTATTTATAGATGTCTCGGACT
>JAJJWW010000785.1:0-48225 GCA_023531295.1 Papaver armeniacum | reverse complement strand
TATGCATACCATTCTCCGAGATCGAAACCTGGCCGCAGTTGACTACTCTAAGTCGAAACTTGGTAAGAACGAAGAAACCATCCATTTACGTAAGATTCCTTCGAAATATTCTACGAAACCTTAACCAAACCTTATTTCTGTATATTGTATGCATATGAGGCTCAGTGATCGAAACCTGGCCGAGGGTTGACCGCTCTAAGTGAAAAACTTGGTAAAAACGACGAATCCATCCATTTACAGGTAAGATTCCTTCGGTATATTCTACGAAACCTTAAAAAAAACCTTATTTATGCATATTCTATGCATACCATGCTCCGAGATCGAAACACTCGGCTGCAGTTGACTACTTTAAGTCGAAAACTTGGTAAGAACGACGAATCCATCCATTTACGGGTAAGATTTCTTCGAGATATTCTACGAAACCTTAAACAAACCTTATTTATGCATATTTTATGCATACCATTCTCCGAGATCGAAACACAGCCGCGAGTTGACTACTCTAAGTCAGAAACTTGGTAAGAACGACGAATCCATCCATTTACAGGTAAGATTTCTTCGAGATATTCTATGAAACCTTCAAAATACCCTATTTCTGCATATTGTATGCGTACCAGGATCCGAGATCGAAACCTGGCCGCGAGTTGACTACTCTAATTCAGAAATTCGGTAAGAACGACGAATCCATCCATTATCAGGTAAGATTTCTTCTAGATATTCTACGAAACCTTAAACAAACCATATTTTCGCATATTGTATACGTATCGGGCTCTTAAATCGAAACTTTGGCTGCGAGTTGACTACTCTAAGTCGAAAACTTGGTAAGAACGACGAAACCATCCATTTACGGAGTAAGATTTCTTCTAGATATTCTACGAAACCTTAAACAAACCATATTTCTGCATATTGTATGCGTACCAGGATCCGAGATCGAAATCTGGCCGCGAGTTGACTACTCTAAGTTAGAAACTTGGTAAGAATGACGAATCCATCCATTTACAGGTAAGATTCCTTCGAGATATTCTACGAAACCTTAAATAAACCCTATTTATGCATATATATATGCATACCGGGACTCCGAGATCGAAACCCGGCCGCGAGTTGACTACTCTAAGTCGAAACTTGGTAAGAACGAAGAAACCATCCATTTACGGTAAGATTCTTTCGAAATATTCTACGAAACCTTAAACAAACCTTATTTACGTATATTGTATGCATACCGGCTCCAAGATCGAAACACAGCCGCGAGTTGACTACTTTAAGTCGAAACTTGGTAAGAACGACAGAATCCATCCAATTACGAGGTAAGATTTCTTCGAGATATTCTACGAAACCTTAAACAAACCTTATTTATGCATACCATGCTCCGAGATCGAAACTTGGCCGCGAGTTGACTACTCAAACTCGAAACTTGGTAAGAGCAGCGAATCCATCCATTTACACGTAAGAAATATATCGAATTGAACATCCTAGGTTCAAGATTACCAGAGTTAAAATGACCATATTACCCTTACTAGAAATAAAGGTAATAAATATTACTGGAGATTGTGAAAATTACTAAACTATCCTTATCTGAAATAAGTAAAGTAAATAATACAGATAGTGAAAATGATCATATTACCCTTCATGGAAATTTGTGCCATAAATATTATGGAGATTGTGAAAGTGACCTGAATACCCTTATCGAACAAAATTAAAGTAAATATTACTGCTTGTGAAAATGACCATATTACCCTTCTTGGAAATTAATGCAATAAATATTATGAAGACTATGAAAATGACCAGACCATGCTTATCGGAAAATAAGTAAACTAAATATTATAAATTGTTAAAATCACCATATTACCCTTACTAGAAATAAAGGTAATAAATATTATGGAGACTGTGAAAATTACCAGACTACCCTTTCTAGAAGTGAGTAAAGTAAATATTACAGATAGTGAAAAATGTATATAATTATTTACAGAGAAGGCGTGTATGTGATTGTTTACAGAGAAGGCTTAAATGTTTTTGCGGCTCGGTCACCTGAGCATTATTTTTGAGCATTACATTTTGTTTTACAACTCTTATGAAGGGTTGTCAAAGTTAGTGTATTAAAGAACCACAAACTTGACAGAACATGTAATAGTGTAGGTATGGTTAGTGGTGTGGACTTCCATACAGGAGGTTGAGGATCACATCCCCCCATCCTCATTTCTTCTAATGTTCTATATTTTTACTTCAACAACACTTATAAGTGTTGTTATACATTTTTATTAAAAAAGGAAAGAAAAAAAACCCGAACTTGTGAACGGTAAGGATGGTTGATGAGCTAGACGTCCATGCAAAGAGATTCATGTTCGAATCTCCCCTATAACCTCATTTTTTCCAACATTATATATTTTTACTTCAACAACACTTATAAGTTGTGTTGTAGGTTTCTGTTTAAAAAAAATAAAAAAAATCCAAACTTGTGAACTGAAAGGGTGGTTGATGAGCTAGATTTCCATGCACTAGGTTTCATGTTCGAATCTCCCCTCTAACATATTTTTCATTATCATATTTTTGTGTTCTTCAACAACACTTGTGAGAATTGTGATAGGCTAAGTCACTACATATATGGAACAACGTTGTTATAGCTAAATGTCGTCGCAACTGTTTTGCTTAAGGAGTTGTCGTTTGTTTTCTTAGCGCAACCCCTTGTTTCCTAAACGTTGGCAGTGATGATATACGACAACTCTTCCTTTGAAATCAGTTTTAAAACATAGGACTTTCTACAATACTTAGCGAAGCGTTGTAAATCTCCGATTGTAGATGTATATTTTTCCCGTAGTGTATATACCATCTTTCTTCGTGGGGTCTTTCCAAATAGCCGCTTATAATATTGACCGTGCTTGCTCATCACATGGGTTTCGATCAAGGGGTGCCTCTTGTTTACCTACTAGTGATCCCTAAGGATTCATTGCGTGTCGCCCCTTGACGCCAGTGCCCTTGAGCCGGGTATCCGTCTTCCCTTCTTTCAAATGGGAAGAGTAACCCGACGACCTTCGGCTATAATGAGTTTTGGTGCGACGAGTTTATTATGATCCGAGATTTTGTGAATAACGTGGTGGAAAACGTTCGTTGCAAACCTTCCCCGGCCAGCTTTGAAGAAGTATCCAATGTTGAGAGATCCCAAGCGAAAGTTGCCTAGCAATTCGGAAAGTCCCGAGACCAAAGAACGGAGAACGAAGAATCGTCTTTGGCGGGTTCCGACGGTTTCACAAGATCCTCCCACGGCTCTTGTGTCTTTCAGTTCTTCCAATAACCAGTATGTGTAGCCTCTTCATTGGTTTGTCTCAAAACACGTGAATTTCGGTGAGAACATGTGTCTTGTTTCCTTCAGGGCTTCGGAGTGTTAATGCTTTCGCTGCCCTTGCACGTTGCCGAGACGGCAGTTTCTTCAAGGAATTCCCGGCGGCACCGAGCCTACTCATAGCGGTGATGAGTCGAGAGAAAGAAGAAAGTTCAACAAGTGAGAGTGATTCCTCTGGCAAGACTGGTTCTTCTTCTAGAAGTGGTTCGGTGAGTTTCGCGCTTCTTTTCTTTCTTCTTCTTGTTTCTTCTTTTGAAAAATGTCTAACTCAAGTTTGCAGGAGGAATCCGGTTCAGAGGACGATTCTGGGGTGGAGTCACACGAAAACTTGCCTTTGGTGACTACCGCCGGTGACTTGGAGATAGGAGTTAGCCAATTGCCGGGCACAGACGTGGTTCAAACGGTGGATGATTCTCTGATGGTTTTTGCCGTAGACATGGAAGAAGACCCTTTGCGAGTCGTGAGGCCACTTGCAGGCGCCATTTTTGATCCCCTGTACTTGGTTCCTTATCCAGGTCATGTGCTGGTTGGCGGCTTTAGCGTGCCGGCTAAGCATGAGGCGTTGTATACCAGAATCTGGGAGAAGCACGGACATATGGCTACAACCAAGAAATTCACTAGTCGATTTGCGCTGGTTAAGCGTGTGGAAGAGGCTTTATCTTCCATCGAGGATATGCGTGAGGTGACTGGTCACACCGTTTCTGAAGACGTTATTGCCGACTGGGAGCACCATCGCGACGTGTGCGTAGAAAAGGAGTTCAGCACTTCGTGGTTTGTCGAAGGCCTTGCTGAGGTCCAAAAGTTGAAAGATGCAGCAATCGAAAGCCTTTCCGCCGAGGAGATTGCCCGACAGGAGATGGAACTCGAAAAGCTTTCCAAGATGTTGACTATGAAGAGAGCGGCTCTTGAAGACGCAAAGTTGACTTTCTCCAAGAAGAGCAGACTTCTGTTGGACGATTTTCCTTGAACGTTTCTCTGTTAAACTTTCATTTAGGTTCTTTTTTTTTTCGAAAGACATATTGGATGTCTGGTTCAAAACTTGATCTTTGATAGACAGCTGGTAGCTTTTTAGGGTATTGGATTATTTCTGGATGAATGGTTTTGATAATATGACTCGATTATGTTTTGGGAAAAAATATTGCTTTTATGAAAGTGTGTGCTAGCAATAGGCACAAGACTCGATGTAGTATGACGGTTTTACTAAGAACCTAAAAATGGATTGTATATATTGCCCATTCTGAATTTACTCACTTTAAAGGTTTTGCGAACACGCCCGTCTCCATGTAAAAGGCGGTTTTGATGGTGGTTTTGCTGGTAGCATCGGCAGCAAGTCCCCGATCGCTGGTAGCATCTTCGGCGATTGAGTAATATCATCTTCAGCAAGTCCCCAGTTTTCTTGTGTAGTTTTTACAACTAGTAACCGGTCGTTCGGTAGTTGAGTCGGATTGAGTCGCCTTCCCTACCATCTTGACATCCGGGTCGAAGAACGAGATCGACAATCTGATATTGTAGCCGATAGATCAATCCTCCCCGCTGTGGTCGCCAATTGTTTATGGGTAAAAATCGTTTCGCTGATTTCGGTAATTTCGGTAGGTGAGTGAGAAACCGGTTCAAACCCTAAACAAATGTGCTGCACGTGAGCACTTTATAGATTCGAGAGATCAATCTGCACAAGTCCAGCCTAAACCAAGAAATGGCCGTTCCGGACTTGCTTCGGTCACAAAGCGGAGGAGAAGGGTTGATTTGGGGAGGGAAGCAAAGAAAGGTGTTGAGGAGAGTAGTATCTCGACTTGTATCAGAAAGTGAAAGCTTAGGAAGCTTGCAAGAGATGAAAGCTTTTGGGAGAGCTTGCAAAGTTGCCTTTCTGAGAGTGTAGTATATTTCTCCTGACCGAGACTTGTTGTCTGGTGGAAATAGGTAAGACCTATTTATACAAGTCAAGATTGAAACGTACCCTGGCCTCATGAAGGAAGAGAGTAAAGGGTGAAATAATGGGAGGAGGTGATAACCGTATGGTTTAATGGGTGAAAACGTTTTTCACCATTATTTCCTGTTTTATTTGACCACTTTATTCCTTTTCACGCTTTCTTAATGTGAGCGTAGTGTACTCTGCATGCTGTGACCGCCAAACCAAAACCCTAAAGAAGCATCCCCCAGTTTGTGTTGATGTCTCGAGTGTTGGTTGCATCTTGAGTGAAAGTGGCGCTGCTAGTGGCGCGTGTGGATGTGCGGAATGCCTTGGTGGTAGGTTGCACGGTTTGCAAGTTAGGCTACCAGCGTGTGTGTTTGGCATGTTCCAATGGCATGTGCGGAATGCCTTGGTGGTAGGTTGCACGGTTTGCAAGTTAGGTTACCAGCGTGTGTGTTTGGTATGTGCCAATGGCATGTGCGGAATGCCTTGGTGGTAGGTCGCACGGTTTGCAAGTTAGGCTACCAGCGAGCATGTTGGCATGTGCCAATGGCACGTACGGCCATGTTGACCTAGTTGCAAGTCTTGCGAGCCTAGGGCGTTATATTTGGCGTGGGCCAATGGCATAACGGCTTGGAAATATGGCTTGCGATACGTGTTGGCATGTGCCAATGGCACGTACGGCCGTGGTGACCTAGTTGCAAGTCTTGCAAGCCTAGGGCGCTATATTTGGCGTGGGCCAAAGGCATAGCGGCTTGGAAATATGGCTTGCGACACGTGTTGGCATGTGCCAATGGTACGTGCGGCCATGTTAACCTAGTTGCAAGTCTTGCAAGCCTAGGGCGCTATATTTGGCGTGGGCCAAAGGCATAACGGCTTGGAAATATGGCTTGCGACACGTGTTGGCATGTGCCAATGGCACGTGCGGCCATGTTGACCTAGTTGCAAGTCTTGCAAGCCTAGGGCGCTATATTTGGCGTGGGCCAAAGGCATAGAGGCTTGGAAATATGGCTTGCGACACGTGTTGGCATGTGCCAATGGCACGTGCGGCCATGTTGACCTAGTTACAAGTCTTGCAAGCCTAGGGCGCTATATTTGGCGTGGGCCAAAGGCATAGAGGCTTGGAAATATGGCTTGCGACACGTGTTGGCATGTGCCAATGGCACGTGCGGCCATGTTGACCTAGTTGCAAGTCTTGCAAGCCTAGGGCGCTATATTTGGCGTCGGCCAAAGGCATAGTGGCTTGGAAATATGGCCTGCGACACGTGTTGGCATGTGCCAATGGCACGTGCGGCCAAGTTGACCTAGTTGCAAGTCTTGCAAGCCTAGGGCGCTATATTTGGCGTGGGCTAAAGGCATAGCGGCTTGGAAATATGGCTTGCGACACGTGTTGGCATGTGCCAATGGCACGTGCGGCCATGTTGACCTAGTTGCAAGTCTTGCAAGCCTAGGGCGCTATATTTGGCGTGGGCCAAAGGCATAGTGGCTTGGAAATATGGCTTGCGACACGTGTTGGCATGTGCCAATGGCACGTGCGGCCATGTTGACCTAGTTGCAAGTCTTGCAAGCCTAGGGCGCTATGTTTGGCGTGGGCCAAAGGCATAGCGGCTTGGAAATATGGCTTGCGTCACGTGTTGGCATGTGCCAATGGCACGTGCGGCCATGTTGACCTAGTTGCAAGTCTTGCAAGCCTAGGGCGCTATATTTGGCGTGGGCCAAAGGCATAGCGGCTTGGAAATATGGCTTGCGACACGTGTTGGCATGTGCCAATGGCACGTGCGGCCATGTTGACCTAGTTGCAAGTATTGCAAGCTTAGGGCGCTATATTTGGCGTGGGCCAAAGGCATAGCGGCTTGGAAATATGGCTTGCGACACGTGTTGGCATGTGCCAATGGCACGTGCGGCCATGTTGACCTAGTTGCAAGTCTTGCAAGCCTAGGGCGCTATATTTGGCGTGGGCCAAAGATAGCGGCTTGGAAATATGGCTTGCGACACGTGTTGGCATGTGCCAATGGCACGTGCGGCCATGTTGACCTAGTTGCAAGTCTTGCAAGCCTAGGCCGCTATATTTGGCGTGGGCCAAAGGCATAGCGGCTTGGAAATATGGCTTGCGACACGTGTTGGCATGTGCCAATGGCACGTGCGGCCATGTTGACCTAGTTGCAAGTCTTGCAAGCCTAGGGCGCTATATTTGGCGTGGGCCAAAGATAGCGGCTTGGAAATATGGCTTGCGACACGTGTTGGCATGTGCCAATGGCACGTGCGGCCATGTTGACCTAGTTGCAAGTCTTGCAAGCCTAGGGCGCTATATTTGGCGTGGGCCAAAGGCATAGTGGCTTGGAAATATGGCTTGCGACACGTGTTGGCATGTGCCAATGGCACGTGCGGCCATGTTGACCTAGTTGCAAGTCTTGCAAGCCTAGGGCGCTATGTTTGGCGTGGGCCAAAGGCATAGCGGCTTGGAAATATGGCTTGCGTCACGTGTTGGCATGTGCCAATGGCACGTGCGGCCATGTTGACCTAGTTGCAAGTCTTGCAAGCCTAGGGCGCTATATTTGGCGTGGGCCAAAGGCATAGCGGCTTGGAAATATGGCTTGCGACACGTGTTGGCATGTGCCAATGGCACGTGCGGCCATGTTGACCTAGTTGCAAGTATTGCAAGCTTAGGGCGCTATATTTGGCGTGGGCCAAAGGCATAGCGGCTTGGAAATATGGCTTGCGACACGTGTTGGCATGTGCCAATGGCACGTGCGGCCATGTTGACCTAGTTGCAAGTCTTGCAAGCCTAGGGCGCTATATTTGGCGTGGGCCAAAGGTATAGCGGCTTGGTATTGCTGCCATGGTGCGCAGGGTGTGGCTTGGTTTGGCATTGTTGCCATGGCGTGCAGTATGCGGCTTGGTTTGGCATTGTTGCCATGGTGCGCAGGGTGCGGCTTGGTTTGGAATTGTTGCCATGTTCCTTAATATGCGACTTGGTTTGGCATTGTTGCCATGGTGCGCAGGGTGCGGCTTGGTTTGGCATTGTTGCCATGGTGCGCAGGGTACGGCTTGGTTTGGCATTGTTGCCATGGTGCGCAGTATGCGGCTTGGTTTGGCATTGTTGCCATGGCGTGCAGTATGTGGCTTGGTTTGGCATTGTTGCCATGGTGCGCAGGGTGCGGCTTGGTTTGGTGATCGGTTGTCACCCGGTCAAAAATAATTTCACTTTCTTGCTTCACTAAAATAAAGTAGTATGCAATAAGAAAGAGTTCGTATCCACAGAGAGGCTTATGTTGTTATGCAAATTTTCAGTTTCTTAGTAACCAAGGGGGGATGTTGATGTTTCAAAGCAATAAAAAATAAATTGAAAGCAAAGTAATAATAAAATTTATCAATAAGGAGAAAGTATTGGTCACGGGATAGTTTCATTCACAAACTCGAATTATCAACAATGACTAGAATTGAAATTTTAATCTCTCATTTACTAAAAGTCCTAGGATACCTTAATCGCAAGAGTATCCCGCTAATTCCCTGATTTCATCACAACCACATTAAAAGATGCATATGTGAATTCTTTCTAGAAAGCAACCTAAAGTGTAAAAGCACAATTAAGTTTAACTCCCTAAAAGCAATAAGTTTTCTGGAATAAGACTAATCAAGGCAACCAAAATGTGTAAAAGCACTAATTCGATTTAACCCAAGTTACGATTCATATGTGACTAGTAGGATATATCACTACAAGCACTACCCACATTTATGCTACTCAAAATCGAGGATAGACAACGTTTTCGTATTGAAAGCCCTAATATAGCTCTAGATGTGAAAGTAGATCGGATTGATTCCGGACTCAACCAAACAAACTATCAAATCATAAACATTATAAACCATGAATCATAATCAATAAATTACTGAGACAAAACTAATACATTGAATCAAATCTTATTTGTGAAATCCACTTATTATCCCATAACCAATAATAGGTATTTAGTTACTCATAGTATTTTTATTCAACATAATTATTATCAAAAATAAGATGAAGAACATGTAAAATAAAATGGAAGCAAACCCTAGTAGAATCGCTCTCCTCCAAAACTCCAAGAGAAAATACGTGATCCTAAAAGAATAGAAACTCCTTCTTCTTATAGCCTCCACACTTTCCAAAATTAGGTCTTCAAAGTCCATCACCAAAAAGTCCACCAAGCCCATGAACCATGTGTGAGAAACCCATGTGAAAATATATGCCCCAAAATCGGTCGCTGGAAGTCTGGGATTGTGGCCGGAAATAGGCCGGAAAGTCGCCGGAAAACATCCCCGGTGACCGGCAAAGTCCGCCCGGTCACCGGGTCAACAGGGTCAAATCGGCGAGTCAACTCTGAGTCAGATCGGGTCGGGTTGCTGTGTTGGATCGGGTCAACTCGGAGTCAACTGACTCAGTTGACATGAGTTAGTCCAGGCTAGGCCATATTGCCAGGCCTGATCTCTGAAGTGCAATCATTGCACTTCAGCCAAGATGGCTGTAAACTTCCCTGCACCATTACCAGGCTGCACCTCAATTCCATTTCAGGCCCTTATTTGGACCCTCCATCACTTCTTTCTGCTCTGCACAGCCTCAACATCAGTTCATCTGCTTTGCATCCATGGCAGCCACCGGACTCAAGACACACTCGCCCCGACCATAATGTTCATCACTAGCTACAGTCCTAGCTTGATCTTCTTTCTTTCTTGCACTCAGCTTAACCACCTGAGCTGCACAACCATCCATCCATTCTTCCATGTAGTTCAAGCTCAACCCAAAAATCACCAATTTAGCCTGCCATAGCCATATCTTCTCAGTACAACTCAATCTCTTGCCTGCCACTGCCACAAGTTTGAACCCAGTTCACAAATTAACTCCAGGCTTCAGCCAATAATTCCTACCATTCCCTGCAATCCCTGGCAACAGTATCACTACCTTGTCAGCTCAAGGTTAACACAACCAACACCAGCTCCATTGCCTGTATTCTCCTGCCAGACATCCTTCACTGCATTCCACCAGTTCTGACCTGAATTGGTCGACTACGCCATTCTGCACCTCAGCTGTTCAGTGGGAAACCCATTTTCTTTGGCTCAACCAGCTCATCTGGATGCATCAGCTACACTTCCATCAGTTTAATCCTGCCACTCCCCAGCATTAGTCACAGCTTCTTAACCACCAGCTATACCTCCATCTTGCAATGCCATTGCCTTGCTGCAATCTCTCAGCACCATAAGGCCAATGGCACTACTAGCTCCACCTCGCAACACCGCCTTAATTGTCTACTCGGTTCCAAAATCGCCGCTTCCATATTCTTTTCATCTCCACACAATCGCGAGCACCACCAACAACTCAAGCACAGCCTCAACTCACGGCCTCGGTTCCACCATAACTAGTTCAAGCACTGTAAGCCTCACTTTCAATTCCCACATGCTCAGTTTCTACAACCTGCAATAGGCAAGACCCATCTTCTTACCACATCACACAAATTCATTGTGCAATCTTCTCCCTGAACTCATAAGCAACAACAGCCCAGATCTCAATTGTCTCAAAGACCAACTCCACTTCCTACAGCTCTAACTTTCTCAACATCACCAAATTCACACTCTGGCCATACCAAGACTATCACAGCATTGCCATCTTAATACCCATAGCCTGAGTTCATCCAAATCTGCAACCTCAGGCCATTAAATGCAAAACCCAGCCATAGCTGCACCACCAGTGCCTGAATTGCAGCTCCAAATCTGTCACTCCTTCCTTCTCAGGCCCTGCAATTAGTTGCAGCTCCTGCCATTTCAGTCCACACCACCTGCAGCTGCCTAGCTTTACAGCTCCAGCTCCAACAAAGACCACAAAGACCGAAAAACAAGCCACCAAGTCCTTCTCTATCTCAAACCACCAACACAGAGCACCAACACCAGATTCAACTCAAAACCCATTTTCACTGATTTCGAATTCATCCACAATAGACAAGAAAACCCATCAAAGTCTTCACCAATTTCTTTGTTCTTCGCCCCCAACTTCAATCTCAAAACCGAATCCGAATACCCACAATCGCCAATTTAATTCATAGCATCCCAAGATTAAGACAAAGAAACACCGAAATAGCAGCATCTTCTTCTCACTCGATTCCCCGCCATGGCTGCTCTTAATTCCTCTCTCTCACGATCTGGTTTCTCAATTTCTCGATCCATGGCTGCACAGCAGCCCTAGTTCTCTTTCTCTCAATTCTTTCAGGTGAAGACAATGATTAAGAGAAGACACAATTTTGGATAAGTGTAGGAATGAATATTGATATAAGCACTCACTAAAAAGATAAGGGACACCAAAAATGACTATAAGCGCCCAGCTGTTCCCGTTAAGGGCTGACCAGCTCAACAATGGCCTGTCGGTTCCAGGTACCCGACAGTCTAATTCTTCCCATCTCCTTGCGCACTCTCAGCCGGCTCCATGTCTCGCCTATGAATTGACCTCCTCGCTCCATTTAGCTCCAATCGAACGTTTTCTTCTTCTTTTCCTCCGTGCGACTCCATTGCACCTGATAACTCAAAAGCAAACATAAGATACATAATTCACACGAAAAAATAGCAAAGAAAGCATAAACTCTATATAGTAAATACGGTGTATTCTACACCTATCATTTGGCATTGTTGCCATGGCGCGCAGTATGCGGCTTGGTTTGTCATTGTTGCCATGGTGCGCAGGGTGCGGCTTGGTTTGGCATTGTTGCCATGGTGCGCAGTATGCGACTTGGTTTGGCATTGTTGCCATGGTGCGCAGGGTGCGGCTTGGTTTGGCATTGTTGCCATGGTGCGCAATATGCGGCTTGGTTTGGCATTGCTGCCATGATGCGCAGGATGCGGCTTGGTTTGGCATTGTTGCCATGGTGCGCAGGTGCGGCTTGGTTTGGCATTGTTGCCATGGTGCGCAGGGTGCGGCTTGGTTTGGCATCGCTGCCATGATGCGCAGGGTGCGGCTTGGTTTTGGAATTAGGGTTCTGTGTTGAAAAACCCTAATCTGGTATTTTGAAAAAATACCCCTATTAATTATTTACACCTGACTTAAATGCTCTTAGTTAATGTGTTGCGGGTAACACTAGGTCATGGGGATTTATGATTTTACCCCTTGTTTAAAGACCACCATCAACAGATACATAATCAAATTAATCACAAAAAGTAATCAATTTAATTGGTTATGCTCAACATGAGAAATCCATGGAGCAATAACTAAGTTAATCATAATAAACAACTTAGTCAATGGTGCTCAACAAAAGAAAATCTATGGAGCATTTACTAAGTTAATCATATGGAATAATCAACTTTTTCAAGAGTGCTCAACACAAGAAAACTTATGGAGGAATAACTAAACAACCAAAGGAATGATTAATTTAGTTCATTATGCTCGACATAAAGCATATCACGGAGCAACAACTAAGTTACGAATAACTCAGTCGATAGTGCTCAACATAAGACACATTATGGAGCCTCACGGTAATACACAAGATGTGGATCAGGGAAGATCTATACTGCGGAATACACAAGGATTCATTCTATTTTTCCATCATTATTTTCATAACAATACAATAGCTATAATCCTTGTTTAACAAAAGATTTTAACCTATTCTGCATCAAAGATTGACATAATAGGCTTAACTTTTGTATTTGTCAAAAGTCTATTCATCCTTTAACCAATATATGCATACCGATCATGAACAACTTTACTTTTGACAGGGTTATGGAACAATCAAGGTTCGAGGACGCAAACTTATGAACCATAAATCGATTGCAATATATATAACCAAAAACATTAAATTGCAATAAACATCTTCCAAACAATTTATAATTTAATCAAATAAATCTAAAAACAAGAAGATGAGAATATTGGACATAGTTATGTGTAATCATAATAATGGCTATTCTAATCTCTATTTATTCTTCTAAATAAAAAAGAAAATAAGATTTACTAGGCATAATAAGAGAACACAATTACTCATTATCTTCCTCATCGGAGATATTCCAAGCAGCTTGAATTGTGTTAAATTTTTCCTTGACCTCAGGAAACTTTATTGTAACCAATAACAATTGTTCCTCCACACACTTCACCTTTGAGTTGACCTTACACACACCCTTGTGAATTTTTTGAAGAAGACCCAAGGTGGTAGGATCACAGTTGTTGAGGGAAGCATCTCTTTGTCTTTTGCAAACATTTTCCCTTATGCGTCTGAAGGTACAGGGGCTGGTTTGGGAACCTTGAGAGCATTGCCAATTGGATCAAATCCACGATCACGGAAAATTTGATTAATCAAGCAAGGGTACCCTAACATCTTGACGGATGAAGTCATTGAGATCATTTGAAAAATGATAAAACCACAAATATCAAGACTATCAATACCTGATTCAAGGAAATAAACCAACTCCACAAACTCATGACTCCACCAAGAATTCTCAATTGTGGAGGCCGGGACAAAGATTTGGGATACAAAGTTTTGCAAATGCCATTAATGCAATACTAAGATCATTAGTATGAAACTTTCCTAGCCTCCACGCGACCTTCTTTCCACAAAGCCTAAGAGAGATATCATCACATGATGGACGTTTGTTACATGGTCTAGGAAGACGCATGTTTCCCAACGAGATATTAGTAATCCTTGAAATTAATCCTATATCAACAAGGAAATATTTTCTATCTACCATGGATTTGAGTTCCATCTTGTTAAGATCAACACTATGAATGTTGGCATAGAAAACCCTTGTGAGAGAATCAAATCCTTGGCCATGACCATCAAAGATATTTCCAAGCTTGAATTTTTTGAAGAAAGCTAAATCCTCTTCATGTCCACTAAAAGTATAGGATTCGATTTCTTTTCTAGAATAAAATCTTTAGATGAGATCTTTTCAAAAACGCGAGCACAAGAATCATTCACAAACCTAATCCTAAGAGAATTTTGGTCACAAGGAATATCCATGCTAGAGGCACTTAAGCTTGTTGAACTTCTTCTTGAGTTCTTAAAAGTCATCATGAAATCTTGAAAAATGAAGGATCCAAGAGGAATTTTACTTACTTGGTATGAACCTTGAACACCCTTCCTTTCAATTTCTTCGAAAAAAAAAAAACTTTAATGGAGGAAACACAAAAAACCTAGAGGTTCACGTACGCGGATGGGATGAGGAAGGAGGTGCGCGAACTTTCTCTTTTATAATACACAATAATGGGCTTGGACCCGTTTGAGAACCGCGACCCAAAAAAAGGAAAGTGGGGTTCTTTTTAGGCGTTTAAACATTAAGAACAATAAACATACACTCGTACGTGATGAAAGAAGACTAGAAAACTACAACCATTAACCAAGGTACACACAAATCAAACCTTTCTTGCCCCATTCCAAGAATATATACAAATGGGGTAATGCCAACCAGGTTATCGGGTGACTAAATGTGCAGAAAGATTCGCATGCACTATTTCCGGTTGATTTTTGTGAATAGTACCAGTGATGTAATCATAGTAATGATAATTTGGGTTAACAGAGTTTTCTAACTTACTATTCATATGTCAAAAAGGAATTTCTTCCGATGTCTTAACCCTATGCCAAAGAGGGAATCCGTTATGTTGGATTTATTTTTCTTGACAAGGGTATTAGTTCGTACAAGATTTTGTACCAACATCTCACCGGACCGATTCTTATTTTTAAGCGAGTTAAGATTTTCTAAGAATCCAAAAACGTTTTCAAAAGCTTTAAATAGATCTCTGTCAATAGATCCATCCTGATAGTATTTCTCATAAAGATTAAGAGTTAATCTAGTGAGGTTCCATATCTTTGAGCGTAAACAACGTTTTCTCATTCTTCCTTTCTTTTTGTTTTTTTCTTTAGGTTGTTTCTCATCATCTAATTTTTCCAAGATTTTAGATGAGGTAAGATTACTGTGAGATACCAAATATCTGGTCCATGGTAATCGTTGAACAACCTTCAAGGAATTCTGGGGTGCGTTACAGATGCCATGAGCAAGCCTCCCAAAAAGATTTCCCATAGGGATAGACTTTTGAGGATCGGACAAACACAAACTTACAAGGTTTACCGTGTTTTGTCAAAGCTGATACCAATTGAAAAAGTGGGGGTCTAACTACCTACCCAATATTTCGCATAGCAATATGTATGGACAAATCCAAGATACTTTTAAGAGAATCAATAAGACTCAATCTATTAAAAGTTAATCAAAGAGTTTTATATCTCGATCTGTCGATTTAATCCTTGCTCAAGAAAATAGAAATCTGCGAGACTAATTAAAGAGAGATAACTTGGATGGTACCTGTTGATAGTGGTTTTTAGACAAGGGGTAAAATTGTAAAACCCCATGACCTAGTGTTACCCGCAACACATTAACTAAGAGCATTTAACTCAGTGTAAATAATTAATAGGGGTATTTTTTCAAAATACCCATTAGGGTTTTCAAATACGTAACCCTAATTCCAAAACCAAGCCGCACCTCGCGCACCATGGCAAAGAATGCCAAACCAAGCCGCATCCTGCGCACCATGGCAGCAATGCCAAACCAAGCCGTATCCTGCGCACCATGGCAACAATGCCAAACCAAGCCGCACCCTGCGCACCATGGCAACAATGCCAAACCAAGCCGCACCCTACGTACCATGGCAGCAATGCCAAACCAAGCCGCATGCTGCGCACCATGGCAACAATGCCAAACCAAGCCGCACCCTGCGCACCATGGCAACAATGCCAAACCAAGCCGCATACTGCGCACCACGACAACAATGCCAAACCAAGCCGCATACTGCGCACCATGGCAATAATGCCATATTTCCAAGCCGCTTTGCCTTTGGCCCACGCCAAATATAGCGCCCTAGGTTTGCAAGACTTGCAACTAGGTCAACATGGCCGCACGTGCTATTGGCACATGCCAACACGTGTCGCAAGCCATATTTCCAAGCCGCTATGCCTTTGGCCCACGCCAAATATAGCGCCCTAGGTTTTCAAGACTTGCAACTAGGTCAACATGGCCGCACGTGCTATTGGCACATGCCAACACGTGTCGCAAGCCATATTTCCAAGCCGCTATGCCTTTGGCCCACGCCAAATATAGCGCCCTAGGTTTGCAAGACTTGCAACTAGGTCAACATGGCCGCACGTGCTATTGGCACATGCCAACACGTGTCGCAAGCCATATTTCCAAGCCGCTATGCCTTTGGCCCATGCCAAATATAACGCCCTAGGTTTGCAAGACTTGCAACTAGGTCAACATGGCCGCACGTGCCATTGGCACATGCCAACACGTGTCGCAAGCCATATTTCCAAGCCGCTATGCCTTTGGCCCACGCCAAATATAGCGCCCTAGGTTTGCAAGACTTGCAACTAGGTCAACATGGCCGCACGTGCCATTGGCACATGCCAACACGTGTCGCAACCATATTTCCAAGCCGCTATGCCTTTGGCCCACGCCAAATATAGCGCCCTAGGCTTGCAAGACTTACAACTAGGTCAACATGGCCGCACGTACTATTGGCACATGCCAACACGTGTCGCAAGCCATATTTCCAAGCCGCTATGCCTTTGGCCCACGCCAAATATAGCGCCCTAGGCTTGCAAGACTTGCAACTATGTCAACATGGCCGCACGTGCTATTGGCACATGCCAACACGTGTCGCAAGCCATGTTTCCAAGCCGCTATGCCTTTGGCCCACGCCAAATATAGCGCCCTAGGCTTGCAACACTTGCAACTAGGTCAACATGGCCGCACGTGCCATTGGCACATGCCAACACGTGTCGCAAGCCATGTTTCCAAGCCGCTATGCCATTGGCCCACGCCAAATATAGCGCCCTAGGCTCGCAAGACTTGCAACTAGGTCAACATTCCGCACATGCCATTGGCACATGCCAAACACACACGCTGGTAGCCTAACTTGCAAACCGTGCAACCTACCACCAAGGCATTCCGCACATGCCACTGGCACATGCCAAACACACACGCTGGTAACCTAACTTGCAAACCGTGCAACCTACCACCAAGGCATTCCGCACATGCCATTGGCACATGCCAAACACACACGATGTTAGCCTAACTTGCAAACCGTGCAACCTACCAACAAGGCATTCCGCACATGCCAAACACACACGCCGGTAGCCTAACTTGCAAACCGTGCAACCTACCACCAAGGCATTCCGCACATGCCGTTGGCACATGCCACACGCGCCACTAGCAGCGCCACTTGCACTCAAGATGCAACCAACACTCGAGACATCAACACAAACTGGGGATGCTTCTTTAGGGTTTTGGTTTGGCGGTGACAAGATGTGTATACACTACGCTCACATTAAGAAAGCGTGAAAAGGAATAAAGCGGTCAAATAAAAGAGGAAATAATGGTGAAAAACGTTTTCACCCATTAAACCATGCGGTTACCACCTCCTCCCATTATTTCACCCTTTACTCTCTTCCTTCATGAGGCCAGTGGTACGTTTCAATCTCGACTTGTATAAATAGGTCTTACCTATTTCCACCAGACAACAAGTCTCGGTCAGGAGAAAAATACTACACTCTCAGAAAGGCAACTTTGCAAGCTCTCCCAAAAAGCTTTCATCTCTTGAAAGCTTCCTAAGCTTTCACTTTCTGATACAAGTCGAGATACTACTCTCCTCAACACCTTTCTTTGCTTCCCTCCCCAAATCAACCCTTCTCCTCCACTTTGTGACCGAAGCAAGTCCTGAACGGCCATTTCTTGGTTTAGGCCGGACTTGTACGGATTGATCTCTCGAATCTATAAAGTGCTCATGTGCAAAGACATTTGTTTAGGGTTTGAACCAGTTTCTCACTCACCTACCGAATTTACCGAAATCGGAAGAAACGATTTTCACCCATAAACAACTGGCGATCACAGCGGGAGGATTGATCTATCGGCTACAATACCAAGTCCAACTCCTGATTTCGTTTTCCGAACGTCAAATCCCAACATGGTGGAACTCGGATCCGAACGGCTGCCGAGAATACCAGCGCAGAAACGCATCCCCGATGTTGGCGTCTCTCCCGATAACGTTGTTACTTCACCTACGACAACAACAACATCGATGCACTCCCTTAAGTGTAACACCGCCTATCACCAGGGCCAGAGCCGCCGCCTCCTCTAGCGTCTTTGCACAACCCTCTAATCACGGCAACGAAAATATCTCTTCAGGTGTCACGCCCCCAGTCACCAAAGCTAGGGCCGCCACCACGACCCTGAATGCTTCTTCCAAAGATGGCGCCTCCGACAACTAAGGTTCCAATTACCCATGAACGGGACGAGAGACCGGAGGAACCAGAGGAAGTCATCCTTACGTCACCATCGCCGATTTGATGGAACGACGGAGACGCTCGCCGAGCCCAGCATGGACATGGTTTCAACACGAAAGAGGTGCTCACCTTTCTCAAAACCACGACGGAGCGACTACCCCGTGAGTCGCATCCTCCAGAGACGCCTAGAAGCATCTCCAACAACCCCGACGCCAGCACCTCGGCAGGCACGCCTCCACGGATGAAGAAACTCGCACTAGAATCCCGTTGGAGAGAAATCAATCACCTAACTTCGTCACGAGACAAGATTTGGAACAACTCCTACGCGACCGAATCAAGCATGATGAGTTGGATGTACATCATCACCAACCCCTTACCCATCCGAAATACGAGAGAATCCTCTCCCAAGGGGGTACTCTTCTCCTCAATTTACCCTGTACGATGGTACCGGAATGCACGCGAACATGTTTCTCGTTTCGAATCCTTGGGTGAACATGAATATAATCACGTTCTTCGTTTAAGGAATTTTCAAAATCACTTACCGAGAAGGGCGTATACATGGTACAACAAAGATCCCACCGAACATCATTCCCAACTGGAGTAGCATGGTCACCGCATTTTACAGGAAGTATTTCTTCGTGTCTGAACAAGTTACCTTTTCAGACCTCGGGAGAATGTACCAGTGGGATAACGAACATCCGAATGATTTTGTCAAAAGGTTCAGGGTTCAAGCACTCGACTGTCACGACACAAACGTGACCGAGCAACAATTGGTAAACGCATGCATCAATGGTATGGTCCCTATCTACCGCGCCTTGCTAGAAAACTTGCGTTTCCAAACGTTCTCCGAACTCCATGAGGCCGCCAGACGATCTGCAACAACAGCACCAGCATTACTGGAAAGGACTAGGCCAACTCGAACTGAAAACGCGTGTGAAACTCGCGGGAGTAGACGCCTCATCAGCAAACAATTTAATGCCGGCTCATCCTCCGTGAACATAGTGAACGAAAGAGGAAAAAGGAAAGCCGCAACTACGAGCCACCAAAATACAACGTGAGGCGCCGCAACGGGAACCTCACGGCGGAAGATCGTCGCTAAAACTCCCGTGCAAAGCATCGCGAGGCCGAAGGAAATACCCTTGATTTCCCATTCCCCATCGAGGAAGTGATTGACCTCCTGGAAGCCTGGGTTCAAGATGATGTCATCAGACTGCCGCCGCTCAGACGTCCGCCAACCGAAGCCGAGATGGCGAACCCCAAATACTGTCATTATCACAGGTTCGTTCACCACCCGACTAGCGATTGCAACAGGACTAAAGCATATTTTCAAAGAAAGGGTAGAAGCGGAGAACTCCAACTAGGAGACGAAAGAGTGCATCGAGACCCACTCCCCATAAAAAAATGCGGGTCCTCTCCGGGAATTCCGTGCACGAGACTGTGCAATCCATGATGCAACATATATGCGAAATTCTCTATCTTTCCAAGGTGCAGCGACAAGATATTTTCGCAGCTCTCAATCGTGTTGTGTCCGGCAAACGGCTTTTTCTCTCCTCGGCACCCACGCCAGGGGCCCAAGCTCTCCAAACGGACGGAACCAAAAGGGGGAACTGGGGACTGCTAATCACGTCCCGTTTAAGAGGTAACAAATTTGACGACACGCTCATCGACACGACCTCATACCACAACATCATTACTTTCAAGATGCTAAAGGCAGCAGGATTTACAAAACAAGACGCAACCTATTCCCCGTCCGTGATTAAGAACTTGGGAGGAGAAGCTTTGAACGCGCATGGCTATATCAACTTAGAGATCGAGATGGGAGACGCTATAACGCATAGTAAGTTCCACATTGTCAGAGAACTAGATCATGACATGATTTTGGGACGCTTATGGGTGCTCGACAACAAAGCGAAACTGGACGTACACTCTCTGCCGACATCCACGCCCGAAGGAATTTCCAACAAATCGTCCCACGGGTTATCGCATCAACGAGCTATTGAAGGAACCCGAGCATCCGGAGAGGACCCGTTGGCGCTAGCCCATGATTTTCAAATGCAAGTAAGTCTGACCGAGCAACATTTTCTGCAACCGGCCTTTTCTTCCCCATTCTCGCCATGGGGACTCGGCGCAACAACCGCACGAATGCAGTCAAAAATGTGAATGGGGAGCTGGACCATTCGAACACTTTGCAAGAAGCTTGGAAGCTTCTAGCGAAACCAACGAAGCCAAGGCTCAAATGGTCACACGACATCTGAACCCGTTTTCAATCGGAGATGTAGTGGTTAAGGAAAGCTCGTTTCAAGTTGGGAGGATGACAGTAAAGATGAATTCGCCCGAGGAAGGTGAAGGCGAGCTGTACCTGGTTGCGGATACCCTTTTGGGAGGATATTGCAAGCTTATCAATACCGACACACCTGAATGAGTGATAGTTCACTCGCGATGGCTCGAGGAATCCAATCCCTAAAATGTCAGACTTCCCAATCACTCCCTTTTCGGTCTTCCTTTAAATCATTCCTCTTAATAGTTGTACTTCCCCAGGATGAATACACCGTTTGTATTTTTCCTTGGAGATCCCCTTTTGTCAAAAATAAAAAAATAAAATAAATATATCTCTTCCCGAGCGAATCCTTCAGATATCGATATCGGAAAAATACATCAAGAACCCGAGAAAAACCATTGCAGAGCCATCATACCACAACCTCCTTCAAAAATATATATATATATGAAGCAAAAGGTCTACTGATGAAGAAGAAGGGAAAGATATGTTTACAAAAAAAAACATCGAGGGAACTAAGCGTACTAACGAAAAAACAAAAGGAGGAACTAGCCCTCGAAGGATGGAGCGCAAGTCCCTTCGGGCAAAGCTATCTTCAAGCACTTCCCCAAGAATCCTTCGGGCAACAAAGGTTCCATTCAGGCGGTTTTAGCAAATGCAACCTCAACATCCCATCCCGGCGACCACAAGCAGCAAGCGTGATGTCCTCCCCGACAACTATTCCAAAGATACGCCACCATGACCCATCCGGTATCATCAATAACACCCTTGGCATCAACTTCAAAGGCTGTCTCGCTTCTATCATATACTCCTTCAAAAGTTTTCTCATCGACACTTCGAAGGAAGTTTTTTGATTCATCCACATCAAAATCAAGAATCATGGTGTTCTCCTCCGCGTCCACTGAACCCAAGAGAGTCCGAACATGCACTGTTCTTCGTGAGGATAGATGGAAGGGAGGTCCTTAATAATTTCGTTAGCTTAATGGAACAAAGACTCAACCCCAACCAATACCTCCTCAAGAGAAAAAGATCGATCTCCACCGATTTTGAAGTCCTTTTACAAAAATATTAAAGGCACGGCCGTCTCTGGAAGATCCCATCATACACTGCAAGAAATGGAAAGATGATCAAGTTCCATCCTGTCTATACACATATAAAAAGAGGATAGCGTGAACAAAAAAGAAGAAGAAAACGCACCGGCAAAGCAAAGGAAAAGGGGAATCAGCAGGAAGAACCCCTTCTCAAACAAGGGAGACGATACATTCGCGTTGGGTATGAATACGGAACCTTAAAAAGGAAAGGGAGCAATGAAGGACATAATGCTTCCATTTTTTGGCATGGATGATGCCCTAATTGAAGCCGCACGTGAAGGAAAGCAAAATAAGGAAACTTTGTCATCTAAGAAACGCCTACTTCCTCTTTATTTACATAAGTCACGCCTGCAAGCACGGCTTCCAAGTTGCACCGCCCCACCAATTACGCCAACCTCCCAATGGCCAGCACAAGTCACGCCCGCAAGCACGCAAGACTTCCACACTTTGCGCCGGTCCCACCAACTAGCACACTCGGCTTCCCAACTCACGCCGACCTCCCAACGTCGCCCAAGCCGCACCGACCCCACCAATTGCGCCGACCTGCAAGCACGCACGGCTTCTACACTTTACGCCGGTCCCACCAGCTAGCACACTCAGTTTCCCAACTCACGCCAACTTCCCAACGTCGCCCAAGCTGCACCGGCCCCACCAATTGTGCCAGCCTCCCGATTTGTGCAAAACTACCAGAGGCAAGGATTCAAATCCTATTTATAAAAGGTCGGACAAGCCTCCTTCAATTTTCCTTACGTTTCTTTGTTAATAGTTTGTCACCATCTTATACTTACCTCGCAACAAAGCCCTGTTCCGAGCTAAGCGGGGGACTTAAAGTTGATGGTGGTTTTTAGACAAGGGGTAAAATCGTAAAACCCCATGACCTAGTGTTACCCGTAACACATTAACTAAGAGCATTTAACTCAAAATAATTAATAGGGTATTTTTTTCAAAATACCGATTAGGTTTTCAACACAGAACCCTAATTCCAAAACCAAGCCGCACCCTGCGCACCATGGCAGCAATGCCAAACCAAGCCGCATCCTGCGCACCATGGCAGCAATGCCAAACCAAGCCGCATCCTGCGCACCATGGCAACAATGCCAAACCAAGCCGCACCCTGCGCACCATGGCAACAATGCCAAACCAAGCCGCACCCTGCGCACCATGGCACCAATGCCAAACCAATCCGCACCTCGCGCACCATGGCAAAGCAATGCCAAACCAAGCCGCATACCGCACCATGGCAACAATGCCAAACCAAGCCGCACCCCGCGCACCATGGCAACAATGCCAAACCAAGCCGCACCTGCGCACCATGGCAACAATGCCAAACCAAGCCGCATACTTTGCGCACCACGAACAATGCCAAACCAAGCCGCATACTCTTTAGCACCATGGCAACAATGCCATATTTCCAAGCCGCTATGCCTTTGGCCCACGCCAAATATAGCGCCCTAGGTTTGCAAGACTTGCAACTAGGTCAACATGGTCGCACGTGCTATTGGCACATTCCAACACGTGTCGCAAGCCATATTTCCAAGCCGCTATGCCTTTGGCCCACGCCAAATATAGCGCCCTAGGTTTGCAAGACTTGCAACTAGGTCAACATGGCCGCACGTGCCATTGGCACATGCCAACTCGTGTCGCAAGCCATATTTCCAAGCCGCTATGCCTTTGGCCCACGCCAAATATAGCGCCCTAGGTTTGCAAGACTTGCAACTAGGTCAACATGGCCGCACGTGCCATTGGCACATGCCAACACGTGTCGCAAGCCATATTTCCAAGCCGCTATGCCTTTGGCCCACGCCAAATATAGCGCCCTAGGCTTGCAAGACTTGCAACTAGGTCAACATGGCCACACGCGCTATTGGCACATGCCAACACGTGTCGCAAGCCATATTTCCAAGCCGCTATGCCTTTGGCCCACGCCAAATATAGCGCCCTAGGCTTGCAAGACTTGCAACTAGGTCAACATGGCCGCACGTGCTATTGGCACATGCCAACACGTGTCGCAAGCCACATTTCCAAGCCGCTATGCCTTTGGCCCACGCTAAATATAGCGCCCTAGGCTTGCAAGACTTGCGACTAGGTCAACATGGCCACACGTGCCATTGGCACATGCCAACACGTGTCGCAATCCATATTTCCAAGCCGCTATGCCTTTGGCCCACGCAAGACTTGCAACTAGGTCAACATTCCGCACATGCCATTGGCACATGCCAAACACACACGCTGGTAGTCTAACTTGCAAACCGTGCAACCTACCACCAAGGCATTCCGCACATGCCACTGGCACATGCCAAACACACACGCTGGTAACCTAACTTGCAAACCGTGCAACCTACCACCAAGGCATTCCGCACATGCCATTGGCACATGCCAAACACACACGCTGGTAGCCTAACTTGCAAACCGTGCAACCTACCACCAAGGCATTCCGCACATGCCATTGGCACATGCCACACGCGCCACTTGCACTCAAGATGCAACCAACACTCGAGATATCAACACAAACTGGGGATGCTTCTTTAGGGTTTTGGTTTGGCGGTCACAAAGATGTAGCGTACACTACGCTCACATTAAGAAAGCGTGAAAAGGAATAAAGCGGTCAAATAAAAGAGGAAATAATGGTGAAAAACGTTTTCACCCATTAAACCATGCGGTTACCACCTCCTCCCATTATTTCACCCTTTACTCTCTTCCTTCATGAGGCCAGGGTACGTTTCAATCTCGACTTGTATAAATAGGTCTTACCTATTTCCACCAGACAACAAGTCTCGGTCAGGAGAAAAAATACTACACTCTCAGAAAGGCAACTTTGCAAGCTCTCCCAAAAAGCTTTCATCTCTTGCAAGCTTCCTAAGCTTTCACTTTCTGATACAAGTCGAGATACTACTCTCCTCAACACCTTTCTTTGCTTCTCTCCCCAAATCAACCCTTCTCCTCCACTTTGTGACCGAAGCAAGTCCGGAACGGCCATTTATTGGTTTAGGCCGGACTTGTACAGATTGATCTCGAATCTATAAAGTGCTCACGTGTAACACATTTGTTTAGGGTTTGAACCAGTTTCTCACTCACCTACCGAATTTACCGAAATCGGCACAAATGATTTTCACCCATAAACAAAAGTACAAAGACCAATATCCAAGTTCCAATCAATTTAAATCGACAACCAAAAGGTCGGATATTCTTATTGATTGAATAACACACAACTTGTGATGTTTCAATTATAAAGATAAAACAATATAATGCGGAAATTGAAATAACACGGACACCGGGAAATTTTGTTAACGAGGAAACCGCAAATGCAGAAAAAACCCGGGACCTAGTCCATATTTAACACCACACCGTATTAAGCCGCTACGAGACACTAGCCTAATTCAAACTAACTTTGTGCTCGGACTGTAGTTGAACCCCAATCAATCTCACACTGATTCAAGGTACAATTGCGCTCCTTACGTCTCTGATCCCAGTAGGATGCTTCGCACTTGATTCCCTTAGATGATCTCACCCACAACTAAGAGTTGTGTTAACCCAAAGTCAAAGACTTGATAAATAAATTTGTATCACACAAAAAGTCTATTGATTGATTAAATTGTCTCCCACAGAAATACCCAAGAGTTTTTGATCCGTCTTTTGATAAATCAAGGTGAACAGGAACCAATCAATAATATGGACTTATATTCCCGAAGAACAGCCTAGAATTATCGATGGCCTCACAATAGTCCTAATCGACGCAGCGAGAAAGGATATTGCGGAATCACAAACGATGAGACGAAGTGTTTGTGATTTCTTTTGTAATTTGGACTTTCCTTCTGAGCTACTGATTCTACAGCGAGGATGTCCTTGTTTCCTTCGATGGGGGTGGATGGGAGTAGGACTCTATCAATTCCGACGTTAGTAGCCTCGGGATCTATTGTCATGGAAGCTATGAATGCTAAGGCATCATCATAAATGTTGTTGATTCTGTTTAAGTGGAGGAATTTGATGTTTGGTATATGCTGAATGTAATGCTTGGAGAGTTGGAGATATCGTTGCAAACATAGATCTGAAGCCTGATACATTCCATCTATATGTCGGACAATGAGTTGCGAGTCACTTGTGAGTCGTGCGTCATTGATCCCCAGTGCGATTATAACTCGTAGGACGTGTATTACTAACTCGTACTCGATTATATTATTGGTGGCGGGGAATTCGTGTCTCAAGATGTAGACGATCCTTCGGCCGGTTTGGGTCGTCAAAACCATTCCGATGCCAGAACCTTCCGAGTTACATGACCCATCCCATCGGCTTGGATCCTCTGAGCGAAGAAGCTCGGGATGTTCTTCTAGTTTGTCTTCCATTCTAGGGATTTCCTCGATCTCGTCGGTGTCGTGTATTGGGAAATCGGCTAGGAAATCTGCAACCGCTTGGGTCTTAATTGTCGCTAATCGACCATTTAGTCTTTGCACGTCTTTGACCGTTGCTGGGGAGGGAATTTCTAGTATGGCTCGCACCTTCTCAGGGGTCAACCTCAATTCCTCGTTTGGTGATCAAGTATCCAAAGAATTTTGCTGAGGTTACTCCAAAGGCACATTTTGCAGGATTGATTTTCATGTTAAATTTCCTCATTTGTGCGAATATCTCCTTAAGATCATTTGCATGATCTTGTGGAAGTTTACTCTTGACAAGCATATCGTCTACATATACCTCTAGAGTTTTATGTATCCAACCGTCAAACATTTTTTCCACCATTCTTTGGTAAGTGGCCCTGCGTTTTTTAGCCCGAATGGCATTTTAGTATAGCAGTATAGACCTTGAGGAGTGAAGAAGGCGGTGTTCTCTTGATCTTCCTCGGTGAGGGGGATCTGGTTATAGCTAGAGTATGCATCCATGAGAGATACCAATCCGTATCCAGAGGTTGCTTCTACGAGTTGATCGATATTAGGGAGTGGGAAGCTGTCCTTGGGACATGCTTTGTTAAGATCACTAAAGTCGTCTGATTCTTACTCCCCCATTCGTTTTAGGCACTATTACCATGTTTGATATCCATATTGGATAATGTACTTCTCGTATCACCCCTGATGCCTCCATTTTCTTTAGCTCCTTTTGGATGGCTTCATGGTATTCTGATGCCACCTTGCGCATCTTTTGTCGCATAGGTTTGTGCTTTGGGTCGATTTTGAGGTGATGACAACTGTTTATGGGTGAAAACTATTTCTTCCGGTTTTGGTAATTTGGGGTGTGTGGATGTGAAATAAGTCTAAACCTTAAACAAATGCACTGCACGGGAGTGCTTGTAGATTCGAGAAATGAATCTGTGCAAATCCGGCCTAAACCAAGAAATGGCCGTTCCAGACTTGTTTTGGTCACAAAGTGAAGGAGATGGGGTTGATCTTAGGGAGGGAAGCGAAGAAGGTGTTGAGATTGTGAAGGAGTTGGCTATGTATGACTTGTATCGAGAAAGTGAACTGGCTTGCAGGATGTAAGCTATCGGGCCCTTGTTTGAATACAATTGTATCAACACTTGCCTCTGTTGTCTTGACTTGCCTCTGTTTGGAAATAGGGAGGAGAACCTATTTATACAAGTCATTTGAGCCTTATTCACGTCTCTCATGGGAAGTGGAGTGATGGAGTTGTGGAGTTGTGTGTTAGTGTTACACGACCAGTCTTGCCCACTTCTCTTGTCATCTTTAACCGTCCATGACTTCCTGACACGTTCTTGTGATGGCGCGTTGCACGCTGCACGTTGTAAACCGCCTGACCAATAACCCAAGTATGTATCCACCAGTTTGTGACATGATTGATGTCTCGAGTGTGTGGATCGTGGGACCCACAGAAAGTAGTATGTAATGCTAGATTAAATAACTAAGTTATTTAGGAAGTCGATACTTGTGAAGTATCGTGTGTATTCTATGCAGGTACTGCATCATGGTGTGGTAGAGTGACGAGTGGTGATCACCATGACGCCTCAGTGACCAATTAACTCCTGACCAGGGTTGTATAACCAAGTCGGTAAAGTTGGACGGACGAGATGATATTTGAAACACTCATCTGTGACCGTTGATGGAATAAGGGTTTTTGAAGAGGTGCGCAAGCATCACTCTTGACTTGGTCGAATCAAGCTTGGGATATAATTTTGGCAGGGGACGATCGTGCATGTGTGTAGACGACATGATGGTGTAGGCGCCCATACCTCATTGTCTCGTGAAAGTGTGATTTAGGCCACTCAATTTTTCCGGAAAAGTTGAGTGGTCGAGATCAATTTGCAACGAAACTGGTGTGCCGCAAAAGCCGCGCATCATGCCAACTTTGGGCGCGCGTTTCAATACGACCAAGCATGGTCGGTCTTGGTCGATTAGTCTGGTATACAGAGGATGAGCTGGTGTACACGTCTATACCTTAATATCCCATAGAAACGTGATCTAAGCCACTCAATTTGTCCGGCAAAGTTGAGTGGTCGAGATTAGTTTGCAATCGGGAGGTGTGACATGCCTAGTTCGGGTGTGCGAATCGAGGCAACCAGGCATGATATGCTTTGGCCGATCGGGTTTGGAGATAGATGGGCCCACGGTGGTCATGTTGATACGCACCAGACCTGCTTAGTCTAATCCTGGACCCTTCATTCGTGCAGGATAAAATGGACGCTCGTGATTGTTCAAACCCTAATTAGGGTTTCACTGGTCGTGCGTCATGCCTTGTTTGGGCGCACGAACTGGAACGACCAACTATAGTTGGTCCTGAACCATTGGTCATGTATGTTGGAGGGCCCACGGTGTTTGTGTTGACATGCTCTGGGCCGTTAAAACTACATCTACACCTTTCATCTATGCCTGCGAAGATGGATGGTTGAGACTGTTTTGCGATACATGTAATGTGCCGCAAACCCTAATTTAGGGTTTTTCGTCCATACTGCTTTGGTTTGGACGGTTTGGCAAGCCATGCCGCTGTTTTGGGAGGCCGACCATGCGGGACCCGCGTTGGGTGGGTGGTGAATATTCCAATACCCGCTTGGGGTTATGGATTCAATCTAAGCCATCCAATTATCTTTGGTGAAGTTGGATGGTCGTGATCGCTTATGAGACCGATATGGTCACCCAGTTTCAAATATGCTCAATCGGGCTAGTATAACACACCGAGAGATGTATGCTCAATCGAAGCTAGTATAACACACCGAGAGTTGTAGCCTCGTACGGGTATTTCGTACATGCTTCATTATTAATGCTTGGAGGTTCGTGTTGCTCGCCGAGAATAACACTCGGTCGTCATGCCGCACCGGTAATGAATACAGAAATACAAGGCTGGTTATGCATTAATTAATAATGTCAGTACATTCACAGGGTATATGGGATTGTTGCCACATGCTCCAACCTAGATGAATTTCGTGTATTTAATTCACAGAATACTGGGATTGTTGCCACATGCTCCATTCTAGGTGAATTAGTAAAGTGAAGAAGTATTCATCACTTATCAATGGCTTTATCTTTTGCAAGATGTTAGCGCATAATTTTGGCCTTTATAATTTTAGCCTTAAATAAAAAATTCACCATCAACATTAAGTCCCCTGCCTAGCGCATAATGGTTACGCTATTGTGGGGTAGGCATGAGATGGTGACATACCTATGTGAAGAAGACAGGATAAAGAAAGTTTACCCGGAGGAATTTTGATCGACCGCTAGCAGCTTGTCCATGTAACGCCGTTGTGCAAGCCGGAATTCTTTGGTGGGACCGGTTTCCTTCCTTACGTGTTTGAATCAAAAGACGAATCCTAGCAAAAGAGGAATTCAATCAAAAAGGGAATCCTTGTTCTATTGGGATTCTTCCAAATTTTTGTCTATAAAAAGGGACCGACCCCCTTTTCCTTTTCTTCACACTTTTTTTTTGTTCGGCAGCTCCCATTCGTGATCTCCACTGCCGCCTCCGACCGCCGCTGCCAACGCAGCCGGAGCTCGCTGTCGCCGTCCGTCCGTTCACAAAGAAGGTAAGCGTTTTTTTTTTAAAAAAGGTAAAACCCTAGTTTGCTAGGTAAACACCTTTTGCAAGATATGTATTATGCTTAGCTCTTCCACCAAGATTAATACTCCAATATTCGCTAGGATTGCTTAAAACAAATCATGAATCCATGAATATGTTATGGCCTGCTTCCTTTTCATTGTTGCATGCAAAACCTAGCTTCTTAGGTTGTAGCTTGGAAAGAAATTCGGCTTGAATTTTATGAACATGATTCCCATGAACATAAGAGAACCGTGTTGTGCAAATAAATGTGGTCCCACCATATATGCCTGATTGAACGTGGGTCCCATACCGTGTATGCCTGACTGAATGACGCGTTTATACCAGCCTTGTGCCCTTGATCAACACCGGACTTGAAACTTGTGCAATACCGGACTTGTGACTTGATCAATACCAGACTTGAAACTTGATCAATACCAAACTTGTCACTTGATCAATACCCGACTCGGACTTGAAACTTGATCAATACCAAACTTGTCACTTGATCAATACCAGACTTGAAACTTGAGAAATACAGTGTTTGGACCCAATCCCGGCCTTGTGTATTCCAACATGAATGTGTGTTCTGTCGTGTGTGACCACACATCCCATGCATTTTTATACAAGTACTTGACTTCTTCTTTTTTTATTTATTTATTGTAGAATGAAGAAAAGAACTCCTGTTGAGATATCTTCTGGAGATAATGCTGGTGCTAAGTCAGGAAGTGTTGACAGCTTCAAAAATATGCCGAACATTGCCGACGAGTTTTTCACCTTGCCTTTCCCAAACATTAGGAAACATCCCTCTCATAAGATAGTCCTTCTCTCTGGTTCAGAAAATATGAAAGCTGATCCATATTCTTCTTCGGCACTTGTGATGAGGTTAAATGTCTTCGAAGAAATGAATATCCGCATTCTCCTATTGTCTTCAAGATTTTTCATACTCCACCGGGTTCTTATGAAGGGTGGATGAGACGCATGTTGAATAATAAGTATGTTAAAGCTAATTTGACCAAAGAGCAAATCCTCAATGCGGTCATGGCATCTACTACTGTTGAAATTAAGAAAGATGTTACACGCTTGATTACTTTCATTTATCGGTGGTGCCCTTCTACTCATACAGCTATATTTAGATGGGGAGAGATGACTATTACTCTGGAAAGCGTAGCTACATTGATGAACCTGCCTGTCGCTGGAAGTTTTTATTACGAGCTTTCTGACACGGAACAACGTGATTATGACGCTATACTCCAAACGGTGGCAGAATTCGATAATCTGGACAAGGAGGAGAAAAAAGATACAAGATGCTTTTACACCTGGTGGGTATCGGAGTGGTCTCCTGCAGACCCAGAACCGGATCAGGAGTTGGAAAACGAGCTCAACGTGATTGCATTCCTGTCTTTGTGGCTATCCATAGATTTATTTGACGACAGTTCTAGAAAGAAGACCATAAGAGGTGTCCTTGTTAGGATTGCTATAAAGCTAGCTAAAGGTGAAGTTCTTCCCTTAGGTGCCTTGTTCCTCGGATCGTTGTATTCTCATCTGGACGCCTTAGCAATGGACATGCATGTTTCCAACGGGTACAAGAAGTTGGAGTCGTACGTCCACTTCGCTTTTCTTCAGGCATTCTTGTGGGAACATTTCAAAAGTTATGCTCCTGTTCTTGCAACTTCGCTCAGCAGTTTGTATGGTGGCTCGAGAATACTCCGTTGGCAGAGGAGGTGTCCTGAATCCCAGGTGCGAAACTTGTGGGCATCTTTGATAATGTGTCTTCCGTAGATTTCCGTCCATGGGTGCCGATCCACTCTTCCATTATTCATCCGAAGACTTTTCCTATTGCTTCTGACGGTCCTGATGCTGTGTTGCGTACCGATGCCAAGACTATGAAATTTGGAGAACTTATTTATCTCGCACAAACCTGTATTCCGGATATATCCCGTCTCTATTCAACGAAGTATTTATGTGACTCCGTACAATATTGATAGGGCTGCTCGTCAAATGGGATTTGACCAGTGTGTTCCATTTATCCGTCCGTCGGAGGCTCCGAAAGAACTTCTCTCGGGTATTTTTAATGCTGACGTGTTCTTGGAATTGCAGAGTCTTCCCTTCTGGCCTATTGGGAGAAACCCAGTGGTAACCGATAAGTATAAGGAATTTTGGAGGAAGCAACTGTTGGATTTCCAGGAATTCTCGGAGGATGTTGTGACAGACTCCCGTGGTGAGCCATCTTATGATGTTTTGAGGAAGCATTTCCTGTTGAAGCCACTCTGATCGGTTGTCACCTGGTCAAAAATAATTTCACTTTCTTGCTTCACTAAAATAAAGTAGTATGCAATAAGAAAGAGTTCGTATCCACAGAGAGGCTTATGTTGTTATGCAAATTTTCAGTTTCTTAGTAACCAAGGGGGGATGTTGATGTTTCAAAGCAATAAAAATAAATTGAAAGCAAAGTAATAATAAAATTTATCAATAAGGAGAAAGTATTGGTCACGGGATAGTTTCATTCACAAACTCGAATTATCAACAATGACTAGAATTGAAATTTTAATCTCTCATTTACTAAAAGTCCTAGGATACCTTAATCGCAAGAGTATCCCGCTAATTCCCTGATTTCATCACAACCACATTAAAAGATGCATATGTGAATTCTTTCTAGAAAGCAACCTAAAGTGTAAAAGCACAATTAAGTTTAACTCCCTAAAAGCAATAAGTTTTCTGGAATAAGACTAATCAAGGCAACCAAAATGTGTAAAAGCACTAATTCGATTTAACCCAAGTTACGATTCATATGTGACTAGTAGGATATATCACTACAAGCACTACCCACATTTATGCTACTCAAAATCAGGGATAGACAACGTTTTCGTATTGAAAGCCCTAATATAGCTCTAGATATGAAAGTAGATCGGATTGATTCCGGACTCAACCAAACAAACTATCAAATCATAAACATTATAAACCATGAATCATAATCAATAAATTACTGAGACAAAACTAATACATTGAATCAAATCTTATTTGTGAAATCCACTTATTATCCCATAACCAATAATAGGTATTTAGTTACTCATAGTATTTTTATTCAACATAATTATTATCAAAAATAAGATGAAGAACATGTAAAATAAAATGGAAGCAAACCCTAGTAGAATCGCTCTCCTCCAAAACTCCAGTAGAAAATACGTGATCATCAAAAGAATAGAAACTCCTTCTTCTTATAGCCTTCACACTTTCCAAAATTAGGTCTTCAAAGTCCATCACCAAAAAGTCCACCAAGCCCATGAACCATGTGTGAGAAACCCATGTGAAAATATATCCCAAAAATGTGCTCGCCGGAAAACTGGTATTGTGGCCGGAAATCGGCTCCGGTGACCGGCAAAGTCCGCCCGGCCACCGGTCAACGAGTCGGATCGGTCAGGTCAAACCGGGTTGGATCGGGTCAGCGGGTCGGACCGAGTCAGGTGAGTTAGTGGCCTGACTAGTCTTGGCTGAGTGGTCTGAATAATGCCTTGGCCAGGCTAGGCCATTGCACAAGCCAGATGCTTGTTTTGCACTCATGATTGTGCATCAGAGCTTCTTCCAGCCAAGATGGCTGCACTTCAATTCCATTACAGGCCCTTAGCAGGACCACCATCCTGCAGCTTTTCAGCTTTGCTTAGCCAGCTGCACCTTCACAATTCATACATCTTAAGACCTGCAAACTCAGCATCAACTTCCATTCTCCTCAGTTCAGCCTGCCACTACAACTCACTGCAACTCCACTATCTGCAACTCAGCCAATTCATGCCTGCAAATGCTTCCAATCCAATTGCAGCAATGTCATCTCCACTGCCTCATTTCAGCTCATGCCAAGCACAAGATGCACAGCTTGATTCAACTAGTGCCTTACTGCAGCTTCACCTGCCGTTCATCCAACTCAGTTAATCTGTCGAATCCATCTTTGCAGCATACTCCCACCAGTTCCGCGCTCAGCTCGGACTTGAGCTTCAATACCAACTAACCCCTGCCAGTTCTAGCATCACCATTTCAGCCTGCACCTGCTGTATCAGTTGCAGCTCCATAACCTGCAGCTACAGCCCTTAGCAAACATCCTCCAGCTGCAAAATACCAGCCCTGATCCATCAACTCATTCAGCTCATAACCACTAGCCTTACCACTTCTGAGCCACTGCAACTCTATATCATTCCCTGCTGTCTGGATCATAACAGCACCAGGGCATCTGCAACAGCTATCACTACAATCCCAACAGCACCAGTCCCAGCTCTTAAACTGTGAACCACCACCATTTACCTGTCATAGGCAACACATAGCATCACCTGCAGCTGTATCACCTTTCACTGCATTTCAGTTGCAAAGCAACACTTGCAGTTCAGCACAACTGCCATTTTCACCATCTCTGCCTTGTAATCACTTCCACCTGCAACATTGGCTCATAGCATTGCACCGTCATCCCCTGGCAAGCTTCCACAGCTCATAACTCCACCTCCTGCCATCAATTTCTCAAGACCTGTGACAGCTTCATAGATCACACCATGAATCATTCTCCTAACCAGCTACAACCTGCCACTCAGCTCATTGCAGACTTCATCATTCCAGTCCTTCAGCATTCAATCCTGCAAGCACAGCATCCCAACAACATTGCAGGTGCCCCCATTGCAACACCAACCAATCCCATTAGCTCGCAATCGGAGCTGAGGCACTGCCACAACTCTCTCTTACCACCCGAGGAACCCATTCTGTGAAAGCTTAGACCACTGAATCACTAACCACCATCTTAACAGACTGGGTTCCACGTACACCACCTGAGCCATAATCAAACAACAATTCAAATCCAAGACACCCGAAGAACAAATCCCATTCCATAGCAACACAGCCTGACCCTTCTTCATATCCTCTCGCATTAACTTGACAAGAAACCCAACACCCAGATTCAAATCCGAGACTCGACCCACTTCTTCATCCTTTGCCAACAAACAGTAATCACAGCTTTTCTGCCACCCATTTCATCTCTAGATCTCCAACAGACTTCACAATCTCATTTCCTGTCTACTTTTCTCAATCTCTGAGACCGATTTCACATCCCAAATCCATCGAATCTAAATACTCGCAATAACCTTAGATCGAAACACACATTCCGTTTTCTCCCTTTATTGACAATGAATCGAACCCTCTTCAAATCCATCACTTAATCGCTCGGATTTGGTCTCGTGAATGGCAGCAGCATCGATCTCTCATATACCCATCAGCAACAACTTGTTTCACCATTTCTTGACCTTGATTCAAGAAGAAGATGTTGGGAATTTCATTTCTTACTCACCTCTCAATTTCGGTGAAAACAATGATTGAAAGAAATCGAAACCTGATTTCGATCTAGGGTGTAGGAACAAAAGTGGCTAATCCCACTCGAACGCAATAGATAAGGGGTTACCCAGATATGACTCTAGGCACCCAGCTGTTCCCGTTAAGGGCTGACTAGCTCAACCATGGCCTGTCGGTTTCGTTTATCCGACAAGCTCATCCATAGGTTTCGCTCGTAACTTTCTCAGACGCAGTCGGATTGACTTCAAGCTTTCGCCGTTAGCTTCATATTTCCGTTCTTGCTCGCCGCCTTTCAGCCTGCTCCACATATAGCTCGCCTGTGAGATGACAATTTCGCCCTTTGGCCCAATTTGGATAATTTCTTCTTCTTTTCCTCCGTGTGACTCCATTGCACCTATAAAACTCAAAAGCAAACATAAGATACATAATTCACACGAAAAATAGCAAAGAAAGCATAAACTCTATATAGTAAATACGGTGTATTCTACACCTATCGATTCCCCCACACTTAGACTTTGCTAGTCCTCGAGCAAATCAAACAAAACAATAAAAATACAACAACTCCGTGTCGTCGAGGCTACGGTCACTTTTAGCATAAATAACAAGCCTTTAAACCCTAGGTGTCCCTAGTGGACGAGTTATAGTCTCGTGAAGGTTTACTAGAGATATACCTACAAAACCTATATTTCAAACTCCGTCTATTCATGACAAATCAATGAATGAATCCAAATTGACTACGGGAGGAGGTACCTTGCAAATTCAATTCAAATATTAGTAAATAAACTCTATTTAGATAGTTGAACAAGCCACAATACTCGGAAACTAACAACCACAATCACAATGAAAAGATTAAGAAGATGGATAAAGATGTAGATGTTGGCGGATATTCACAAGTGTTCGATGTTTCCAATATCTGTCTGAAGGTCACTGCTAAGATGAACCTAATCCTATTGGATTGAGCTACTTAGTGCTGAATGCTACATCAAATCAATTGGCAAATACAAGGGAACCAAAAGTGACTTTATTCAACACAATAATAATTTCTTCTTTTTTTTTTTTTTAAGATTGGATCAAACTGGATCCAATTTTTTTTAGACGGCATGATTAGATCTTTTGGATCCAAGCGCATGCTTCTTTTCAGCAAGTACATGATAGTTGCCTTGGATCCTGCATTCCACGCTTGTTTAGGCGACGGAGACAGGGACTACGTTTCACACATACTGCTATTCCCAAGTGTCTTTTTATTCCGTTTTGGTCTAATTGGTCGGTCTTTTTTTTTTTTTTTCTTTTCATATATTTTTTCATTTTTTTTTTTTTTTTTTAATTTTTTCAAATTTTTTTTTCTTTTTCTAGTAACTCAACCACTCTATTTCATCCTAGCAGTAATAACACGTCGATTTTTAGTGACCCACCAAAGCACTTAGAGAACAATAGATAAATATGGAAAAATAAAAATATGAATGTGATATGGTAAACAACTATCATGTTAATTTGTGATTTCTGAGCTATATTCGTCCCTTTTAGTTAATTGGTTCCTCAACTCCTGCATTCAAAATGGTTCCATCCACTAATGGTGTCATCCTAAGGCACAAGTTTCTAGATTTCGGAGTTCAAAAAGCACAAATTTTTTCTGATTTTTCTATTTTTCTGATTTTTTTTTTTTTTATGCATAAAACAAACTAAAACATATAAATGCTCCCCCACACTTAAAATTTACATTGTCCCCAATGTAAATTGAATCATCCAAAGTAAGTCAAGGTGGGAAATCCTAATAAGAAATCAGCAAAAACAAAGTAAAAACAAAACAAGAAAAACTAAAAACAAGAAAAGAAATAAATACAAGACAAGAAATACTCATCCGTTGGGTTGCCTCCCAATTAGCGCTTGGTTTAAAGTCGTCAGCCCGACTATCTCCTTGCTTTCTATGACTCCTCCAGAGGGAGCACATCCACAAAGTTAACTCCTTCCACCACCTCGGAAGTGAAGTTCTCATAATATGGTTTCAACCGGTGCCCATTAACTTTAAGTTCTTTTCACAGCGTAGCTATGCTACGAATTTCCACTGCACCATGAGAAAACACATTAGTAACAATAAAAGGTCCGATCCATCGTGACCTTAGTTTACCCGGAAATAATTGCAAGCGAGAATTAAACAAAAGCACTTTCTGCCCAATGCAAAATTGTTTTCTAGAAATCATAGTATCATGAAAGGCTTTCGTTTTTTCCTTATAAATGCGAGAGCTTTCAAATGCATCATTGCGAAGCTCTTCTAGCTCTTGGAGTTGCAACTTCCTTTGCTTTCCAGCCCCATCCATCTCCATGTTGCATTGTTTAATCGCCCAAAACGCCTTATGCTCAATCTCCACGGGTAAGTGACAAGGTTTACCATACACAAGCCTAAAGGGAGACATCCCAATAGGTGTCTTGTATGCGGTTCTATATGCCCACAAAGCATCATTTAGTCGCATGCTCCAATCTTTCCTTGTTGGATTCACCGTCTTCTCAAGTATGGATTTCACCTCCCGATTAGACACCTCGGCTTGTCCATTTGTTTGAGGATGATAAGGTGTTGCAACCTTGTGCGACACATTGTACTTCTTCAACAAGCTTTGTAAAAACATGTTGTTGAAGTGAGAACCTCCATCGCTAATTATGGCTCTTGGAATTCCAAACCTTGCAAAAATATTAGTTTGCACAAAATCTGAAACAACCTTGGAATCATTAGTAGGGGTGGCCTTAGCCTCCACCCATTTAGAGACATAATCAACAGCAAGTAAGATGTAATAATTCCCATGCGAGTTGACAAAAGGACCCATAAAATCTATACCCCATACATCAAAAACTTCAATAAATTGAATAAAAGTTTGTGGCATTTGATTTCGGGCACCTAGATTGCCTGTTCTTTGGCACCTATCACAAGTTGTACAAAATGTATATGCATCCTTAAACAAGGTTGGCCAATAGAAACCGCTTTCAAGTACCTTGTAAGCGGTTCTTTTACTTCCAAAATGTCCTCCGCAAGCATAGGAGTGACAAAATGACAAGATAGAATTAAACTCGGATTCGGGAACGCACCTTCTTATTACTTGGTCGCTGCCATGTTTCCATAAGTATGGATCATCCCATATGTATCGGTTCCCTAACCTCTTAAGTTTGTCCCTTTCAGCACGAGACAAGTTCGTTGGGATTTGTTTAGTTACCAAGTAATTCACAATATCTGCATACCATGGTTCTCCAAAGGCAATTGAGAATAGTTGCTCATCCGGGAAGCTTTCACGCAATGGGATAGCTTCCTTGTCCACAGCAAGACGGCTCAAGTGATCCGCAACGGTGTTCTCAATGCCTTTCTTGTCCTTGATTTCAATATCAAACTCTTGTAGAAGTAGAATCCATCGTATGAGCCTTGGTTTCGCTTCTTTCTTCATTAGTAAGTACCTAAGAGCTGCATGGTCAGAAAAGACAACAACTTTTGTACCAATTAGATAAGAGCGAAATTTCTCCAATGCAAATACAATAGCTAAAAACTCTTTTTCAGTGGTTGTGTAGTTTTGTTGGGCTTCATTTAACGTTCTAGAAGCATAGTAAATAGCATGAGGTATCTTCCCCTCACGTTGCCCAAGCACCGCACCAACCGCGTAGTCACTAGCATCACACATTAGCTCAAACGGCTTGCTCCAATCCGGTGGTTTAATGATAGGGGCTGAAATCAAAAGTTCTTTCAAACGATTGAATGCCGCCATACACTTCTCATCGAAGTTAAAAACCACATCTTTTTGCAATAAATTGCAAAGTGGTGATGCTATCTTGGAAAAATCCTTGATAAATCTACGATAGAAACCTGCATGACCAAGAAAAGAACGTATCTCCCTCACCGTAGTGGGAGGGGTTAGAGCACGAATAAGGTCTATCTTAGCTTTATCAACTTCCAAGCCCTTAGAAGATATTATATGGCCTAAAACTATGCCATGAGTTACCATGAAATGGCACTTCTCCCAATTTAGCACAAGATTTGTTTCAACACATCTTTCAAGGATTAATGACAAGTTGTTCAAACATAGATCAAATGAATCACCAAAGACACTAAAGTCATCCATAAACACTTCAATGATGTTTTCAACATACTCGGAGAAAATACTTACCATACACCTTTGAAAGGTAGGCTGGAGCATTGCACAAGCCAAAAGGCATCCTTCTATAAGCAAAAGTGCCGAAAGGACAAGTGAAAGTAGTTTTCTCTTGGTCCTCCGGTGCTATCACAATCTGATTGTACCATGAATAACCATCAAGGAAGCAATAATAAGCATGTCCAGCTAAACGTTCAAGCATTTGATCAATAAAGGGTAAAGGAAAATGATCCTTCCTAGTAGTGGCATTCAACTTTCTATAATCAATACAAACCCTCCAACCGGTTTGCACACGAGTTGGGACAAGTTCATTTTCATCATTCTCTACCACCGTTACCCCTGATTTCTTTGGTACAACTTGTACCGGGCTCACCCACTTGCTATCGGATATGGGGTAGATAACACCCACTTCCAAGAGCTTGAGTATCTCCTTTTTAACAACTTCCATCATGGGAGGGTTCAAACGACGTTGCGCGTCCCTTGTAGGCTTTGCATCGTCCTCCAAACGAATCTTATGCATACAAACGGCAGGGCTTATACCCTTGATGTCGGCGATTGTCCATCCTATGGCCGTCTTGTGCTTCCTTAACACCCGTAGAAGTTTTTGCTCCTGTAATTCACTAAGCTCGTTAGAAACAATCACAGGTAACTCTTCATTATCACCCAAGTACAAGTACTTTAAGTGACTTGGAAGAGGTTTCAATTCTAACTTTGGAGATTTAACAATAGAAGGTAAAAGTTGTTCATCACTGCGTGGTAAAGAAATAAAAGAGATATTGTGAGTTTCCGGACATCCTTGTAGTGAGTTGAGATCACCAAGGGCTTCCTTAACTTCGTTACCACACTCAATACCGTCATCCATGGTTGTAGTTAAAACAGTTTCCAAAGCATCATCATGATTCAATTCAAACACTTGTTGAGCTAATGTATCCAAAACATCAACGGAGAAACAAGAGTGGACATCACTAGGATATCTCATCGTCTCGAAAATGTTGAAACGTATTATTTCTCCATCGAACTCCATAGTCAACGTTCCCTTGTCCACATCAATAATGGTTTTCGCCGTTTTCATGAAGGGACGCCCAAGTAGCAATGGAAGAGACGAGTCCGGTGAACCTTCATCCATCTCTAACACACAAAAGTCAGCTGGGAATACAAGTTGATTAACCTGCACAAGAACATCCTCGACAATACCCATTGGGTAGACATTAGAACGATCGGCTAATTGCAACACAATTCCAGCCTTTTCAAAGGACCTAGATTAAGTGAATTGTACATAGATGCAGGCATAACATTAACGGATGCACCTAAATCCAACATTGCTTTATTAAAAGTGGTGTTACCAATTGTGACGGGAATGTCAAAGCTACCCGGGTCTTTGCATTTCAGTGGGAGTTTGTGTTGTAAGATTGCCGAAGCATTCTCCCCCACACTCAACACTTCATTACCTTTGAGCCTTTGTTTATTGGTACACAAGTCCTTCAACACTTTTGCATACTTGGGAACTTGCTTGATAGCATCAAGGAGTGGTATATTCACATGAATCTTCCTAAGAACGTCTAAAATCTCCTTTTCTAGTTCCGCCTTCTTTGAACTTGCAAATCTGCGAGGAAAAGGTATAGGAGGAACATAAGTAGAAACCGGAGTTTTAGAGTTAGGAATTGGTACCTCGAGTGTTTGGGGGAATTTCATCCCTCTTTTCTTCCAAAACCGGCTCCTTTGGAGCTTCCTCTTCACCCAAATCAAGAACTTCGGGTTGCACAAGTTGTGTACCACTTCTCAATGTAATTGCATTAACACCCTCTTTTGGGTTGATAGGTTGAGAAGGAAGTCTCCCACTATTTTGTGCCTTCAAATTGTTGATATCAACCGCCATGGAGCCTACTTGAGTCTGCAAATCCTTGATAGCACTCTTAGTTTCTTGTTGGCTCTCTTTGAACATGGTAGAAATACCTTGCATCATTGTATGTAACTTTGCATCGATATCGGAACCTTGAACCGATTGTTGTGGTTCTTTGAAATTGTTGTTGTTGCGGTTGAAATTGTTGTTGTTGTTGTTGGAATTGTTGTTGTTGTGGTTGAAATCCACTCGAACGATTGAAATTTGGTTGTTGGACCGCACCTTGCTTGTTGGCATAGCTGAAATTTGGATGATCTCTCCATCCCGGATTGTAGGTGTTGGAGTAGGGATCATACCTTCTTTGTTGGTTTGGAAAAACCGCACTAGCTTGCTCCATCTCTTCACCATGTGAAGGTAAAATAACCGCAGCCATCCTTTGAATCATTTGCTCCATATTGTCCATCCTTTGATCACGGTGTGATGATGATGAATCACTAACTTCATGCACCTGCCTTACCATTGGTTCACCTCTTGTGTAGAATTGTTGCGAGTTCGCAGCCATGCTTTCAATCAACTCGGCAGCTTGGGCCACCGTCTTGTTCACTAGTGCACCACCACCCGCAGCGTCTAGAAGATATCTATCACTTGATTGGAGACCTTCGTAGAAGTATTGGATTATCATAGCATCACTAACTTGATGGTGTGGACAGCTTGCCACCAATCTCTTGTACCTCTCCCAACATTCATACAATGATTCTCCAACATGTTGCTTTATTCCACAAATCTCTTTGCGAATTTGAGTGGCCTTAGACGCAGGAAAATACCTCTCTAGAAAGATTTTCTTCAAACCGTTCCATGTAGTGACACTCCCAGGTGGCAAACAATACAACCAATCCTTAGCGCTGTCCACCATAGAAAATGGAAAAACTTTCATCATTGCACCATCGACTTTTCTCCCGCTGGAAGCATAGCCTTGACAATGGTATGGAACTCCATGAGATGCTTGTTTGGGTCCTCATTCGCCATACCATGAAACTTTGGCAACTCTCTAAGCAACCCCGGCTTGATCTCGAAAGTTGAGTTTGTTTGGATACACCATTGTTGTGCATCAAGCCTATGAGAAGCCAAATCCTTGAGTGTACGGTTTGCATTGTCACCCATTGCTTCTTCCTCTTCAATTAGTGGTTCTCCTACGAATGGAACCTCTTCTTCCTCTTCTTGATGAAGAGCTTCGTGTTCTACTTCCAAGACTTGTTCTTCCGTTGTGTCTTGCCTTGGTTGGAGTATTGTGCCTCTTGAGTAGCTATCCCGCACCTTTGATAATTCCAATCTTTGGAAGCCAGGGGATTAGTACACGAAAAACAATTCTTGCAAACAAGTGAGAAACAAGACAATAAACGAAAAGCAAGTATAAAAGCGTAAATTGTAAAAAGAAACTAAAAACTTAATAACAAGCCGTATGCCTCCCCGGCAGCGGCGCCAAAATTTGATCGGTTGTCACCCGGTCAAAAATAATTTCACTTTCTTGCTTCACTAAAATAAAGTAGTATGCAATAAGAAAGAGTTCGTATCCACAGAGAGGCTTATGTTGTTATGCAAATTTTCAGTTTCTTAGTAACCAAGGGGGGATGTTGATGTTTCAAAGCAATAAAAATAAATTGAAAGCAAAGTAATAATAAAATTTATCAATAAGGAGAAAGTATTGGTCACGGGATAGTTTCATTCACAAACTCGAATTATCAACAATGACTAGAATTGAAATTTTAATCTCTCATTTACTAAAAGTCCTAGGATACCTTGATCGCAAGAGTATCCCGCTAATTCCCTGATTTCATCACAACCACATTAAAAGATGCATATGTGAATTCTTTCTAGAAAGCAACCTAAAGTGTAAAAGCACAATTAAGTTTAACTCCCTAAAAGCAATAAGTTTTATGGAATAAGACTAATCAAGGCAACCAAAATGTGTAAAAGCACTAATTCGATTTAACCCAAGTTACGATTCATATGTGACTAGTAGGATATATCACTACAAGCACTACCCACATTTATGCTACTCAAAATCAGGGATAGACAACGTTTTCGTATTGAAAGCCCTAATATAGCTCTAGATGTGAAAGTAGATCGGATTGATTCCGGACTCAACCAAACAAACTATCAAATCATAAACATTATAAACCATGAATCATAATCAATAAATTACTGAGACAAAACTAATACATTGAATCAAATCTTATTTGTGAAATCCACTTATTATCCCATAACCAATAATAGGTATTTAGTTACTCATAGTATTTTTATTCAACATAATTATTATCAAAAATAAGATGAAGAACATGTAAAATAAAATGGAAGCAAACCCTAGTAGAATCGCTCTCCTCCAAAACTCCGAGTAGAAAATACGTGATTTTAAAAGAATAGAAACTCCTTCTTCTTATAGCCTTCACACTTTCCAAAATTAGGTCTTCAAAGTCCATCACCAAAAAGTCCACCAAGCCCATGAACCATGTGTGAGAAACCCATGTGAAAATATATCCCAAAAATGTGCTCGCCGGAAAATGGTATTGTGGCCGGGAAATCGGAAATCGGCCCGGTGACCGGCAAAGTCCGCCCGACCACCTCGGATCGGGTCAACGAGTCGGATCGGTCGGGTCAAACCGGGTTGGATCGGGTCAGACGGGTCGGGCCAAGGTCGGTGAGTTAGTGGGCTGACTAGTCTTGGCTGAGTGGTCTGAATAATGCCTTGGCCAGGCTAGGCCATTGCACAGGCCAGATGCTTGTTTTGCACTCATGATTGTGCATCGAGCTTTTCCGGCCAAGATGGCTGCACTTCAATTCCATTACGGGCCCTTAGCGGGACCACCATCCTGCAGCTTTTCGACTTTGCTTAGCCAGTTGCACCTTCACAATTCATACATCTTAAGACCTGCAAACTCGACATCAACTTCCATTCTCCTCGGTTCAGCCTGCCACTACAACTCACTGCAACTCCACTAACTGCAACTCAGCCAATTCATGCCTGCAAATGCTTCCAATCCAATTGCAGCAATGTCATCTCCACTGCCTCATTTCAGCTCATGCCAAGCACAAGATGCACAGCTTGATTCAACTAGTGCCTTCTGCGCGGCTTTTACTGCCGTTCATCCAACTCGATTAATCTGCCGAATCCATCTTTGCAGCATACTCCCACCGATTCCGCGCTCGGCTCGGACTTGAGCTTCAATATCAACTAACCCTGCCGATTCTAGCATCACCATTTCAGCCTGCACTGCTTTGTATCGATTTGCAGATCCATAACCTGCTGACTACAGCCCTTAGCAAACATCCTCCACTTGCAAAATACCAGCCCTGATCCATCAACTCATTCAGCTCATAACCACTAGCCTTACCACTTCTGAGCCACTGCAACTCTATATCATTCCCTGCTGTCTGGATCATAACAGCACCAGGGCATCTGCAACAGCTATCACTACAATCCCAACAGCACCAGTCCCAGCTCTTAAACTGTGAACCACCACCATTTACCTGTCATAGGCAACACATAGCATCACCTGCAGCTGTATCACCTTTCACTGCATTTCAGTTGCAAAGCAACACTTGCAGTTCAGCACAACTGCCATTTTCACCATCTCTGCCTTGTAATCACTTCCACCTGCAACATTGGCTCATAGCATTGCACCGTCATCCCCGGCAAGCTTCCTGACTCATAACTCCACCTCCTTGCCATCAATTTCTCAAGACTCCAGATGCCTTCATAGATCACACCATGAATCATTCTCCTAACCAGCTGAACCTCCGCCACTCACTCATTGCAGACTTCATCATTCCAGTCCTTCAGCATTCAATCCCTGCCAAGCACAAAGATCCCAACAACATTGCAGTGCCCCCATTGCAACACCAACCAATCCCATTAGCCCGCAACTGGGCCAGAACCACCGCCACGGCCTGCTCTTACCACCGAGGAACCCATTCCCAGTGAGCCTAGACCACTTTGAATCACTAACCACCATCTTAACAGACCAGTTCCACAGACACCACCTGAGCCATAATCAAACAACAATTCAAATCCGAGACACCGAGAACAAATCCCATTCCATAGCAACACAGCCTGAGACCCTTCTTCATATCCTCTCGATTAACTTTGACAACAAACCCAACACCCAGTTCAAATCCGAGACTCGACCCACTTCTTCATCCTTTGCCAACAGCAGAATCACAGCTTTTCTGCCACCCATTTCATCTCTAGATCTCCAAATGACTTCACAATCTCATTTCCCTGTCTACTTTTCTCAATCTACTGAGACCGATTTCACATCCCAAATCCATCGAATCTAAATCTCGCAACAACCTTAGATCGAAACACACATTCCGTTTCTCCCCTTTATTGACAATGAATCGAACCCTCTTCAAATCCATCACTTAATCGCTCGGATTTGGTCTCGTGAATGGCAGCAGATCGATCTCTCATATACCCATCAAGCAACAACTTGTTTCACCATTTCTTGACCTTGATTCAAAGAAGAAGATGTTGGGAATTTCATTTCTTTCTCACCTCTCAATTTCGAGGTGAAAACAATGATTGAAAGAAATCGAAACCTGATTTCGATCTAGGGTGTAGGAACAAAAGTGGCTAATCCCACTCGAACGCAATAGATAAGGGGTTACCCAGATATGACTCTAGGCACCCAGCTGTTCCCGTTAAGGGCTGACTAGCTCAACCATGGCCTGTCGGTTTCGTGTATCCGACAAGCTCATCCATAGGTTTCGCTCGTAACTTTCTCAGACGCAGTCGGATTGACTTCAAGCTTTCGCCGTTAGCTTCATATTTCCGTTCTTGCTCGCCGCCTTTCACCGCTCCACATATAGCTCGCTTTGTGAGATGACAATTTCGCCCTTTGGCCCAATTTGGATAATTTCTTCTTCTTTTCCTCCGTGTGACTCCATTGCACCTATAAAACTCAAAAGCAAACATAAGATACATAATTCACACGAAAAATAGCAAAGAAAGCATAAACTCTATATAGTAAATACGGTGTATTCTACACCTATCACACTCCAAGCCAAACGGACCAGAGCTGATGATTGCAATCCCCAAGCAGGAGAGGGATCTAAAAGGCAGGCATGTGATTCGGTGATCCTCAATTCCTCCAATATGCAGGTATTTAAATCTCTTTCTGTCGATTCCTTCATTTCTCTAGAGTAAATTCTTCTAAGAGTGATCCTTGCTTGAAATCAGGGAATTCCGAAAGAGAATGTTTTCACAAGGTTGGCGCGCATTCAGAACGAGAAGTCTGGTAACGTTGGCCTTCATGTTGAGAAATCTGGCGACACTGATCCTCATGCTGAGAAGTCTGGTAACACTGATCCTCAGAAGTCTGGTAACACTGATCTTCATGCTGAGAAGTCTGGTGAAACCGCTCCTTTTCCAGACAATGACAGAGATGACGCAAGCTCGGCTGGACAAGGTGCCTCCCTAAGTGATATTGTTGATGGGGTCGTGATGGAAATTAGTACCCAGAGTGAAGTAGACATCGGGAGGAATGTAAAAGAGGCAACATCCGCTATTATCGAGGTAGCTCTCCTTGAAGAACATTCTGAGCAGGTTCCAATCAATAAAGTTGTCATGGTGACTTCTTCTGAAAGGCCTCCTGCAACTGACAAGGCTCCTGTGATTGGTGAAGTATTGGTAATGCAGCCTGGGGATTCGTTCGATCCTCCTTTTACTGTCCCTTTTCCAGGTCGTGTGTTGGTTGGAGGATTCAGCGTGCCAGCTCAGTTCGGAGGGTTGTACACGACGATATCGGAGAAGCATGGCCACATTGCTACCACTACGAAGCTTAAAAGTCGTCTTGCATTGGTCAACCGCGTCCAGGAAGCTTTATTTTCTATCCATGGGATGAGCGTCACGACTGGTCGAACAGTTTCTGAGGAGATGATTGAAGACTGGAAGTGGCATCGAGATATCTTTGCATAGTACCACTTCAATGCTCCTTGGTTCTTCAAAGGGTTCTCCGAGATTCAGGAGCTCCACAAATTACAAGATGAAGTCCCTTCTGCAGACTGTGTTACTCGCCAGGAAGAAGAGGTTGAAAAGTTGTCTAAGGAGTTGAAGCTGAAGTAGGTTGTACTTCAAAGGATGAAAGTCTCTCTTTCCCAGAAGGACAAGTTGCTACTGAAGGATTTTCCTTGAAGGATTCGCGCCACCGACTTGTCTTTTCTTTTAGATGCTTTTGTTTTTTGAGTGATAGTGAGGATTTCCTTTCACGATTTGACTTCCTGTTTTGAATAGGTAATTGAATTGGTTTATTTTGAGATAGTTTTGTGAACGATTTTTTTTTTAAAGAGATTATTTTAAATGGAATTTGCATCTTGGTCATGAATGATTGCACATATCATATGAAATTGCAAATTCCACGTAAAAGGGAAGTATGAAGGAAAACAAACATGGCGTTTGATCATTGAGCCTCTTTCTCCATGTGCGGGATGCCAAGTCCCCAGTGAATTCTAAAACTATCTTTCTTGTAAAATTGTTGAATAGAACTTACTTGCTTTTGAAGCCTCACTTGTACCAAACCGAAGTAACCTCTCTAAGGAAATCGTAAGGGAAGTTATCCCTCTGAATTAAGCTTCTTCTGAAAAATGCGTTTCAAAGCGTTGCATTCATTGGTAGGGTGGTGAAGGAACTGGTGTAAATGACAATACCTCGGGTCCATTACTTCTTGATTAGTTGGTGGATGCCATACATGAGGTAGCTCCACCTTTCTGTTTCGTACCCACGTCTCTAGCAACTCCAAAATCTTTTACTTTGGGAACGGAAAGTGTAGGTACTTCGAGTCTATCTTTTCTTGCATTCGTGGGCGTTGTGGTGTCTCTACATGGCTTCGATGTGGAGCACATTTCGGAGATGAAGTTGGAAGACTTGTGAGTGACATCATATCCGCGGATCGCTTGCCTGGGTGACGAGGTGTGGAAGGTGTCGTAATATCACTGCTCAGTGATCGAATTGAACGCTCCCATCCTCTATACTCACGCATTCCTTGATTCATCTCTCCTTACTCAAGCATTTCTTCACTTGGTTGAAAGGTCGATGCGGATTGGAC
>JAJJWW010000784.1:0-32343 GCA_023531295.1 Papaver armeniacum | reverse complement strand
ACCAAACCTTCATCTTCAACGGCAGTTCATACCTTAGACTTCAAGCTTCATCCCTTTTAGAGCGTCGAAATAATCCTTTTCGAGCTGCTTCAAACGTTCCTTTTATCTCCGTTCTGGCACTTCAAGACGTTCAAGACGTTATGGTAACAATATTGAACTTTTACCTATACATTTTAATATAAGTTGTTATGCAGTAATGAGATACTAATCTGTACTTCTGATTGGTTCTTATGCAATAATGATACTTTGAGTAGGGTCAGGAGTGTAAACTATTTCTGATTGCTGTCTTTTTATGGTTCACATTGATCAGCAAATCAGTCAAATGCCTAGATATTCTGGTCAACAGAAGTATGAAGGACTGCGAAGCATGAATTATGTACAATCATCATACTAATCATGATCAAACTAGTTATAATGCTCACTTCAGTAATCAATTTCGGGAAATATATGGAATCCCTGACAAACTTAAGGCCTTGTGATGGTTTAGAAGTATCAAATCCACCTAAGAAAAGAGAAGTTGAACATGCACATGAGATGGAGAATATGGGTCCTTAAAATTGTCGTTCAGTATTACTATATGCATTTCAAATGGAAAATGTTGAATTTCGCTGGTTGAACACATCTTCACAACTAGCGGAATAATCATCAGTAGCGATAATATGCACATTAGCAAAGTTATAATCTTTATCTTTAAAAGCCGTAATAGCTTCTTCTTTTTTTTCTTATGCAAATTTTTCTTTTGATGCAACTGTAATAGCTTCTTTAGCACAACTGACGGCACTCATATAAACTTCCAAACAGGAATCTAAACATTGCTTCTTTTTCCATCTTCCAGAAGTTTACCATATACGGTAAAAGATTGGTTGCATTATCTCCACATAATTGCATTGATATTATTACGCCAAGTCTAAAGAGATCCCAACTCTTAAGACTTACTTTTTTAGGGTCATGATTTAAAAAGCTGACACCACGAAATCATACTTTTAGCTGCATGCAAGAAGATATTGCTGAGCAGCTGATTCATTCATGCATATATGCATCAGTGACTACGTGATCACCATTTACAACAACTCTATCACCATTTACAACAACTCTAGCTGCTAGAGAGCAAGCTAAATAATGTATATTCATTGGTGTCCTGCATTATAAAAACCAATCGTCCCCATTTCAGGGGTTAGGCGCCAATGAAAATCTTTAATTTCCAAGGTCAATGTTGGAATTGAGTTATCTGATCAATTGAGCTAGCAGCTAACGTATCGTGTGGCTTTCGTTCTAACCACACCAGTATTTCCCGACTGAAGTAGAAACAAGAATACCTTTCTTGAATGCATAGAAATATCCAATTGAGATTGGTCGTCATTTCTTATAATGTCAGATAGAATATGTGTGTGTTCTGCAATCGTATTAAAAATTTAAGCAGGAGATCTGAGAGATGGTTAACAATTTGGAATAGCAAGGTCTATGTTAAAAAACTGACCAGCATGCATACAGACTGAAACTAAACTAGTGTCACAACTTCTGAACATTATTCTCACTGATTCTCACCATAAAATTGCAGCAAATTGAGATTTCAGATTTTAGAGAAAACAAAAATAGATAACAAAATTATTTGGAAAAACAAAATGGTAGACAACTAAAAATAATTTTAGATAATACATTGGGTATTTTTTCTTGAATGTATTTCTTCATTTAACTTCTTTCTTGCCATGAGACGAGATTGATGAGCAGAAACTGAACCCCATTCACCGAATACCATCTCAAATTCCAAAGAGTCAAGACAACCTGAAGAAACACATGATATTGCTCGATCTTTCAATTTTATTAAAGACTATTGAATAGATTCAATCTGGAGAAGCAGATGATCTTCCTCAATTTTTCAATTTTCTTAAACAACCTGGAATTCCCGCATTGTACAGCAAAGATAAGGGATATATAAGCAATGGATGATTGGAGATATGTGAGAGGAAAAGTCATATTGCCAGTATAATTCGTTGGTGATGATGTTAGGGAAGCATCTGCCATCATATTGTTTGGGCGCAGTCACAATAACAAACATAGATTTGATTTTTGTTTAGGGTTAGGGTTTTGTTTTCTTTTTCTATACTCACAGAAGAGGGATAGAGGAGGCACAAAGTAATCCAGAAGAGAAGAGAGCTATACCATTTATAATGCTTAAAATCTGCCCGTTATTAGTTCAGGGTTTGTTTATTTCCCTTGATCTTAGTTTTCTTCTTTTTAAAAAAAAAACAAAAAAAATAAAAAAAAATCATTCAACAAAATCATTCTGAGCATAGCCATTTTCTCATAAAAATACAAATATTGCTTTGGAAGATCTTGCTTTACAGCATAACACATTAGATCTAATAACACCCTAATGTAAACAGTGAGCTTGGTTGATGGATCTCCTCTTCGATCATAAATTTGGCTTCTCTCCAATAAGTATATATCTTATGATCAGTTCCTTGGTTTTGCTCTGAGAAATCTTTAAGTGCACTTGAGAGGCTTAGAGAGTAGAATATAAAGAAGGCATAAGAATCTCATAACTTTCTTGTTAGAACCCATCGGCGGAGGTTCCGGGTTGTTGAGATTTTCGTGAATCTGAAAAAAAGCCATCATATCAAAACAATGAGAGGAGAAATCATAGTGCGATCTATTGTGTGGTTTCTCTGATCACTCCATGGTATGTGTAATGCTTCCAATACAAACCCAAAATCAGATTCACAGCAACAAAAAATCATATCTAGATGATCAGAACTTTATTCAACACCGGTTGCGCTTTACCGGTCTCTCTCTAATTTGACTCTCTAACTTTTCTCTCTTTCTGAAATAGCGAATGTGAATCGTAGGGTTTTTTTGGCAAAAGCAAATGCAAAAGTACGATTTACCAAGATATCCCTTCCCTTGGTTCAACATGGGCCTGGAGTACATATCCCAACGGGACTATTTACTTTTGAGTGATAAATCTGTGCAGGTGAAATCAAATACCTATTACTAGGAAATGGGGAATCCTAAACTCCCAATCGTTTAATCATTATAGAAAAGAAAGAGGTGCAAGGTATGGATCGATGTAATGTCTCCGTGTCATGCGAAGATGAGGACATGGGATTATCACATGACATCTAGAAATTTTCAAATCTGAATAAGGAGGTTTTACCACTCTCTTAGTAGAAATGTTGTAGATTTTATAAGTGAATTTACAATATAATAGCAAATGGCTTACATTTTCTTCCTCTTCATTGCAACGGCAGCAAGTTGTTGTAGGCAGTATACACAATCTTCTTGTTAAGTTTGCTGTTGTTGAGAAACTGCGCATTTTAAATGGTATGAAGCTCGAGTCTTTTCGGCTAGATTCATAGATTTGTCGTTGTTGTCGTCGAAGAAACTTTCCGCTAATGCAAGGAGCCAAAAACAAACTGCTTCACCACTAATCTGGCCACCCAACCGTTAGAGGGGCGACAAACCGCCACGCGCAGTGAGTGTATTAGTTCAGGTAAGACCACCAAAGCCCAAAAATTATGATTAATTGGAATAATGTAAGCCATAGATAGGGGGTCCTAGTTTTTGGTGGAGATCTTGGCCTAACATAAAAAACTCCAGAAAGTATTATCGAGTTCCCAAATTATTAATTGGCATATGACCAATGGATCCTAGTTTTTGTCTTCTACTACGCTATTTTGATTAGGTTACGACGTGAAACCTTTCACCACTTGGCTACATCTTGAGAATCTCATTCACACGTATAAGTCATCGTAGTTGTTGGATATGTCTCCTAGATTCTCTTTTTGGTAGTTGGACTACTTGAGCTTCAAATGTGGAACTCGTATGTGAGAGCTAAGGTAAGAATCTGAATGACTTAGAGCAAGTCTTATGGTGGAATCCAAGCTATTCCAAGTGTGGAAAAACCGTGGAATGTCAAGTCTAATGCCTTCCAAGTTTGTGGAATCCAGACTTTTTCCAAGACATGTTCCATGGTTTGGTGGAATGATAGATGGAATCCAAGTAAAACGCTATTCAAAATAGCGTTGTAGAAGACAAAAAACGCTAATCAAAATAAGCGTGGTAGAAGACAAAAAGGCTAAACAAAATAACGCTAAAGGAATGGCACTCAAAAATTAGGGAGAAGACTAGTTTCCTCAATTTGGTAGATAATAACAAATTTTATACACATATTAATTAGTTAAATCCAAAGTTCAAACCGTTAAATTAAAGTTAAAAACGTTATTAGTGGGTCCCATATTTATCATTAAAAATGAAAATATAGAAACGCTATTTGTTTTAGCGTTTTGGAAGTTTACACCATTAGACTTACACTTCCATCATTAATATTAAGTAGGGATGTGGCGTGAAATTTGGAAGATGGAATTCCTCCACCGTAAGACTTGCTCTTATAAAATATAAGACAACCCAAATCTGTTTCATGACAAGAACTCTCTCATTGCATTTCAAAATTTGCTTCATGAATATCTCGGTGATCTAAAATTTACAACGTTACCTAGTTGTATAACAAAGTAGTTCATAATTTGACTCGTAAAAGTCTTCACCCGATGCATGAAAAATCGGTGAAAGACTTAAAGCGAAAATCTCATTTCTACATTTTCCAAACCATATCTTCAAGAACTCTTGAAGTTGTTGGAAACCAAGAATTAAAGGAACCTAAACTCTATTACAATTTCACTATCTTCCTTTGCAACTCCAGAGCATGTAACGAAGATTGAGTTCAATACTCATTCTCGGCTGAATTCTTGCAATAAAATTTCAAATGAGGATCATACCGCAATGTATTGTTGCTTTGCAGAGGTTGAAATTGGCTGTTCCACAATCAATCACTTTGCACTGAGAGAACATTCAACACTTATGAGACTAGAATCAAACAATTGAACAATAACGAAAAACTAAAAGAAGAGAAATTTATGAAATTGGTTGTTTCTTCTTCATCTTCTTCATCTTCTTCTAGCATTCAACACTTATGAAATTGGCTGTTTCTTCTTCATCTTCTTCTAGCATTTTCAGATGAGTTTTGGATCGGTCGGTGAAAAGGAAATTCCTAAAATCCATGACCATCCCGGAAGAATTCGCAAGAAATTTTGAGATGACAAAGTGAACAGAAAGGTTGTCTTATAGACGTTATAAGTACTGAAATAGGTGACATATGTTTTTAGGGTTCTTATGATAAGAGAGAAAGTATACCAAGATTGATAATCAACGGTTGGAAATGTTTCCAAGGGTAATGATACCCTATGAGATATGCCTCATAAAGTCGGACTCGAATTCTTCTTATTTGGGTTTAACCCGGTGTTATGATGTAAGGTACCATGGTGCGCAGTGTGCGGCTTGGTTTGGCATTGTTGCCATGGTGCGCAGTGTGCGGCTTGGTTTGGCATTGTTGCCATGGTGCGCAGTGTGCGGCTTGGTTTGGCATTGTTGCCATGGTGCGCGCAGCGGCTTGGTTTTGGCATTGTTGCCATGGTGCAGCATGTGCGGCTTGGTTTGGCATTGTTGCCCATGGTGCGCAGTGTGAGGCTTGGTTTTGGAATTAGGGTTACGTATCGAAACCCTAACGAGCAAGGAGACTTTGTTTTTATAGATATTTCAACTACCAAAGATACGCTTAGGGTTAGATAGATCCAATGGTTGGAGATGTATTTGAGGGCAATGGATATCTTCAGATGGGCGGAAAATATTAGTGACGTTTCGGACATGACATTTCGAAGAAGCGCTCGGTCCCGGTTCCCTAATACTCGTTTAAGAGATTACGTATGTAACACTATGGAAGCAATAGACCCCGCCTCCTCCACTCCGCGCTCGTCAACGTTCTTAGGTATGCCTTATCCCATAACTAATTATGTGTCTTGTGCAAATGTTTCGCTAATCATACTAGTTTTTGGCGGCGATCACTACTCATAAAAAACCTACTAGTTATGTTGAAGTTGTTCGTCTTCCGATCGGCATGTAGCTATGTCTAAGGAAATTAGTGCTCTTGATAAGAATGGCACGTTATCTGTTACGGATCTTCCCCAGGGAAGAAGGCTATTGGTTGTAAATGGGTTTACAAGATTAAATATAATTCGGATGGCAGTGTCGAAAGGTATAAAGCTCGATTGGTTTTTCTTTATAATAGACGGGTTGAAGGGGTTGATTACCATGAAAAATTTTCTCCTTAGCCAAAATAGTTTTAGGTTAGAACTTTTTACTCGTGATCGCAGTGCTCAAGATTGGGAGTTGCACCAAATGGATGTTCACAATGCCTTTCTACATGGGGATCTTGATGAGGAAGTATATATGCAACTTCCTCCAGGCTATTCGACTACTTCTTTGGGCAAAGTATGTCATCTTCATAAATTTTTGTATGGTCTACGTCAAGCTCCACGTAATTGGTTTGCTAAGCTTGCAAGTGCTCTTAAGGCTTTTGGATTTATACAGTCTTATGCTGATTACTGTTTATTTACTCTATGACTTCCATTAATGTACTTGTTTATGTTGATGATTTGATTATTGCTGGGAATAAATCCGTTGTTATTGCTACTTTTAAGGCATACTTAAGTCGGTGCTTTCATATGAAAGATTTAGGTCCTCTCAAGTATTTTCTTGGTATTGAAATATCTCGAGGTACTGATGGGATATTTTTATCTCAACGAAGATACACCTTGGATATACTTTCTGAGACTGGACTTCTTGTAGCCAAATCAGCTGCTTCACCTATTGATCAACATCATCGTTTGGCTCTAGATGATGGACCTTTGTATTCAGACTCATCTCAGTATCGCCGACTTATTGGATGTTTGATTTATTTGACCATTACGCGTCCCGAATTGTGTTATTCGACACGTTTGGCTCAATTCATGCAATCTCCTCGAGTTGCACATTGGGAAGCCGCTCTTCGAATTCTTCGTTATCTTAAGAGTCATCCGGGTTAAGGGATTGTTCTACGTAAGCGACAAGTGCTCTTCAAATTATTGCTTATTGTGACTCGATTGGGCCTCCCGCCCTCTTAGTAATCGTTCTCTTACCCGTTATTTTATATTTTGGGAGGCTCACCTATATCTTGAAGACAAAGAAACAACATACTACGTCGCGTTTGCATTTGTAGTGAGCTCACTTGGCTCAAGGCTTTATTGAAATCTCTTGGTGTGTCCCACTCTCAGCATATGCGTGTTTATTGTGACAGTCAATCCGCGCTTCATATTTCTGCTAATCCGGTTTTTCATGAGCGCACCAAACATATTGAGATTGATTGTCACTATATAGGTGATCACATTCAATCGGGTGCTATTACCACTTCTCATATTCGCACAACGGCTCAACTTGCAGATATCTTCACCAAAGCGCTTGGACGTCCTCATATTGGCGCCTCATGAGACGGACAACATGCTTGTGATCCTAAATAACAGAAAAGCAAAATGAAAAGAAATACAAACACTTGACGCAAATTTAAGATAGATACACACTTGAATGAAAAACAAAGACGAATTGAGATTACTTACGATAGTATTATGGATCGTACATGCCCATGAGTCTTTGTATCCAAAAATAACATTTTCACCATCTCTTGGGGTCCCCATTGGAGACACATTATTTTTCAGTGTAACCATCAACTGAGGGGCAGGCATGTGGGAATTAGATGGTTTAGTGATCACCATATCTTCTTCTTTCCGGTTTCAGTTGAAGTTGAAGCTTCGGTTTGTTGAACAATAGCTAAAGTTTGTTCTCCATCTCCATCTCCTCCTCCTCCTTCTTCTTATTCTTGTTCCACTGCCTCTTCAACAATTTCATCTTCGATATCCTTATCTTTATCTCCATTACCATCATCATCATCATCATCATCATTATCTCCTCTAACATTAGGCATGTCTTGATCACCATCATCATCATCATTGTTTCCTCCTCCAAAGAAAACTTGAGTTCTTTCATCAATATCATCATCATCACCTCTTCTACCGGATGAAATTGATTGGTCTTCATCCGAGTGTCGTCAATCACTCGGGTTCATGGTAGTTCGAATCATTCTAAGATACACGGATCTTGAGCATTTCCGACACAACGTATGCCCCTCGATGTGTTGAAGTCAAGAGTTTTCACCAACACGAGGAGGTCTTACAGGAGGACCAAGAGCTTTCAGAGCTGCTTTCTTCTTTGCCTTTTGCAACCTGAACAAGAACGAATAAGAAAAAAAAAATAGGTCGGCAGGGTCGTCAAATAAAACCAACAAGGTGAAACAACGGCCGGAAGGTTCGACTAAAACATATATGCCGGCTGATAAAACTGCCGGAGGGGTATCATTCAAATGACCAACCGACGTATAACAAATATGACACAAGGATTTTCAACATTACAGGTTGGCAAGGTCTATTACCCATACATTACCGGCTAACATACAATTGGAATGGTTTTGACAAAATACCATTCCAATTTTCATACTTAAAGGCATCAGGAGATGCAACAAAAAAATTGAACACAGCCGGCAAGGTAAAGTTCACAACCGACCCGGCTAACAAAAAACAACAAACGCCGAAAAGTACTTCAACCTAATACCTTGCCCGCCCCGTAAGTAGCAGTTATAGATACTAAGTACCGATCAAGTTCTTCAACCTAATAGCTTGCTTCCAACCTTAAATATGAAATATCAAATAGGATCGATAGCATTATACCATGCCGGCCAAATAACTGCAAATTCAAACATTCGATTTTTCTAACCTAATTTGACATGCAAACATGAAATTCAAGTAATTTGAGTGAGTTTAAGTAGGCCCTTACTTTCTTAATCGCACCATTTCTCGTGTTTGTGCAAATTCTCCTTCTTCAACCGCTTTTTTTTTTTCACTTTCTTTTGAACCAAACTTGCAATTCCTGGGTTATACTCATTGGGTTTTCGATTAGCGTCTTTTCATACGACTTGCTCTAGGTCAAGGCGGATCCATTTTTGAAGATTAATCTGAACTTGAATTGACGACACGACAATTAATCGACGGAGTTTTGTGGTGGGGGATGGAGGAGCCGTAATGTGTTTGAGGAGGAGAAGAAGAAGAGAAGAAGATGAAATGAAGAGAATGAAAACTGATTTAGGGTAGTAATTAGAGTTATAATGGGAAAGGGTAGTTTTGTAATTTTGCCCCTAGGCCTCCCCTTTGCCCTTAAAAAAGAGTCCACTTGAAATTGGGTATACCCTAATTAATCTGGGCATACCCCTATCTTGCTAGGTAATTTAATGGTGTTTCATATGATTAATGAGAAAATGTTGAAATGATTTTCCTTCCTAAGTGATTTAATTCATAAAGGTTTGTTACAGAGTATCATGCCGTGCTTAGATTAGATTGTTTGACCGTCCGTGTTTTCCGAGAAGAGACCGTTGAATCAACATACCTGTTTTTCAGAATCTTACTCACACCCTAATGTGAATGCAGTGTTGGAGTTGCAGGAATATTGTAAAGTAAATCTGAATACTCGGGCTTGAAATGTAGGATCGTCTATCAGCTAAAGTAAGAAGCTCAGTGACTAGAGATATTCATTCTGCAATATGGACAATTGTAGCACAAAACTGCATCCTGAAATGAAACTTGTCATATGTTTTTCAATATTCAGTTCATACACCAAAACAGGCCTCATGGTATAATGTACTCGAAATTTGCCTACACTTGGTGGGTACAAATAGTGCTTCCCACACAAATTGAATGAGAAATGCTCAAATATCCGGTTGTAGTGATGTAACAGGGGTGTAGTTATTAACTTCTTAAGTTGTTCGTCTTTCTAGACGTCTTGTGTCGAGTTAGGGCATCCTTTATCGTTCTTACTTTTCTTTCTCCCCTCTCCCTCTCTATCTATATTCCCTAATTTTCGGCCGCCTCAAAAACAACAACAAAAACCACGGCAGATCTATCATGGCTTTTGATGTGGATGATCATCAACCAACAGCAACAAGAAGATCGTAGCATAATGATATCTTCTCTCAAACGTAAGATCTTAGTCTTCATTTCTGTTTATTTGTAGGTTGAATTGAAATCAATTGCTTACAAAAATAAATCATAAAGATTTATCGACTTTTATTATTTTGCATCTCTATTGTTTCATCTGCAGGGCTAGGATCAGCCAGGGTGGATCTCCAATCTTTCGGAGTGTTGTTAGGTAAGTAACATTCTACAAATAGTGTGAAATTGATCTCCAAATTCATTTTCTGTGAAACAAGACAAAGGATGATATGAATCTTGTGATTTTTTAATTTTATAGAGGTGCTGACCAACAAAGTCAATAACATATATTTGTCCAACGAATGTGCAGGTGTTGTTTTGGTTTCGAATCCACTGTTGAGGATAGCCATCCAAGCTATCTATTTACCACTTAATCCTCCAGCTGAATATGGATATTCACCACTTGGCGATCGAAATAATCCTTCACACCAGCTGCTTCTAATTTTCTCGTTTAGCTCAATTCTGGCACATTTAAGCTAAGCCTTATGGAAACAATAACAAACTTTTACTCCGCATGTTAGTATAAGTTCTTACGCTGTAATGATAGTGATCTGATTGGTTCTAATGCAATAATGATACTTTGTTAGAAGGCCTGTAAACATTGTTGATTTCTTATGGTTTAGTAACAAGCTTATAAGCATGGTTCGTAATAATCCAGATTAAGGTCTGGTTCAAAGTCTAATTGTATGCTTAAGCTTACCTTAAGGTTTATGGTATTGTAAGTTTAATTAGTGATTAGTGCTTAAGCTTACCTTAAGGTTAAGATCTGGATTATTACTTAAGCTTACCTTAAGGTTTCTGGTATTGTAATTTTCCCTCATAAGTTGTTCTTTCTATTTCTTCTTGCTAATTTATTAGTACAGCATTTTAAGAAACTATCTCTATTGTGTATGATGTTGTCTGTTCAGTTTCATTTCCTTGAAGGTTTATTAGTAATCAGTTTCCACTTGAATAAAATGAAGGCTGATGCATAAAATGTTTTAATATTTCTTAAAATTCTTTTTTAAAACAATCAATTAACAATCAGATTAGGTGGACATTTAAACATTTGACGCTATGATGCATGTTTGCCTTTACTGCAGTACGTTGATAAGTATGGTTTCATGAATTTTTGTTGATAAACGTGTATTCGCTTTTCTAGTTGTACATTTTCTGTTCGATTACTTTTTGGATAATAACGTCATTACTGTTTCTATGTGTTCTAGGACATAGCAGGTGACCAAGAGAAGCCAAGTAGAAAGAAATCAATGAAGGGCACATGTGAAATATCCAATGTAATTTGTAAAGAACGTCGATCCTCCAGCTGAGAATGGGCATTCACCCCTTATAGAGAGTTAAAAAAAATACTTCGCCGGCTGCTTCAAATTGTCGCGTTTAGCTCAATGCTGGCAGTTCAAGACATTATGGTAACAGTATTAAAAAAGAATTACTCATAGTATTATTTGTCCCTCATAAAATGTTGTCTCTATTTCTTTTTGTTAATTCTACTAGTGTATAGCATTGTTAATATCTATGAATAGTGAGTATGACGCTATCTGTTCAGTTCATTTGTAGAATATCTATAATATAAAAGAAAATGATTTGTTTGGTGTTGGTAACCAAAATTTTGGTGTCCCATTTGAAATGTCAACAAAGCCCTTCCGCATTTTCTATCATGACTAGAACTTTCGTAATTTGTTACACATTCAGGGGTAAATACAACACTTTTACTTCACAGCAACATTTCTCCTTCGATGGTTTCTCTATCGATTCTTTTCTTCTCCGTACTGCTTCGTCTTCTAGAAAACCTCTGTAATTCCTTCAACTACCTCCTCTGCTACTCTCTTTCCTCACCACCACCTCTGGTCACGGCAACACCATCATGGCCACCGTACGTAACCAACACCAGATCACCACCAAATGATCAGACACAAACTATAATCAAAATCCTATCCTTATCTACCCTATTCAATTCACCCCCACGACCGTCGTATAACACCATCATCACCATCGTAACCAGCACCACCAGTCTCATCTAGCATAACCAATTCCATTTGGATTTGATATTGAAATTGTAGAAATTGTTACATCTCTCCCAATTTCGAATTTCAATTTCAAACCGAACCCAATTGTTAAAATTGATATTCGCTGAACTCTAAATGAATTATCGAAAAACACAAAACCAGCTAATATAGTTGAACCATCATCAGTACATATCTTAAAATCCCCGCATCTTCCATCTTAAAAATCCTGCATTTTTACCATAATCACTTGCAAAACTTAAGCTAATTTGACAATTAAAAAAATAGAAACAAGATGATTACAGTTTACAATGACCTCACGGGCAACAGAGGGATCCTGTCTTACGAGATATACGATGTAATAAAAGAGAAAATTGCAGGGAAACAAAATACAGGTGCAAGGAAGAAGAAGTGGGTTTTAAGTTTGAGCCTTGAACCCTTTACAGAAAATGGTGGGTCCCGAAATAAAAGTGGTGGGTCCTAAACTGAATGCAAATCTAATCGTCTTAGAAGCCGTTTTTGCGGAAAGTTATCCCGCAAAATCGTGTGGGATAGTATTTGTCTTTGAGTTTTCGGCTGCAAAAAAACTGATTTTCTCTTTTAAATTTTAGGATAAGAACAAATCTTATGTGAATAAAATAGCTTATGATAACCTTAAGCGTTACACTTGGCTTACATGCGACCAATAATAGAATATACAAAAATGATGCAATAAATATTTTTTAGGAACTCATCTTCGTTCTTTAACACGGAAATACTTTGACCGAAAATATAATCCACACCATAAAATTAGGTTAGGTATACATGGTAAAATGCCCTAAAATCGACCTAACGTTGTGAAAATGTCATGGACGTTAGGGAATAGATCAAAATGCCCCAATCCCTTAGATTTTCCGTTAGAGAGAGTTAAGTAGTCGAAATTGCCCTTCGTGGTACATTGTTCATACTTTAGAGCCGAGTGTTTAAAATTCAAGGTTCTGTGGTTCATAGCTCGGGGCTTCGGTTCACTAGCTTAGGGTTCAGGACATAATGCCCGCTGACCGAATAGTGGACCGAATTTTCATTCCGCCAAAACGAATAATACACGTACGTTTGTCGTTCCGAACGTTTTCTGTACCTCAAATTGCTAACTAGGGTTTGTAGGCCTCTTCACCGTGATAGCCTAATAAGCAATCATCCAATTTGAAAATACTAACGAGTAATTCATATTAACAATGTCATCTTAACGTCATATATGATCGCAATATAACGATGTCGTGCAAAGGTTTGCCGCCACCGTTATCGCCATCATAAAATGTCCATGTCAAAATTATACTCTTTTACAACAATCCCGTGCCATAATGGCATGGGCAATCCGCTAGATTGAGTAACATAAAGAATATAGTTTTACAAATAAACTCAGTTTCAGATAGATGACCAACACCCCTTCCGCCCCCGTGCCATTATGGTACGGGCAATCCACTATTCTATAATATAAAAGAAAATGATTTGTTTGGTGTTGGTAACCAAAATTTTGGTGTCCCATTTGAAATGTCAACAAAGCCCTTCCGCATTTTCTATCATGACTAGAACTTTCGTAATTTGTTACACATTCAGGGGTAAATACAACACTTTTACTTCACAGCAACATTTCTCCTTCGATGGTTTCTTCTATCGATTCTTTTCTTTCTCCGTACTGCTTCGTCTTCTAGAAAACCTCTGTAATTCCTTCAACTACCGCCTCTGCTACTCTCTTTCCTCACCACCACCTCTGGTCACGGCAACACCATCATCGCCACCGTACGTAACCAACACCAGATCACCACCAAATGATCAGACACAAACTATAATCAAAATCCTATCCTTATCTACCCTATTCAATTCACCCCCACGACCGTCGTATCCACGCGTTACCATGCATGTCTCTTATCCACGCGTTATCATGCATGTCTCTTATAGAAACTCTTATAGAAATTAATCAATAGGCCAACGATTCCATTTCATTAAGAGCTCTATTAATTTCCTGCATCTTTCAGATTCTTTGAACATATCCTGCATCTTTCAGAAACCACACACGGAAGGAACATATGATCAGCCAAGTACTCAAAAACGAACGATAACAAAAAGAAGAAGATCTGAAAATAGATGAGATCGAAACCATGAGCGAAAAGCCATTAATGCCGCATCTTCCAGAAGAAATTGTCAAGGAAACCCATTCGAGGTTACCTCCCAGATCTCTCTTAAAATTCAGGTGTGTATCAAAACCTTGGAGCGTCCTATATAATAACCCTAAACTTATTGAGATAGTAAATATGGACTTTAGCATCATGCTTGTGTATAACAGCAATATGTACCATATAGATAGCGAATCATTATCATCACCATCATCATCGTCACTACTTGACAGTATGGAGAGGATTCATTGCCCAGATGTTGAATATGGTTACCATGCATAGAACCAGTTCAAATTGTCCCGTTTAGCTCAATGCTGACAGTTCAAGACATTATGGTAACAATATTAAAACAGAATTACTCATAGTATTAATTGTCCCTCATAAAATGTTGTCTCTATTTCTTTTTGTTAATTCTACTAGTTTATAGCATTGTTAGTAACTATTAATAGTGAGTATGACGCTATCTGTTCAGTTCACTTGTAGAATATAATAATACTATTGAGTAATTCTGTTTTCAGCTTGAGATAACTGTATGGATGAGGAAGTAACCACTTTGACAGACCTGTTTTCGATAGTTGCCATTGATTCGATCTGGTTTCAAGGCGGAAGATGGATAGAGCTGCTTCCCAGTGTTGGACTCTGGGAGTATAGAGGTGATGGCCTGGTAATTCTAGTTGTTGGTGGTACTTCCTAATAGGTGGAGTGAAGTGAAGAATTGCTGCTGTGCATGTGACTTGCAGGATTCCCACACACAACAGCAGAGAAAATGACAACCTTTTTTGTATTTTTTTTTTTTGAGAAGAAAGATTATTAGAAGAAAGAAAGAGTCACAACTGTATGACGCCCATATACAGTTTCAGTTTGTATCTAGCTATCAACTTCCCAATGTGTGATCGCCGATGATTTATATTGTCTTCCTCTTTATTGCGAAGGCAGTAGGTTGTAGTAGGAAGTATACACCCTCTTCTTCTTAAGTGCAACATTTTCATAGTAATGGCACATGATAAGCTGATGTTAGTGCTGCAGGATAACATTATATTCTCCTTTTTGTTTATGTACTTTTGATGACCAACGTTGTGTTAGTAAAGTATTTTGATTGAAAGATTAAAATTACCAACCAAAAAACATTCAATAGAGGCATATGTTCAACGTTGTGTTAGTAAAGTATTAAGTTGTTGATCATGTTAACCAACGGACCAGTACCCTTAGCCATAATCTATAACCCTCGTAACATTATTGGCATGAGAAAACAAAGAAAAAACTGAAAGATGATATAATTAAGATCAGCAGGAAATAATCTAGATGACAAGAACTGACGAGGTTCCAAATCAAAAAATGCATCAAGTTTCAGTAGAACATTCATACCGAAGCAGATAAATTATTGCCTTGAAAAATTGTAGAAAAGATAGCTGGTCTGAGTGCTTGGAATTAATTTTTTTAGGGCCTTTTTTTTTTCTTTTTTTTTTTTTCTTAGGAGCCTCAGATATAGTGGTTATTCTGACTCAGTTCATACACTCAAGCTGGAAAACAAAAATATGGACATGAATGGAAGAGCAGATACCTTCAAGCTAGCACTCCAACTGTCCAAATGATGGACTAAGTGGTCGTTAGACACTGATCGTGTGGCATGCCTAATTTAGACACCTTTAAGCTTGTCCAGTCCAAATGATGGACTAAGTTTTTTGAAGCAAAATTGATGGACAAACCGGTGTGCATTTTGATTAATTTATTTATTTTTTGGTCAAAGATAAAGCAAATTAATATTCTACAAAAAAAAAAAAAAAAAAATTATTTCAGTGTCGGTTTAGCAATTTCTGACAAATTAGGTACAAGTCTAAAAGAGATCCGAAATGGACGAGATCGAAATTAATATGCATGTCTCTTATCCACGCGTTACCATGCATGTCTCTTATCCACGCGTTATCATGCATGTCTCTTATCAAAATTAATCAATAGGCCAACGATTCCCTTTCATTATGAGCTCAATTAATTTCCTGCATCTTTCAGAAACTTCATTTTGATTCTTTGAACATAGATACAAAATCCCTGCAATACCACACACGGAAAGAACATTTGATCGGCCAAGTACTCAAACACCAACAACAACAACAAGAAGATCCAGAAATGGACGAGATCGAAACCATGAATGAAAAGCCATTAATGCCGCATCTGCCAGAAGAAACTGTCAAGGAAATCCATTCGAGGTTACCTCCCAGATCTCTCTTAAAATTCAGGTGTGTATCAAAATCTTGGAGCCTCCTATATAATAACCCTAAACTTATTGAGTTAGTAAATATGAACTTTAGCATCATGCTTGTGTATAACAGCAATATGTACCATATAGATAGCAAATCATTATCATCATCATCTTCATTACTTGACAGTATGAAGAAGATTCATTGCCCAGATGTTGAATATGGTTACCATAGAACTAGTTTTGTGGGTTGTTGTAATGGCTTGTTTTGCTTACACATTAACGATCGGGGTATTGATTTTTGTTTATGGAACCCATCTACCGGGGAGTGCAAACAAATACCAATCCTACCTGATGAATTTGAATTTGATTCTTCTTTGCACAATTACATGCCAGAGATGGGATATGGGTTTGGTTATGACTCCCAAACTGATGATTACAAGTTTGTATGTATTACAAGCGATTTAAACTGTAACCTATCTGCAGTTCAGATCTATTCACTTAAATCGGATTCTATGAAACAAGTCAAACGGATTCATAATATCCCTTGGCTACTATCTTCGCAATCTGATATCCAGTACGCGGTGTTTTGTAATGGAGCACTTCATTGGCAGTCATCCTCTTCGTCCAAAGCCTTAATTGCTTTAGATATGACTGATGAGCTCATTAGAGAAATCTCACCACCAGAAAATTCAAATTTTGAGAAGCCCGGTGACACTACACGTATTGATGTGTTGGATGGGTGTCTTTCTGTGCTTTATAGTGGTGTAAACCTTGGTTTTGAAGTATGGTTGCTGAAGGATTATGGAAAAAAAGAGTCATGGACTAAAATTTACAGTATTCCAAAACTGACATCACTGGATGAAGTGGGATGGTCTTTGCGCTTGATAAGGATAAGGTGTTTAAAAAGTGGAGAGATGCTACTGGAGGTTCAAGTTATCGCTGCTATGGTCCTTGGGGAAAGGCTTTGGTTTTATATGATCCAAAGAAGGAAATGTCTACAACTTTGATGGAAGATGAGGATGAATACTATTCAAATTCACTATCATTCCATACTTATGTCAAGAGCTCCGTTTCAGTTTCCTCGCGTACTAATGCTGGCTAATTATGATGGAACTTGGTTTAATTTCCCAAAAAATTTCACCACCTTAATATTTATTCATTAGTTTTTTGTAGTGATGAACGAAAAGGAAAAAAAAAAGATGAAATGCAGCAGGACCCGAAGCTAATAAAATAGCATTGCAAGGTGCATGGGGCAGTAAAAGTGTTCCAAACACTTTGGGCGTACCCTGAATGGGAGTGCAGTTAATGAAGAAGATATCTTGGTTGCTCTGTGAGAGCATGGCACAGATGAACAAATAATTGTGTGTCAAAGTACCAGCTAGATTTGTACTACTCGGGTTTAAATTTGTGTATTGCTAATTACAAACCGAATGGAAACAAAAGTGGAAATAATGAGATTGTGGCTCTGAGTTTCAAGTCCATACTCACTGAGCCCAAATGTGGAAGTCCATACTCACTGAGTCCAAACAGGAGATCAGTCGGACACCAAAGGAGTCGACTTTTTCCATTGCACAACATGCCATTGATGCCCAACATTATTAAGTTCAAATTTTACTATGAAATCGTAAATCTTCATGGACAGCAATAAAGACATCGATATGTCTCCTAGCCTCTCTTTTAAGTAGTACCGCCGCTATATGGATTGCACAGTAGATCAGAGCTTCCAATGTGAAACGTTAATTCTTTTATCCACCGAAGGAAAAGCTGACCATAAAATATGCATTGTTTGTGCCACAAATTTTACCTTACCGTCATAACCCTGTGATTAGGTCAATTTATACTAAATCTACATCATGACATGAAATCTCACGGCACACCAATAAAGCTACCAAATTAGAGTTTGTAATTGCAATAATCGCTTTTTAAAATTATAGTTTGCCAAACGTCATGCCGATTTATTTTTAAAGCACAACACAACGATGCATAGCACAGCACAGTAGAAAAGCACTTTTCTAAAACTCACAACACTACCAAACTAGTCTTAAATGTGAAACGTTAATTCTACTATCAACCGAAGGGAAAGCTGAGCGACTATCAAATATGCATTGTTTGTGCGACAAATTCTACATTTTGTTCAATATATACCATGGTGAACCAAATCTGCATCATGACATGAAATCTCACGGCTCATATCTCCACAGGACAGGAGTCGTACGAGAATTGCTCCACCATATAATGATATAAAAAGGTGTAATTAACTTTGTGTCTATTTGCCCTACTATTTAGTCGTCAGGTTAAGGGTTCCATCATTCTTATATTACTCACCTCTCTTCTCCTCCTCTGTGTTTTCCGCCGCCGTCCTCTCTCAAACCCACCACAGATCGATTATGGCTTGTGATGTTGATAATCGATCAACAACAAGACACTAAGCATGATGATATCTTTCAAAATTAAAGGTAAAATTTTTACCGCTCATGATTCCTACAAAGTAGTTAGGATCTTTTGATTTGAATGTTGTTATTTTTAAGCATTTTTGTAATTTTTTCCAAAGCTTTTTGTTAGTATTATTGAAAGTATTAGAAAATGGGTTTTTGTGATATGTAGAAGAATTTGTTGTCATTTTTGATTTGATTTGCCTGGGATTGTAACCTGTTCCTAATTCTCTAGTATTTGATTTGCTTGGGATTGCCCCCGGAAGTCACGAACATGCTTACAGGTGAGAAGAAAAAGGATTCGTCCGAAAAGGTATCTATTTGGATATCAGCCGCAGGAGTGCTGTTAGCCTCACTTGCCCCATATGTTATTTGGTTACTCCAAAGAAAATTCGGAAAAAAAGGTGGAAGACCACGAATCAAGAACAATTTATGGGGTAGAAAAACCAAAAAGGTTAGTTTCTCGTAAACTGAGAAGTTAAAGAGCATTATTGTAGAAAAACGAGATTTCACAGTTGTTGAAAAATTCCCGATGAGTTCAAAATTCTTTTTTTCGTTTTATATTTCTCTCTGTTCTTCTGGTTCAAATTTTAACCCTGACAATTTTTTGATGATCAAGGCTCACGATGGCCGGATCGATTTGAAAGCCGAGACTGGAAAAATCGATGTTCCACTTGGTGACTACTATTGAACCGCTGGTTCTCTTCTTGAAATCTGAGGGTGGATTATAAATCATGCGGAGTACTTGTACTTCACAAGGGAATCTTCCTTAAGGATCTGGTAAGAATATCTGTTTCCAAACATCATTTCTTTCATTTTTAGAGTTGTTGATCGACAAGTCCCCCAGTTGTTGTCTGGCATTGCAGTCCCCATTAAGTTTGTAGCAGCTATATTTATGACTTGCAAGTTTATTAGTTTGTTGTTTGTAGCGTGTGCTGTCCTATCATTAATCTGATCTTGTCATCTGGATGTCCTGATACTTGAGAGACTGCAAGTTTGTTCATGTTCAGAATTTCTTTCTCTAATTATGCTTGACGGATTAAAGAACTCTAAGTGCTTAAGCATAACTATGAAACTTTATTCCGGTAAATGATACATGAATTGTGCTAAATTTAGTTCTCTTACACTCGCATATTCCGATATTGCTTTTGTGTGTGATTGAGAGCTAAGAGCAGAATCATGTTGAGATTTGTTTCAGGATTGCTGTACAACTTGTTAGTATTTGTATTTGGTTCAATGAAGAGTAGTAGGTCATGAGAGAAATTGAGTCAGATCAATTGAAATGTAAAAAGAATGTGTTGTTTCTTTCTGTTCAATGAAGTAAATTATACCCTTATCATATTCACTGTTCGTGCTCTATAATAATAGGAATTGTTTGTTTGCAGGTTGATGGAAGGTTAATCTTATATAACCCAAAGAGGATAATAGGGTTTTCCTAGTTTCACCTAAGTACAGAATGAAGCACCAATAAGAGGAAACCACCAATGGGAACATGGGCAAAAAGCCTGAGAGGAAAACTTGAAAAGGTAAAATATTTTATGCACTTCATTACCTTTGTCGCATGTGCATTCTCCCTCTCAGTTTTTTATCGGTAGTGCCAAACTAGTTTATTACTTATAATTGAGCCAGAGATGTACACTTTTTTTTGCTTCCAATTTAGTTTATTTTCATAAACATGGTTGTTGCAGTCTGTGTCTGTATAAGAGACACAGACTAGGTAGTGATGAGCTGTCCTATGTAGCTTTCAAGTTGTCTCTATATCTCATGATGAATAGGGCTAGAGAGACACATGGCAAGTATGACAAGGTCTCTTTTCTAGGCACGAAGGAAAATTCTTAATTCTCCCTCATAAAATGTTATTTCTAATTTCTTTTTCCTAATTCCATCAGTATAGCATTGTTAATAGCTGTTTGTATTGTATGTGATGCTTTCTGTGCAGTTCACTTGTAGAGTAATAATACCAGGAGTAGTTCTGTTTTCAGCATAAGTTAAAGTTTATATCATACTTATGGTTCAGTTACACTGATTTAAGGGATGAAAATCTAACAAACTGTGTTTAGTCTACTGCAGGTTTGGTTGCTAAAGCATAAGATGGCTGGTTTCCATCTCCTATATTGATGCATCACCTGGTGTTGTGCATAGTGATTGTGTTTTTCCTTCATGATATGCACCAGTTGCTTCGCCAGATTCCAAGATGATTTGTGGGTATCGAATGTCCTTTGTTGTTGCCAGTGCCTGTTGCAATGCTTAATGATATTAAAGAAGGATACCATGGTGGTCTCGAGAAGTGTGGTATGGTGTCCTGGAAGAAGTGTTAATGATGATGGTATGGTGGTGGTGGGGAAGGGATTTCAGTTGTGTGAGGAATTTTAATATCCATGTTGCTACTGCCCTTGTATGTGAAAAGTATGTGTGTTGCTGGTTGTGTATGGGCAGTACTGTATGAATGAGGAACTGATCACTTTTGGCAGTGTATTTACCTGTTAATTACCGAGATGGATAGAGGATTATGGAGATGATTGCATTGCATGTAGGATTATGGAGCCACTGGCCTGGTAATTCCAGTTGTTGGTGGTACACTGGTACTGTCCATTAGGTATCGACCAGTTGTCAGAGGTTGGGCAGCCAGTTGGTATCCCAAATAGTAGTTGTTTGAGAAGTGACAACCAGTTGGTTGCACCTAATTTTGATTTAAAATTCCGTGAAAAACCCCTACATGGGCTATCAGCCAAACCCTTTGAAAACCGATCAAAAAAAAAATCCGTGAAAATGAGAAAATCTCAACACCTAAAAAGATGGCTAAAACCCACCAAAGCCATTAGGAGAATTGCAGAAAGGAGGCTACGAAGGTTTATTGCTACAGGATACGAAGGATCAGAATGCAAGTTGCAGAAAGGAGGTAATCCCAGTCCTAGATCTTGGTAGAATAACATTGGGAGAATTGAAGTTTCATAAGAACATTGTAACTTAAATCTGCCTCGTGACATCAAATATTTCAAAATCTCCATGAACCAAAATGTGCCTCGTGATCTAAAATTTACAAATTTATTATTCTTGTTTCGGGAAAATGGGTCATTTGTCCAAAAAAATTAAAACACGGTTCAAATGGACGAAAAAATTTATGGGTGAAATGGACAAAAAAATAGCAAGGATGAAAAATCGATTCATCCTCGCTTAAACTTAAAAAAATAGCAAGGATGAAACTGGATGCATCCCGTAAAATAAAATAAGAAAATATTTGAAAATGGACAGATGAAACTGGTTACATCCTCGCCTATTTTTAAATTTTTGTCCATTTAAACAGATTCTAAATCTGACTGTCTATTTCACCCAGGAAATTTTGATTTTGGTCTTTTTAACCAATTTTGTGTTCTTGTTTTCCTTCTTGATCCGAAATATGCGTTGCATGAATTTACTTTGCTAAATCTACATCGGAAATCCGTCTTTCTAACCCAAATTTACTGTGCATTCTAGAGGTGTAACCAGAGTGTAACCTTAAGTACTTGGCCTACTATTTAGTCGTCCGTGTTTGCTAGGGCATCATTTTTAGTGTCTACCGCCTCTTCCTTCTTCTTCTTCTTCTTCACGCCGCCTCAAAAACAAAAGCAATCACAGATCTCTTGTTAATGAACGTTAAACAACAACAATAATAAAACAGCAAGATGATATTCCTCTCAAATCGTAAGATATTACTTACTTCTAATTTAATTAATTTTAGAATTCATAGTTTACCAGACCTACTGGCTCTTACTAATTCGATCGCTTCTCTTGTTTCATCTGCAGTGCAAGGATCAGATAGTCTCAACATCTTCTCATGTGTCTTTGTTACCATGTTTATAAAGATCACACGCCAATTTTACTTTGATTGCCTGCTCATATCTTCTTCTCCTGGGTATACATAATAAGAAAGGAACTGATAATTGAAGAACACGGTGAAAGTTACTTCAGAGATTAGGATCTCGGATCTGCAGGTTTGTTCTTTCTTTTTACTTGGTCAGTTTCTTCTTTATTTGCTTATGGATGGATACCTAATGGATTTTGGTCTGTTGTCTAACAGGCTCGGAATTGACATTCCTAAACTTGAAGTGAGAATTTGTAAGTAGACTCCGATCCTCATCTTCCAACATGGTTCAATTCTGCTTTTCAGGTAGTAAACATTTTTAATGCTAATTGCAAGTTGAACTTTTTTAATCTGCAGAAGCTAATTTTGATAATTGATCAAGATATTACTCTTCACCTTTTTTGTTGGAGTTTTTTAAGCTTGATTTTGTCTAGCTTTTCAGTTTTTAAGTACCCGGCAATGGTCTGTAGGAAATTGTTGTAGCCAGAGTTTATGTTTCCAGGAGATAACTTGGAATGATCATGGTTGCCATTTTTTACTCTAAGAACTGATCAGATTGTTCTGATTTAATATTTAGGTTAAGCATTTCCTGCAAAGAGTATGAAATTGAAGTGGACAACTCAACTTGGACAGTGGTTGCCATCTGGGTGGTTTATTTTGCCAAATTCGTTATCTGTGAAACAAGATAGAGGTAAAGAAGTCATTTAGATGTAAGATATTTGTCCAATGAAGGAGCAGATGTAGACTTTAGATCCACAATTGAGGATGGCCAAACGTATTATTACTACTTGATCCCAAAATCTAACTAGGTTATGAAGAATCATATGGTGAGTTCAATGTCAAATAATCAGATTACTTCTTAATGAATTTGGTAGATAATAGATGGTTAGTTAAGGATGCACATTTTTGAGTTGAATGAAATGAAGGCTGATGCATAAAATGTTTTAGATTTTGTTGAATGCTTTTTCATAGCAATCTATGAACACTTGAAGATAGATTAGGTGAATTGTAACATGAGATAAGATGCTATATAATTTGCTTTAGTACACTGATAAATATAGTTTCATGACTTTGTGCTGCTAACATTGTGAAAGCTGATGATTTTTCCTTAAAAGGCACTCATATAATGATTTATCCTCTTAAGCATGTAGATAGTAGTAAAGTATTCGTATTTCTTCTACATTTAATTTCATTTCATTTTATTGCAGATGCAGTATATGTTTTAATTTTTCTCAAAGAAATCAATTAACGGTTGAAAGATAGGTTAGGTGGACATTGTAACATGCGATGCTGTAATGCATGTTTGCCTTTACTGCACTACTTTGATAATTATGGTTTTATGAGTTTATGCTGCTAACATTTGTTGACAAAAGGTCTAATTACTTTTCAGATTGTCATTTAGTGTTTGATATCTTTGATACTAACGTCATTACTGTTTTTATGTGTTCTAGGATGTATGGCAGGTGACCAAGAGAAGCAAGTAGATAGAAGGGCACAGGTCAAAGTCATATCAAATGTTATTTGTACAGGACCTCCAAGAAATTGAGAGGGGCTTCAACTTCACACAACGAAAAGGAGAGAGCGCGAGCTAGTCTGGGTCATTATATTGGTTATCTAGCTACCGCTAATCCTTCAGCTGATTTTGTACATTCACTCCTTGTAGAGTGCCGAAATAATCCTTTGATGAGACGCTCCTAATTTTTCCATTTAGCCAATTCTGGGTACTTCAAGACATGGTATCAATTTTAAACTTTTGCCTCGCATGTTAACATAAGCTCATATGCAATAGTGATAGTGATCTGTAATTCTGATTCGCTCTAATGCAATAATGATACTTTGTGTTAGAAAGCTGTTAATATTAGATGACAGTTAGTCTAATTAAGTATGATGCCTGAAGATCAGATTTGTTTCAAAAGGCTGAATGATAATGATCTGTATATCTCAATGGTTCTTGGTTAGATGCCATTCTGTCTCCTGTGTCTGTTTGTAGTTTCAGACCTCCTGTAGTTGCATAAAAGATATCTTTCTGTCGGTACTCCTTGAATTGCCTTGCTGCGTACTCAGTTTGAGCCTTTGAGGAGTTTATGCCATATCTTTTTGTTATATTTGGGTCCATAAACAGCTATTTTGAAAGTATCACAAGGAAGGTTTCTTGAATTTATACAGGAATTTTAGTCATGGTCCTTGCTGCTTTATCCTGATATCAGAGAGTTGGACTTTCTTTGACGAAAGAGACTATTCCATTGAAGAACTAGCAACAATGGAAGAAGATCATTTGTTTGTCGTTCTGTAGCGTGTGGTAGTCCTATCTACTTTCGCGGTCTCATTAGGGTAGTCCTATCTACTTTCGATGTAAGCAAGAGATGCACCTGGAATTCACTGGTCCTAAGTAGTTGGTTAAGAGGAAATCAAACATGGGAAAAAGCCTGAGAGGAAATCTTGAAGAGGTAAGTTCTGAATTCCTGATGGTTTTGTCTCTCTGTTGTATGCATGCCTTTGCATTTTGTGGTTGAACTCCATCTCATTTTGCTTACATCTAGATGGTTATAACATTGCAGTAACGGAGGATGTTTCCTGCTGCTTTGGGTGTTCGGTGAAGTTTTGTGCGAATGGAAGTAATCTAAACTTACTAAGAGCTTCCAACAAAGGGTGGATTTTGTTTTTTAGTGACACATGTGGATTTCTGACATCGCTTAAGAAAATCCATCTCCACAATAGGGTCATACAAGATAGGAGGGACTTAATTACTAAATATGAAGGTGTTCAAGAAAGTGTTATTTACACCTCCGCTTGCACCTCCACGTCATCTTTTCTACTAATTTTCTTTTAATTTTAGGGGTTAAAATTCTCTATTGTTTTTTAGATATGAGGTCCTACATTTACTCTATGTAAACCCCATAAATAAAAGGACTAAATAAAAATACACATAGGATTTTTGCACCTTCGTTGGAGATGCTCTAAGAGTGGAGCAATCACGCCTTTTTGGTACAATACCCTTGCATAAGTCTCAGAAGTTGACAGACAATTGGGAAATTCGATGAATGTAGTAATGAGAACCGTTTTCGCTTTCAGTTTCAAATATGCACGGTGGCACGAATTCCACAATTAATTCAATGTGCAGCGTTACAACCCAAATATGTATAGCCACATGAAACTCCGTTCGATGTGTTTGAAATTTCTTGATGAACATAAACATGTCTTGTGAACTAAAATTTACAATTTTACCCTAGTTTTTTTTTCTTTGCTTGATCCAAAATATCTCCTAATCCAATTTGCAAGTTGTGGGATGCAAAATCTCTCAGTGACCCTAAATTTATACGGTGATCTAAAATTTATACTTCGAGAGATTCAAATATAAAAGTAACTCAGAAAATTGCATAAGAAATGCTCCACAGTCCACCCTAGTGATGTAATAGAGGTGTAATTAACTTTGTGAATTCTTTGTCTATTTATTGTCCGAGTTAGGTATCCTTTTTTTCTTACTCCCTCTTTGCTATTGTGTCTCTCTCAACACCACCGCCGCCACCACTGTAAATCACGGCTTTTGACGTCAATATTCATCAAACAACCACAAAAAGATCACGCCATAATGATATTTCCTCTCAAACGTAAGATCTTACTCCTAATTTCATTTCATTTTATTTTTAGAACTTCTAATTAACCAGACTTTTGACTCAATTAATCCGCTTGTGTTGTTTCATCTGCAGTGCAAGGATAACGTGGATGTCCACCTCTTTCTGTTGATGAAAGCTTGATTATTGCTCGTCAGCTGCAATGCAAGGATCAGTAAAATTCTTATTTTAACATCAAGCATGGTCAAATGTAAGTTGATTTCCATGTTTAAGGTTTATTCTTATTAATTAATAACTTAATTGTTTTAGGAATTGAGTAAATTGTAATGATTACATTTTTAGGGACAAAGTACCTGTAAAGAGTGTGAATCTGAGGTGAACAATGTCACCCTGGAAAATGGTGGCTATCTGGGTGTTTTATATATTCAATCTGTCCATGAAAGAAGACAAGGAAAGATATAAATTGCTCGGTTTTATGGAGGTATATACTGTGACCAACGAAGTCATTTAGATGTAACAAATTTGTTCAATGAAGGCGCAGGTGTGGTTTAGAATCCATAACTAAGGATAGCCATCCAAGGTGTTTCATATTCGATATATTATTGGGACTTCATCACAAAAAAAAAAAAGGCTATGGAGAATCATATTGGTGAGGTGAGTAAATGAATGTCTATTAATCAGCTTGTTTTGAATTTGGTGGATAGTAGATGACATCAACATGAATTTTGACTTGAATGAAATGAGGACTGATGCATAAAATGCTTTTTCAATAAGCAAGCTATGAACAACTGGACGAATGATTAGGTGGACTTTGTAACATGTGATATTGTAATACATGTTTGCGAATGCATTGATAAATATGGTTTTGTGTTGCGAATAGTTGTTGACAAAATGTTGAATCTCTTTTTTGGTTGTATATTTAGTGTTTGAGATCTTTTTAATATTGTAACATTATTACTGTTTTCATGTGTTCTGGGATATATGGCAGGTGACCAAGAGAAGCCAAGTTGAAAGAAGGGCACTTGTAAGAGATGAAAATGTAATTTGTAATTGATCTCGGTGAAGTTGAGAAGCTTAAGTGCACAACCTAATGAAGAGATCACCGCTAATCTGGGTTTTTATACTGGCTGTCTAGCTAACACTTAATCCTCCAACTGAGAATACACCTTATAGAGTGACGAAATTAACCCTTCTGAAGTTGCTTCTAATTTTTTGGCTTAGCTCAAATCTAGCACTTCAAGGTGTTTTGCCTTTTGAGGATATGCACCCGTTGCTTTGATTCAGCTTCCAAAAGGATTTGTTGGTATGTCCTTTGTTGTTTCCAGTGATACAGCTATAAAGGAGGACACGTTGGTGGTCCAGAATGATGAAACCCACCCTTGCAAATCCTGAGTTTCCTTGAGAAGCTGCATTAGTGTTGATCTTCACCCACGTCAGGTAGAAAATGCCAGCCTATAGAAGTTATGTCTGTTTGGTTGCTGGTAGCTGTAGTGTGTGTTTGTGGGTGCAGTGGAGCAATCGGGAATCTTGTGTCGCTTGAACAAATTCCTGAGGCAAAGATAATGTTGCATAACAATTTGAGTTGGTGATAGGAATTATTGTTTGAAAATTGCAGCATTTCTTGACAAACTAGATACTCCATAGTAGGTAGTTGTATAATGGTTTTAGATGTGGTGCGGGTGGGGTGGGAAGAGTTGTGTTTCTGGGAAAGTGTTAATGTGGATTACGGTACAGCTGACGTCGGGTGGTGGGGAAGTAGATGGTGTACAGTTCTGGTTCCCTGCTCAGGTGTGGGAAGAATTTGGTCGTGTGGCAGTGTCCAAAGTAATAGCTCATTATGTTGTATTTTACAGAGAAATATTTTGATTTTACGATGGTATTAAGCTTCCATATAAAAGCTATGTTTGGACTTTTAGTGGATGAAGTCGGTGTATTTACCTGTTTTAGAGAGTTTCCATTGGATAGAGCAATGCCGACTGAGGGATTATGGGCCTGATATTTCCAGTTGTTCGTGGTTTGGTCTATTAGGGTATCAACCAGTTGTCAGTTAGCTGCAGTGTAGGTGGAGGCAGTGATTGGCAATTGGGCATGCAGCCAGTTAGTGTTTGAAGATGTTGTGTATGTGATTTGCAGGATTCCCGCACAGCAGCATGAGAGAAATGACAACCTTTTTGTGTATTTTTTTCTTTGTTTATTCTTATTAATTAATAACTTAATTGTTTTAGGAATTGAGTAAATTGTAATGATTACATTTTTTAGGGAAAGTACCTGTAAAGTGTAAACAACGTCACCCTGGAAAATGGTGGCTATCTGGAGTGTTCTATATATTAAATCTGTCCATGAAAGAAGACAAGGAAAGATATAAATTGTTCGGTTTTATGGAGGTACTGTGACCAACAGAAGTCATTACAAATTTGTTCAATGGAAGGACGCAGATGTGGATTAGAATCCATAATTGAGGATAGCTCATCCAAGGTGTTTCAAATTTATTAAAATACTGGGCATCACAAACTGGCAAACCAATTGGCGATAGTGGAGGCACAGGATAATCCGCAGGATCTTAGATGCCAGGACAATGTGGGACTAATAATCTCAACAAAATTCGATGTATTATTGGGACTTCATCACAAAAAAAAAAGGCTATGGAGAATCAATAGTGGTGAGGTGAGTAAATGATTGTCTAGTAATCGGATTAAACTTGTTTTGAATTTGGTGGATAGTAGATGACATCAACATGAATTTTAGATTTGAATGGAAATGAGGGCTGATGCATAAAATGCTTTTCAATAAGCAAGCAATGAACAATTGGACGAATGATTAGGTGGACTTTGTAACATGTGATTGTGTCAATACATGTTTTGCTGAAATGCATTGATAAATATGGTTTTGTGTTGCTAATAGTTGTTGAAAAAATGTTGAATCTCTTTTCTGGTTGTATATTTAGTGTTTGAGATCTTTTAATATTGTAACATCATTACTGGTTTCTTAGAAAGAAAGAAAGTCACACTCCCATATACAATTTCAGTTTATATCTAGATATCAAAAAAAAAAAAAAAAGTGTAATAGTAGATGAGTTGCATCTTCTTCCCTATTCATTGCAAAGGCAGCAAGTCTTAGTAGGCAGGACACACCCTGTTGTCTGTTGTTTGGGATACGATTCTTCACAGCAGTCTAAATCAAAAAATGCGCTTTTGGAGGGACCAGCTTTATCCGTGCACTTTTAAGTGGTCGGAGGCTTGCTGGAGCCATATCTTTCCTGTTGTCGGCGAAAGTATTTCCACAGCAGGAACCAAATACGAACAAATTCAAAACTATGGCTGAACCACCTCCTGAAATCAGCAACTTGACCCAACATGATTTTCTGTCCATGGTGTAAAGAGTATTAAGAAAAGCCAAGTGGTTATGAATTTCTTTTTGGAAAAGTCATGACGTTAAATTACATATATACTTGGCCAAACCAATTTTTACAGCCAGGGTAAACAATTCAACTCAACTTCGAAGTTAAAAACTTCGCAAAATGTGTGGATAATTATGGACCTTCTAAGTTAGATGAAGGTACATGTGCGGTTTGATTCATGTAGGTACAGTAAAATTGTTGTTGCTCCTAGATCCCAGATTTCAACTATCTCCTGTCCTTCTGAATTTTAATTTTCGAGCAATATGCACTGAGATTCATGGTATAATTGTTGGCATTTGCTACACAAATTGAGTTTTAACAAAAGAATGAAATTCCAAAAATTTGGTGTAAACTTGATATTTGAACTTTAAAGGATACACCCATAGATAATTTGTAAAATCATCAAATAATATCAGTTAATAATGATAACCCGTTTCAACTTGTAATGGACATGTCCATAAGTCACTATGAATAATATCAAAAGGAGCAAAAGTTTTAGAATTAGATTCAAAAAGAGTAATCCAACATGTTTGCTAACTTGACATGAACCGAACTACAGTTTAGAGCAAGAGCTTTTATTACATGAGAATAAAAACTTTTGATGCGAAGAAAATCTAAGATAGCTTTGCAGGATGGCCAAGGCTGATTATGCCTAACATCGAGGCGAACAAACGGCAAGAGAAATAGGTTAGGAGCAGTGATGTAGAGGAGGAGAAACAGACAGGCTTGGTGATAGGATAGAGGTCTCGGGGCTGTCACGTCGAGAGATAGTCTTCTTGAACTCGGATCCTTCATAGAGAAACCAGGATGGGTCAGGCTCGTCGAAACATGATTATTGGTGGTGAACTTACGAACAAACACTAAGTTTTTTTATAATATCGGGGCAACAAGAGTATCTTTGAGTGAGACGAGGCGAGGCGAGAAGGTGTATAAACTTGGTACCACTAGCAGTAATCTGGAATGCTATTCCCATTGCCAACTAGAATAAATCCGAACATTGCTAGAGTTTGAGACGGTATGTAGCGTACCTTGATTTGCGGTAAGATGTGAAGTGGCACGGTGTCCATGTAGAAATCATCGTCGAGGTGATTGGAGACTCATGGAACTATAAGCTCAGCAATATCTCTGCGGTGGAGTTTCGGTAGTAGAGTGAAATAAAGCTTGGCCGCGGCCAGTCAGGTGACTTACCACGTTGCGTATGCTGCCGACTGCTGTGAAGGCTTGTTGTTATTATGTGGTCGGCGAGTTGAAGAGGAGATTGCCGGCGCGGGAGATGTAGGGTACGGACAGGGTGGTGCGGCCAGTATGGCGGTGTTATACATGGTTGGTGTTGGTAGGAGAGGTGGTGGGTCGTTGCACCATGTGTTGAGTCATTCTCGTTGGATGGAGGACCGAGGACCACGCCGTCCCATTGTTGTTGGATCTGTTTGGGCCTTGATTGAGTACGGTTCATAGCGGCAGCAACCGGCGCTTTTGGAGGAGATGGTAGGGTTTGCGTGAGAGCGACTGAATCTCTTCCGCTCTTAGGCTGAGATCCGGCGATATCAAAGCTCAGGCATAGATTCGTTGAATGAAGGAGGCAGCTGATGTTTATATTCTCCGTGAAGACCATTGACAAGTTGGATAACCGATCTCTTGTCATTCATGGGGAAATCAAGGTCATGTAATCGATCGGATAACGATTTAAGTTTATCACGAGTAATCATCAACACTAGTGCAATCGGTGAATTTGAGATTGCGAACTTACTTTCAAGGGTTGCGGCTCGACTTCCTTTATTGTCTTCAAAGAGCTTCTTAATATGATCCCGATTTCTTCAGTGATTTTGCTGATTTGAGAGCCGTGAGAATCAGATCTTTTGCCATGGTAGAGAACATCCATTGGCGACAAAGAGCATCGAGTTGTTTCAACTGTATCGTCATCCGGATCCTTAGGTGTTGCAGTTCACGTCAATAAGGAAGAGAAGTTACGTGAGCTTGAAGATGAAGTTCGAATAAAAATACTCATGAAGAATACTCATCCTTTTTGATGTCTAGGAGAATGGGAATAAGGGTTTTGATGTTGGTAACGACAAACGCCGGATGTATTGATTTCTTTTCACCATGCCATTGAGTTTAGTTAGAAATAGGAGAGGAGCGATGGATCGAGTTTAGGCTGATACCATCTTGGATAATGGTTAAACTCCCTTGAATGGTTTTCCATTCCATTCGTTATTAAATAATACAGAGAGTATCTTGAGTATACTCGACTTAATGAGAATAACACAAAATATCAGCTAAGAAGGTAACAGACATAATATCTAATCTATTAGTTAGAATATGGGCATCCAACTCAAAACCCAATTGAAAATGAGTGGAGGGGCCCTTAGAGATTATAAACCGCGAGGATCTTAGATTGCCCAACAATGTGGGACTAATAGTCTCAACATGCACACCCACGTGTAGCCTCGTTTGGTCTAACACGTGGAACAATTCAATCGGGTGGCCTGCCAAGTAAAAGCGGCAGTCCCAGATCGAGCCTAAATGCATAAAAATAGCACCTGTCTCACGATACCATGTTAAAGTTTGCGGGCATCGACTTTCAAGCCAGTTGGCAATGAGTGGAGAAGGCCCTAAAGGATTATAAACCGCAGGATCTTAGATTGCCCTTCCCAAACAATGTGGGACTAATAATCTCAACACGCCCCCACGTGTAGCCTCGTTGGGTCTAACTACGTGGAAAAATTAAATAGGGTGATACGCGGAGTAAAGGCGGCGGTCAAAAGTCTGATTTCAGAGCCTTGTTCTTCTCTTTC